>JBBBDQ010001042.1:0-556753 GCA_037127315.1 Ascarosepion bandense
GCCACTGCTTACTAACCCATGAGGTTTCATCATGATCACACAGAAATAATATTATAAGTCATATAGTCTCTTTCCATATATGTACATATATAGATTAATAAATGTGAAATTTCTTAGTTAACTGATGTTTATTCAGTACCCTGACAGCAATGTTTCTGAGAAAAACATTTTAAAAATCACTCTGTCCACTCCTCAGGAGATACCAGCAACTGATTATTTTCTTAATTTTTCTATAATGTTAAAAATAATTTATGCACGTGTTATTGGTGTTAGTTTTAATTTTGTTTTCTTTCATTGCATGCGTATGTGTGTGTGTACGTTTTTGCCTGAGGGTAGATGTGTATAATGTTGCTATTTCTCCTTTTCATCATCTTTCTTGTCTCTTCATACTCTCTCTCCCCACTACCCTTTATACCTTTGTCTCTTTTTTGGTTCTGAGTGTCAAGGATAAACTTAGCAATCTTACATTTAATATCATAGACTGTTTTTTTACTCTTAATATTTCTTGAATGTTGGTGTTTTCTGGGTTTGAAGTTTGGGAAATGTAGTGTTTTTTTATTATTTTTTAAAAAATTAATGCTTAAATGACAAAGGAGAGACTTATTTGTCTTCAGTCAGTCAGTTAAGTGCCATACATGATACACATTTGGATGATCATGGCATGAAAGAGACAACTGACTGGGCAGCAGATTTTCCTGTAGTAGGTTGTCAACCAAGGCTTCAGAACCCAAACCATCTTGTTATTTGATCCAAAGCTGGAGGGAAAAGTGGCATATTGATACTTTTCTGAATGGTATTTGCGCATAAGCAAATTGTTGAACAATAAGCGAATCCAATGATTTCAACTGTAATTTGAAATTAGCTCTCCAATGTCTCGTTCTGGACCAATATATCTATTGCACCACAATGCACCTTACTCATTATTTCATGTTACTTATTTAATCTGGTTGTACTTTAAATAATAAGGTATTATGTATAGAAGGTTCTGTTTGTTTTATTTACTGTTATTTAAATATGTATACATATACTTGCATTTATACATTCACAAACATAAACATATAGCATATACACATAGAATATATATATGTGTTTAATTGTGATAATGTTGTTTTTCAGTGGTTTTATTGATATAAAGACTTTGTCTCTTTAACAGAGCAGGTTCATGCCAACTTCAAAATTTTGTGAGGACACTGTTATGTTGTTCTCAGTTGTCAGGGCTTGCAATCAGCACTATCACTTGATAAGACACAAGAAGTGTCGAAACAGAATAACTACTTTTTTAGTGATATTATAACATACTTATGTTATGAGTTTTAAACAAATATTAATTCAGTCTACTTTGTATTGAGCAAATTTTTAAGAATAGTGTTTTTTGGATATGGAATTTTATTCCATCTATACCTACCCTATACTTCTGTGTGGAATATACATTATATATATCAGATTAACTAAATTGCAAACATTGTGTCTGCTTATTTTTAACAAAATCCAATCATACTCACAGATAATCTTTCGCTTATTATAACTGAAAGATGTCAGAAATGTAACATTGACAGATATTATTATCATTCATTTCTCAAGATACCCAAGTACTTTCAGTCTCTTTCTGACATCATCTTCATGGGTGTGAGTTATGGTAACAAAAAATAACTGCAAAACTGTGTGGCTAAAAATTACTGTCAATTTTTTGTTTCTGCTTCAAATATAACGGTTGACAAATTGCTTAGGGTTCATTAGAATGTGAAAATTATCCAAAATGGATACCTTGAGAAATGAATGATAATAACATCTGTCAATATTACAGCTCATTTCTGACATCTTTCAGTTACAATACGCGAAAGATTATCCATGAGTATGAACGGATTTTATTAAAAATAAGCAGACATAATGTTTGCAATTTATTTAATCTGACTTGTCTAAAAGAAAATTTGCTGCCTAAATAAATACACTATATATATAAAAACAATGGAAAATTTAAACAAAATGTAACATAAAGTGAAAGGAATATGAATTTTTCAAAGATTTACTTGCGATTTTGAAATCCTTCCATTTGTTGATGATGAAAAAGAGTGTTTTTTTTAAATAAAAATGTATTGCAGTTTCATGAAATTTTCACATCAAAAATATTTTTAAAAGAATTTTATTTTCATAATTGTTAAATTTTTTTTGCATGGAAAATCAAATATATATTTGTTCTGAAACATCTCTCTTTTAGATTAGTAGCAATAACAGTAATTATTAGTTTCATAAAAATTCTGTCTCCAATAATTGCATGTTTGCATTTATTGCCTACATATTTACAACAGGGACTATATCATGTTATTTTAAAAAATATTCTACAACACATCTCAGGTGAATACATTCTCACAGGTGTACATTATTTAGTACAGAATTCCAACCAAATACAACACCCGAAAAGAAACATTTCTGAAGTGGAAGTAAACATTTTACCTTTCTTCTTTTGAAGGTTAATTGGTTGTTTTGCTTTATGGCATATCAACCTCAATGGGGTCATTTAATGCCATTCTGTAATGTATCTAATAAGAAAATAAGTTGAAAACCAACAGTAAGATAGTAATAACACAAAAGATTCACAAAGTAGGAATAGTGTCCACATGCAAAAGGGATACAGTCAAGTGGTTATATGCTTCTGATTTCAAAGCAAGAAAGAACAAAAATGTTGGAATGAGACTGAGAACTGTTTATTTTTATTAGTAAGGAAGAAATCCCAGTATAGGATTTGTCTATAAATTTGGTGTGGGGAGGTTTTATCAGACATTCCCAGTTGGTTATAGAGAAAGAGAAAAATGTAGTTCCATGTTTTGAAGTATATATTTCAGATATTAAGGCACACGTCAGTGATTTTTTTAGCACAAGGGCTTTTAGGTCTTACAAGATCATAACCCTTCTCCACAGTGACCCAATCGTTACTGATCAGAAATTGAGTTTTGCACCAGCTACATCTCTTTTCATGCTGGATTTCTGTCCTGACCCTGTTATGAAGTACGTAGCTACGACTACACGTTCGAAACTGTGCATGTGAAAAACACAAGCAGCTCCGCATGATAAAGGACTTCCGTCAATAAAAGCTCTGGCACTTAAACTTATCTACACGGCCTTGCGTTCTCTCATCACACACACTACATTACATGGTGTCAGCGGGATTTTTTTCCTCGGAAATACACATACACACTCACAATACGTATTTGGAAAACCCCACAACATAATTTATGTAAATATAGCTTAGAATTACACAGCCGCGACGGAAATAGGGAAAAAAGCAGCTAACGTACAGGTAGGCACACTTCTCTCACTAATTGGCAAAGAATGTCTGCAAATATATAAAAACCTGCCAATGTCGGCAGAGGAACAAGCAGACACACAAAAAATTCTGAAAAAACTTACTGGATACTTTGAACCAAAACAAAATATCATATACCAACGGTATATGTTTAACTCCTGCACACAGGAACAGGCCGAAAAATTTGACGCGTACCTAATTAAACTCAGACACTTAATTAAAACGTGTGACTATGGCGCCCTTGAGGATCACCTACTGCGTGACAGAATAGTAACAGGCACCAGTAACAATAATGTTCGGGCGAGACTCCTCAGCGAATCCGGACTCACGCTAGACCGAGCAATAGACATCTGCAGGAGCACTGAACAGGCGGAACAACAGCTTGGCAGACTAAACACAAACACCACGTCAATGGAAACTATCCATTATAGCAAGGGAGACAGGAAAAAGCCATGTGAATTTATAAAAGATTGCAAATTTTGTGGACAGAGCCACAACAAAGGAAAATGTCAGGCCTATGGACTCACGTGTGCCATCTGCTCAAAGCATAACCATATTGCCAGAGTGTGCCAATCACAGGGACAGCTCACCCCCATCACAGCGACCAAACAAATCAACACAATGAACTGCAAAGGTGCGCTACGTGGAAACGGAAGCAGTCAGCAGTGACGAAAGCATCTACACCCTCGGAAGCCTGACAGATCGCAAACACTACCAGGCTGATGTTCGCATATCCACCCCGGGAGATAGCACAAAAACAATGTACAAATTTCAAATTGACACTGGGGCCAGCTGCAGCACCCTGGCCTTTGACGACTACAGACGTGTTACAAAAGCTCCACTACAACCCTCACTCACAAAGTTGAAGCTATACGACAATTCAATACTTCAACCTTTGGGTGCAGTAACACTCTACTGTGAAGTGAAAGGCACAAGAAAAAAAGTCACCTTCCAAGTGGTGGAAAGTGATTCGCCATCACTACTCTCTGGGCGTGCTAGCGCTGCTCTGAAGCTAATAGCATTCAACACAGAATGTGTGTGACAGCTAAGCGTGATCAGAGAGGCAAAACCTAGCACAAAGGAAGAAATCCTCAACAGCCAACCCCATGGATCAACAGCCTAGTGGTCATTCGAAAACCGAATAAATTGCGAATATGCATTGACCCATATCACCTAAACAAGGCAATCAGGCGCAACCACTACCCAATGCCAACAGTTGAGGAAATTGCCATGAAAATGAAGAACGCCAGACTCTTTTCAGTCGTAGATGCCAAAGATGGCTTCCTTCAAGTCGTTTTAGACGAGCCATCCTCATTTTTAACGACATGCTGGACACCCTTTGGCAGGATATGCTGGCTTCGAATGCCATTTGAAATCAGCTCGGCCTCCGAAGAATGGTAGCGCCGACTGGATCACTGTTTTGAAGGGCTCCACAATATACAAGTAATGGCTGACGACACCATACTCTACGGGAATGGCGACAGCGATGCAGAAGCTGAATAAAACCATGATGTTGCCTTCATTGCACTACTGGAAAGGTGCCGAAAAAAAGGAGTAAAGCTCAACCCCAATAAGTTCAACTTCAAAAAAACCTCTGTTAACTATATGGGACACATCTTCAATGCACAAGGATTGGCACCGGACCCAGAGAAAGTAAAAACAATATCCGAGATGCAATGCCCCACTGACATCCAAGGCGTCCAGCGATTACTAGGAGTTGTAAACTACCTTGCCAAGTTTGCACCCAAACTCAGCACAACATGTGAACCACTGCGACGCTTGCTGGATAAGCAATCCGTCTTTGACTCGCTGCCACAACACGAAACGCCGTTCACCCGGATCAAACAGCTCATCACGGAAGCCCCAATTCTTCACTATTATGATGTCAGCAAAGAGGTGTCACTTGAATGTGACAGCTCCGAAGTTGGCCTTGGGGCGGTCTTGACACAAGAAGGACACCCTGTTGCATATGCGTCACGAGCACTCACAAAAACTGAGCGAAACTATGCTCAGATTGAGAAAGAGTGCCTTGCCATCGTCTTTGCTGCTAAACATTTTGAGCAATATATTCTCGGCAAAGAGAAAGTCAAAGTGTTCTCTGACCACAAACCACTGGAGACAATACTTGCAAAACCAGTACATGTGAGCCCAAAGAGGCTTCAACGCTTGCGGCTAAGGCTTCAAAAATACTCATTAGAGGTAAAATACAAGCCAGGACCCCAAATGTACATCAGTGATACTCTGTCCCGTGCCTCACTACCAGCGGCCCAAGCCACAACAGAAGATAACTGCACCATATTCCAGTTGCAAGACCAGGAACTCTCCAGCGAGCTGGCAGACCTGAATATGGAAGACAGCCTCTTCGTTACAGACCACCGCCTCACACAGATTTGAGAGGAGACCAGTCACGACACAGCCTTACAAAACTTAATTAAAGTTACTAAAAAGGGCTGGCCAGAGGACAAAAATGACAGCCCTCTAAATATCAGAGAGTACTGGCCATACCGAGACGAACTATTCACAGACAATGGATTAGCATACCGAGGCACACGTCTCATCATCCCAACCCAACTTAGACCCGAGATGATTGCCAGGACACACAGATCTCACCTAGGCATTCAGTACACACTGAACACGGCTCGCGACATTATGTTTTGGCCACGAATGCACGCAGAGATCACTGAGGCTGTCCAAAGGTGTGAAATCTGCCAACTGACACAACCCCAGCAACAGCGACAACCGCTAATGACTCATCCAATACCTGTACATCCCTGGCAGTGTGTGGCCAGTGACTGCTTTGAACTGAATGGCAAACACTTTGTGGCATTGGTGGACATATACTCAAATTTTGTGGAGGTCGGCCAGCTCCCAGACCTAAGCGCGAACTCCCTTGTTAAACTACTCAAACCCATCTTTGCTGCATATGGCGCACCAGCAGCAATGATAACTGACAACGGTACTAATTATACAAGCAGCGACTTCCGCAGATTTTTGAAATCATGGGACATTGAACATATAACGGCCAGTCCTCATCACCATCAATCCAATGGACGGGCCGAAGCAGCGGTGAAGTTGATAAAAGGCATCATAAAGAAAGCAACAAAAGAAGGCACAGATATGTGGAAAGCCATACTAGAATGGCGTAATGCAGTCACACCCGGCATGCGCAGCTCACCAGCGCAGAGATTCCTTTCCAGGCGAACTCGCTCTATGCTACCCTGCAAAGCCACGGACTACACACCATAAGTCCAAGCAGATGTACAAGATACACTAATACAAAAAAGGCAAAGGACAAAAACATACTATGACCGCCATACCAAGCCACTACCCAGTCTCACCATAGGACAGCCAGTCAGGGTGAAATGCCACCCACAAATCCCTAACAGCAATTGGGAATCAGGCACAGTCATCGATGAAGTAGCACCACGCAGCTACAGGGTCGAAGTAAACGGAAGACATTATAGAAGAAATAGAATACACATCCGTCAACCAACAACCCTGCCAACTGACGTACGTTCCACATCACAACATGCCACCATGCCACAGTCACCTTCAAAGAGCCCAGAGACAAAGCCAGAACTACAACAACCCACAACACATGACAAACAACCCCGCAGGTCTAGCCGTGTGGTCAAACTCCCCACACGACTGAAAGACTACAAACTGTAAACCCAATCAGTCCACAAGTACACAAGTAAGATCCCCACACACATCTCATTTAGTCAAACCAACAAACAATGGGAAACAAGGGGGATGTTATGAAGTACGTAGCTACGACTACATGTGCGAAACTGTGCGTGTGAAAAACACAAGCAGCTCCGCATGATAAAGGACTTCCGTCAATAAAAGCTCTGGCACTTAAACTTATCTACACGGCCTTGCGTTCTCTCATCACACACACTACATTACAGACCCATTGTGACAAAAAGAAAAAAAAAGCCAGCTGTTGCAGTAAAAAAGATTTTACTCCTGAAAGTCTTGCTGTAAAAATTCTGCTTCACTGCTAACAAGGAATGATTTCTCTTATATTGATATTAACATGTGTCATTTGAGATGTGATTTTAGTGAAAAAGTAATTTTTACAGTAGAAAGGTCACTTGCCACTATGTGTTAACATGTGGCATTTGAGATGTATATTTTGGGTAAAGCTAAATCCACAGATTTCACAGTGGAAATATTTCTCTCCAATGTGTCAACATATGAGTTTTGAGAAATAAATTTCTGGCAAACTTAGATTGCCAATTTTTACAATAAGAACTTTTCTCTTTAGCGTGTTAGTATGTATTTTTTTATTGTGATTTCGGACAAACTTAGATTCACAGGTACTATTAATATTGATCATTAGGTGTTTTGGGTCTTACAAGATCATATCCCTTGACCATAGTAATTAAACTGTAACTGATAAGATACTGAGTTGTGTGCCGGCAGTCAACTATATCTCTTCCACTGGAATTCTATCTTAACCTATTGTGACAAAAGAACACCACATATTTTGCAGTAGAAATGTTTTCCCCCAGAAAGTTTTGTCATATGCAGTGTGAAATCCCTACTTATAGAAAATATTCTGCTTCACAGCTAAAAAAAAAAGGAATGAATTCTCTCATATTAGTGTTGATATACGTCATTTGAGATGTGATTCTAATGAAAATTTAACTCTGTAAATTTCTCAGTGGAAAGATCACTTGCCAGTATATGTTAATGTGATGTTGGAGATGTATATTTTAAGTCAACTTAAACCCACAGATTTCACAGTGGAAACTTTTCTCTCCAGTGTTAACATGAGTTGTGTGAGTTAAACTGTAGACAAACTTAGATCCACAGATTTCAGTGGAAAAGTTTCTTTCCCTTGTCTGTTAATATGTTTTGTTGGAAATGAACTCCGAGTTATACAGTGGGAACCTTTCTCTATAGAGTGTCTTAACATGTTTCGTGATTGCAATTTCAGCAAATTTAAATCTACAGATTTCACAACGGTAATGTTTTTCTCCAGTCTGAGTCATCATATGTGTTTTGAGAGATGATTTTGTGGAAATTGTAATTCCAGATTTCACTGGAAATGGTTTTTTACCTATGCATATTCAAATATGTCTCTCCTGTGTAGACTTTGAGTGAGCTGCTAGTCCAAGAATTTCAGTGTGTGAATTTCTTTGTTTCATGAATATACATCATGGTTTTCAGGTTCACCCTCAGAGGCAAGCTGCAAAATAAAGAATAAACTGAACAATGAAGTAAAAAGACTCATTATTTAGCATCATAAGAAACCCATTATAGGTTGACCAGAACAAAAGGATATAATTTGTTATTTTTCAGTGATTTGTGATTAACTACTTTTAAAGACAAAGAAATGAAGGTAGAAAGACTAATAGTGTTAAATTTTGAGACATTATAAAGTTTATTCTGGTTAAAATCAATTTTAAAATACAAATTCACCGGAAGAATGAGAAACAGAATTTGGTTTTATACTGGCTTGCATCCCAAATTATATGTTCCAGGGAAATCTTGAATTCATTATAGAAATATATATTGTTTTTCGAACAGAAGTTAGGTTGTAAAGATCAAACTGTAACAAAAGTTAGAAAAACAAAAGTTTTGTTTCTTAAACTTCTTCTCTTAATATAACCTCCACCACAGCTTGATCCAGTGCTTTAATTACCAACAACATTTGATCTTTCACTGATCTAAGATCAAGAACACAATGTGGACAGAGTAGGTGTGGATCAAAGTGGTTAGTGGCTAAAAGTCAACTGCGACCAGCATATGGTCGGCTTTGTGGTTAGCGCATCATTCTAAAACCTGGGCTGCAAAATTAAATGTAGAGAGGCTTTGTGGTTAGCACATCAGCCTAAGACCTGGGCTGCAAAATTAAATGTAGTGGTATGTACAAGGAGTTATAGAGAGACATTCTCCTGTAAGCTAAAGTAATTGTAGAATTTATACAGAATTCTGTAGCCAGGTATTCACAACTCTTTATGTCAAGTCATTGGATCTAACCAACACTTGTTTCTTACACTTTTCCTCCTGAAAGTGCTGTAAATTCATCTTTATTGCATTTCATGACATAATCTATGTTTTACTGGACTCTACTCAAACCTGGATGTTCATCTTTATTCCTACACTCGCTATGTTTTAGCATATTGTGACCTACACATTTTCCCAGCCATTTGTCCTACTCATTAACATTAACTGTATTTTATGACATAATCTATATTGTGCTGCACTCTATTCAAACCTGCATGTTTATCTTGGCTTTGATATTTGTAATGTCTTACCCATTGTACCCTTCACCATTTTATCTGTTGTACTTGGTAACATTGACTGTTCTAATTCCACTTTTCATGCTCCGTGGATATCTTTTTTTATAAAAACCACTTAAAATCTTTTATTTCTTGGCTTGGCATGAAATGATTAAAAAAATTTGCAGCCTCCAATTGTTAACAGATGAAATATAAATAGAAAACCTCCAATATCCTACACAATGCTAAGAGAAAAGCATACAATTTTATATCACCTCAAAAATGACATTACTAACAATAAAATAGATAAAAATAGGCATATAATTTTACCTACTAACTACAAGTTATTAATCATATTATTATAGAATTATTGACTGCGTTCGAATGACAGTAAAACTATGGTATATTCTTAGGATTGCTTTAAACTTTAACTGTTTTGAAAACGTATGTATCTATTTTTACTGTTGCTCCAATTCCATCTTCCAAGCCAAATTACGGTGTGGAAAGAGTGGCAAAGAGTACCCCTCCCCAAGACAAAAGATTTTTTCGAATGTACAAAGCAGTGGGAAGAGGATGAGATCAATCATTATTCATTATATTTTCTTAGATATTAAGAGTTCTGACTTAACTGTACAGTGATGGATACCGACTTGGCAGACCGCCTGCAGTCTCTCTCCCACCGGCGAGACGTGGCTTCCCTGTGTCTCTTCTATAAATACTTTCATGGCTTCTGCTCTGATGAACTTAGATCACTGGTGCCCCCTAAATACGAATTTGTACGAGATACTAGATTAGCAACTAGATCCCACCCTTTTACAGTGAAACCGATAAAATGCAGCCGTAACTTCTACTCCAACAGTTTCTTTCCTCGCACTTCCCGACTGTGGAATTCTCTTCCAAACGATTGCTTCCCCGACGGCTACAATCTCCAGGAGTTTAAATGTAAGGTCAATACACACCTCCTAACACACTAACCTGCTCCCATTCTATCAAGCACTCTTCCCATCTGCCCGACCCTCATCCTCGCTATCCTTACTCATCTGTCACCTTTCTCCTGACATTCCCTATGTCTATCCACTCCTTCTCTTTACCTTCCCCTATGTAGCCCCATGTGCAATAGTGGCAGTGGAATGCCTTGCTTGGGGTGAGATGATTAAAAAAAAACAAAAAAAACTGTACAGTGATGGAACTGAAAAATAACAAAATAACAATGTATATATTCTTACAATTGAAGTATAGTGAGGATAGACGATATATGAAAGAATCACTACAAAGGGCTTTCTTGATGTGCTGGCTGTTTTTCAGGGACTTTAGGCTGATTCAAGATAGACTAATTTTATCATGCAAATTTGGAGGAAATAAAAGAAATGTCCAGAATATTAGTAACAATGAGGAAACTTAGATAGATTGTATTATCGCCCAGTTCACACTCCACCCATGTCTATTGAACAGGTGTAGAGGCTCATCCCTTGTTTCCTGTTTAGGATGTGGTTTCCGGCTTTCTCTTTTCCAATCTTTTCACTTTTCTTTTTTGTTTATTTTTTGTTTTATTTTTTTTTCTAATTGGAGTAGATAGACTGAACTATCGCCTGGTTCACACTCCACCCACGTCTATTGAACAGGTGTAGAGGCTCATCCCATGTTCCCTGTTTAGGATGTGGTTTCCAGCTTTCTCTTTTCCAATCTTTTCACTCTTCTTTTTTGCTTCTTTTTCTCTTTCAATTGGAGTAGATAGACTAAACTATTGCCCAGTTCACATGCCACCCATATCTATTGAACAGGTGTAGAGGCTCATCCCTTGTTCCCTGTTTAGGATGTGGTTTCCGGCTTTCTCTTTTCCAATCTATTCACTCTTACATAGCCCCCTGCACACCAGTGGCCTTACCGCCTTGCTCTGGGTGATATAATTAAAAAAAAAAAAAAAAAAACAACTTTAAAAAAGAGAATTAAACATCTACAATTCAGAATAATTTATCAAACCTAAACAATATCAAAATAATTACAACCACAGCCCAAACTATGATGGATATGTTCAAAAACAAAAAAATATCTATAACGATATTAATTATACAGTAAATATAACATAAACTTTTACAATTGTTATTTTCAAGATATTAAGAAACTTATAGAAGTTTTGATAATATTTAAAAATGTTGAATCTTTGGAGGTATCTCTATTTATATTAGATACCTCAAAAAAAAAAAAATGCCACAGGTTTAAAATGCATTTTTAAAAAAAAATGAAAAATCTCTTGAAGCTTATATTTTAGTTTTAATTATAAAATAAGACTTTGTTGCATTTAAAATCACATTTAAATTGATTCAAATTATTTTTGTGATTTAAAAAAATATTAATTTTATTGTCAAAGATATTTTCTTTGGCAATATCTACTTTTTAAGAATTAAAAATGATGCCTGATTAAAAGAAATCCAGTAAATACTCTAAAATATACATATATGTACACAAGCAGTTTTACGTGTATATAAAAAGACTTATTGTCAAATAAAATAAAGTTAATATTGCAAAGTTGAACAAATGTACCCACAAAAAAAGGAGTTTTCCATCACTAAGCATACAAGGTACCATAAAAGGAATATTTTTTCTGAAGTGAAAGCAAATAAACCTTATTTCTTTGAAAATGCAACAATATTCAGGCAATTATGAGTCAGTCAGTTAAGTGCCATACGGGATACACGCTTGGGCGATCATGTCTTAAAAGAGACATGACTGACTGGGCAGAAGATTATCCCGCAGTAGGTTGTCCTTGCTTTCTATGGTAGACTGTTTGTCAACCAAGGATATAGAACCCAATCTGTCCTATTATTTAACCCATAACTGGAGGGAAGAGATGGATTAATACCTTTCCCAAGGGTATTTGTGCATAAGTGAATGCACGGAATTCAACTGAAATTCAAACTCAGCTTCCCGATTTCTCGTTCCAAGTCAATATCCACTGCACCACAACGCACATCCTAGAAGAGACAGATTAATATCTGTCCAAAGGACATTTGCATGTAAGTGAATGCAATGAATTCAACTGGAATTTGAACCCAGCTCTTCAATTTCTCATTCCAAGTTGATATCCACTGCACCACAAGACACATAAAATTTTTGGCAATTATTCATTAATGAATAAATTGTAAGCTGAATAGCCTATTAGAAAAACTTTATATAAATATGGGGGGGGGGGGGCTCAGTTACCTTATTGAATTTAATACATTGTGAATAATTTAGTAGTTGAAGATAAACATTTTTTTCACAGTTTTATGAAGAAAAATCCTTGAAAATTTTATTTCAGTAAAATATATTGCAATATCAATGTAGTAAGTCTTGAAAATCTGCACTGAAACATTACAGAAATAATTCAAAATTATGAAAAAATGATTTTTGTTGTAACTTGGTGTCTATTTTTTAATTTAATAAAACATTATTTTCTTCAAAATTTCTCAGAGAAAAAAAATTAAAATATTACTTTTTGTAAAATTCAATTGTAATATTTCAGTGAACTTCTTCATTTAATGATGAGAAATAATATCTTTTTTATTAAATTGTGTTTAAAAAGATTTAAAAATTAAGTTTCATGGTATTTTCACTTTAGAAATATTTTTGAAATAATTTTATTTTAGTATTTTCAAAACTGTTTACTTTTTGTACGGAAGATCAAATAGGTAACAGTCTTGAAAAATGTCCCTTTTAGATTCATAGATAACAGAAATTATTAGTTTTATATAATTTCTGTGTGAAATTATTGGTGTTATATAATTTCTGTGTGGAATACTTACATGTGTGCATCTTTTGTCAGTGGAGAGGTGTGATAATATAATTCCCTGAGATCTGTGTTCAAATTGTACTTGAGGCTGTGTTTACTTCATAGTAATGTTGTTGAAGTGCATTTTGATGCAATGGATATCAACTCAGAACAAGAAAACAAAAAGCCAAGTTTAATTCTAGTTGGATTCGTTGCATTCACTTAAACACAAATACCCTTGGGAAAAGTATTAATCTATCACTTTTTCCTCTAATGAGTAACAAAATAAAGTGAAACATTGGAAAACTAGAAATTTTAGAACAGCCATAGCAATTTATTGTGTAAGACACTATGAAAATATTACTTTGTATTCCTTCAGGCCTTTTCAATTTTGAGTGTGTTGATCTTAATTTAGTGGGTGTTCATGAATTTTTTTCAATCATATAATGAAAATTGCAGCATATTTTATTTAATCTCCTCCAGATAAATGAAGACTTTGGAATTTTTGGAGGTATCTATTTATACTAGATACCCCCGCTGCAAAAAAAAAAAAAAACAATACCATAGGTTTAAAATGCATTTTTAAAAAAATGAAAAATCTCTTGAAGCTTATATTTTACTTTTAATTAAAACTATGTGTGATACATGATTGGGTGATTGTCTTGAAAAAGACATGACTGGCTGAGCAGATTTTCCCGCACTAGGTTGCCATTATTTTCTGCATTAGACTGATTGCCAATTGAGGATACACAACACAACTCGTCCTGCTGTTTAGCCAATAACTGAAGGGAGAAGAGATGGATTCATACCTTTCCCGAAGGTATCTATGCATAAGTGAATGCAACAAGTTCAACTGAAATCCGAACGCAGCTCTCTGATTTCTTGTTCTGAGCCAATATCCACTGCACCACAACACACACCCTTGGATATCATACAATGCAGAATTCTAATCAAACATCAGAAATCTCAAAAAAAAAACTTCATGAAGTGGAAATAAACATCGATTTTTTGTAGAATGAATTTTAGGAAAATTCCTAACATTTTCAATAAATAACAAAAATTAGATGAAGAACAGGATAAAAATAATATCAGACAGTATATGTATTATAATATGTATACGTATTATATATATGTATTATAATGTATGTATATAATATACACTACCGGCCATAATTATTAGGCCACCCCAGTTTTTTAAAAAAAGATTATGTATTTCATACTATTTTTTGTATTTATTGCCAAGTGAATAATTCTAAATGAAAATAGAATGGTTCTTTTGTTATTATTATTTTGCAAAATTTTACAAGGCAGCCAGGAAGCCTTTGCTTTGGCCAGCCAATATTAAGAAGAGACTAGTATGGGGAAGAGAGCACAAAAACTGGACACCAGAACAGTTCATTTGATGCACATGTTATTGTGCAGTATTAACAAAGAACAATTCTGTTTACATTTAGAATTACCCACTTGTCAATAAGTACTAAAACTAATATGAAATACATCATTTCTTTTAAAAAACTGGGGTGGCCTAATAATTATGGCCATTAGCATAAGTATATAATATCCATATATTTATTTAATGCAAGTCAAAAGCAAAGCAACTATGAGACAGGAATGAAGTAAAAGTTCATAAATTAGGAATAGTGTTTACAAGCAAAAGGGAAACAGTAGTTATAACAGGAAAGACAGTGGAAAGTAAACAGTTTGGGATTGTTCTATTGAGAACATTAGAAAACTTCTTTAATTTTATTCTGCTGAAAAGCTTTGTAAATGAATGAGAAACCTTTTCACCCGAGGAAATATAATTCAACTTCGTTGTGCCATTTTGCACTTCAATACTAATATTTGCATATTTTGATAAAATTATGATACCTTGACTGTCACAAAAATGACATGCTCATTTTAATTAATCACAAAATTTAATAATTGGATAAGCAACTTTACTTCTTGTAATGTGGCTACTAATGACATATATTTCACACCAGATATTGATAATTGTACTCTAGGTTGTTTTCTTATCATGATATATCATATATATATATATATATATATATATATATCATATATATATATATATCATATATATATATATATATGATATATATATATATATATCATATATATATCATATATATATATATATCATATATATATATATATATATCTTATATATATATATATATCATATATATATATATCAGGCTACCAACAAGTTCTCAGTAATATTCTTTATTTGCTTACATCAACAGATTTCACATTAAAATGGTTTCTTACCTGTGCGTTTACATGTGTTGTTTCAGAGATGCATTTTGGAAAATTTAAATTCACAGATTTCTCTCGAGTGTGTGTTACCATGTGTCGTTTGAGATTTGAATTTCGGGAAAACTTAAATCCACAGATTCCACAGTGAAAACGTTTCTCTCCAGTGTGTGTATATATGTGTCGTGTCAGACTTGAACTTTCTGAAAATTTAAATCCACAGATTTCACAGCGGAAATGTTTCTCTCCTGTATGTGTTAGCATATGTTGTTTGAGATGTGAATTTCGGGAAAACTTACATCTGCAGATTTCACAGTTGAAGCGTTTCTCTCCTGTATGTGTTAGCATGTGTTGTTTTAGACTTGAACTTTGGGAACACTTGAATCCACAGATTTCACAGTGGAAAGGTTTCTCTCCAGTGTGTGTTAACATGTGTAGTTTGAGATGTGAATTTCGGGAAAACTTACAACCACATATTTCACAGTGGAACCGTTTCTCTCCAGTGTGCGTTAACATGTGCGTACTGAGAGATGAATTTTGTGAACATTTAAATCCACAAATTTCACAGGGGAATGGTTTTTCTCCAGTGTGTGTTAACATGTGTTTTTTGAGGGATGATTTAAACAAAAATCCTATTCTACAGATTTCACATTGGAAATGTTTACCTCCAGTATGTGTATACATGTGTTGTTTGAGATTTGAACTTTGTGAAAACTTAAATCCACAGATTTCACAGTGGTATGGTTTCTCTCCAGTATGTGTCAACATGTGTCGTTTGAGAGTTGAATTTAGAGAAAACTTTAATCCACAAATTTCACAATGGAATCGTTTCTCTCCAGTATGGGTTAACATGTGTCTCTGGAGTGGTGATTTTGAGGAAAATCTTACACCACAAATGTCGCAGTGGAATGGTTTCTCTCCTGTGTGTATTAATATGTGTTGTTTGAGAGATGAACGTTTGGAAAACTTAGATCCACAGATTTCACATTGGAATGGTTTCTCTCCAGTATGTGTTAACATGTGGCTTTTGAGAGATGAACATTTAGAAAATGTATATCCACAGATTTCACAGTGGAAACGTTTCTCTCCAGTGTGTAACATCATGTGTTTTTTAGAGATTTGAATTCATGGACAATCTGATTTGTTAGATTTTTTTCTCATATATGTGTTCATTCATGTGTAGACTTTGAAAAGTTATTCCAAGAATTTCACCACATAAGAATGCTTTTTTTTTCCCATAAATATTCATCCCGGTTTTCAGGGATTCTCTAAGAAGAAAAAGAAAAAATAAATTAACCCAGCAATTTAAAAAGGCAAAATACAATGCAGGATTATGTAACTGGTTTATAAAAATTCATTTTTCTAATATTTTTAGCTGATCGTAATATCTCAAAACAAAGTACCTTTATACAACATGTTGATAAAACAAAATTATGTATTTTGTAATTTGAAAGAGATTTGCAATCAACCAAACTTCTGAACACAAAAATGAAGGCAGACGACAGATAAATTGGTGTTTATATTTGACACATTTGATTTCTGTCTGAAATCAACTGCACAAAGTTTGAGCTTTGTTAAATGGCATATCAACCTCTGTGGGTTATTTAATACCAAAAAAGTTAGGTTTTAAGGTATTTTTTAAATGTTCAATTATAGTGAGAATTTGATGAAAAAAGATTATTTTATTTTAAAAAACTGAAGATGTCTTCTAGTTTTGCATTCAAATATGTATTGCTAGTAAAAATTTTTTCCTTAAAAATGTATTATGGTAATATTTTTTTTTCCATAAAGAATGTGTTACGGTAATAATTTTTCTTTCAAAAATGTATATTTTTCTATAAAAGTCTATTTTTATGTATATATTTCTATAAAAGTGTATTTTTATACTTTGATAGTGTTTTGACCCCAGTTTGGGGGTTAACTATTTGCCCATAGCTGGGACCCTAACAGGTGCTACTACTCCGGGTCAGAGTGGGCTTGGGAACAACAGTAATTAAGAGGTGGTTCCATGCTCCTCACAACCTTCCAATCAGAGGCCTTGCTGCTGGATGCAGTTTACTGTCATACCCAGGACCAGTACAAAGTGATATGATACATTTTATTGTGGATGGAATGTGAAACTAGAATATATTCACCAATGCATTATTAAATCATTATCAATGGACATGGATGTGTGTGTGTGTGTGTGTGTGTGTGTTAAAATGGACATAGGAACAGGAAAACAAAACCATGAAACTGAGTTCTAAATTAAAAAAAGAACAACATTGAATTTGAAACCCTATCTGGTACCATGCCAGATAGATGCTACACTCAAATTTCACACCTCAATTCAGTATAGCAGGCAAGAGATCAAGGATATTGCAGAAGTGGCTGTACAAACTACAGCACTTCCACAGACTATAATTGGGTAGTCTCTCACACACTGCAGACAGAGAATGACATCTGCTTGCCAGAACAGGGGTGTGAGATGAAAACAGGAGCTGTATATCAGACTGACTGGGAGGAAGTGATGAACTATTGTAAGGCCCTGAAGTTTTTATTTCAAATTTTCCTTGATTACAATTCCACTTTTGGTAAATTTCAATTTTTTCCATATTTACTTCGGGGACATTTCATTTTTTCCATTTTTATAGTATGATAAAATTGCAACACAATGTGTTTTAATCATTATTAAAACTGAAAACAAAAACATAATTCAAAATTTTATTGCATATAAAGAAAGAGCAAATATCTAAACATCTTTTTTTTTAATATTAAAATCCAAGTCCAAAAATAAATTATATGTAAACATAAAAAAATGTAACTGACTAGACAATAAAACAAAGGAATGTTACAGTGCATAAATATCTTTGAGTTAGAACTTTTAATCACAGCTTCTTTCTTTAACTCAAGAACACTAACCTTGGGTATATAATACCCAGCACAAATGATACCATGTAATTACAATTTTCAGTACCTGATTTTCTTACCTAAATAATGTTTTTCAGTTCCTAGTAATGTTAACTCAAAGTATAAAGTTTGAAGTGCCTGCATGTAAAATATCTGAGATAAAGATTAATATTTAATATTTGTTAATATTTTCAAAATTGGGGATGACATACCAAAGGTTAATAGTGGTGTAACTTTAATTGATGGTTAATGTTCTAAGGTTAAGAAAACATTCAAATTGTTTTTGTTTTTTTAAGTAAAAGGATTTAGATTGATTTATAATTATTGATTCATGGTACAAAAGTCACATTTAAAGTATCAACAGCAAATAACTTGAATCTCAATAATAAACATCTGAATAAAGTCAAACATTTTGACTAAAATTTTACAAAACAGTAATAAAACCATAACCCTGCCTGACTTATAGTTTGATGATTGCATTCTTCCAAAGTTACAACATCTATAAGAAATGACTCCCCACAAATGCTTGAAATTACATTCAAAATCCTGTAGTCATGACAGTTGTTTCATCTGTTATGATGCTGACTGACTGATTAGAAAACTTGGCTTTCAGGGCAGAAACGTGACAAGCAAACAATTTTGGTAGATGAAATTACCTAACACAATTAACACTTGGAATAGCACCACATTCTTTACAATGTTTTAATATAAATGGCCTCATTTTGTCAATTTTATGTAGTGGTATATCAGACAAAGTGCACATTTTCAAAAAACCAAGGAAAAAAATCATCTTGCACCTCTTTACTCTTCAACAAAATTGTGATTGTCTTCTGTTTCAGTTCAGCTGACTTTTTTGAAGACATTTTGATCAAATGAGTTTTTGAATTGATGTGATCTTTGATTGTGTCAACCCTAAAAATATCAACACTATGGAGACAGAATTTGCAAAATAACATATTTTCTTCTGCATAAGAGTCATCAGGAAATTCCTCGACTCTGGCTTTAAGCACAAATCTTAGATACTGATTCACTATATTGACTTGATTCAGTCATCTTGGCAATTTGTTGTTTATTCATACAACTGGTTTAGATAACAAAATATAAATAAAATATAAAAAATAATGATTGATATTTAATGTTATTGAAGAATTATTTTGTTCAATTTAAATTTGTTTACAATGGTGAAGCACTGAAGATGATGCAATTATTAATCTGGGAGAATCACTGTGTGATGGTAAGCTTACACAAGCCAACTGTTTCATATTTTTGGAGATGTTTTTTCTTTATTTCTAAATTGTATGGTAAGCACATGATAGCATTTACTTTTCTTTCATATTCATAAAAAAAGTTATAAGTTATTTAGAATCTCTTACTTATAAATTGTGTAAGGCCTTCTTAAAGGAAATGAATTTGTTAAAATTATTGGTTTGATCTTTGTCCTTCTCTCTCTCTCTCTCTCTCTCTCTCCAATTTTGACATTAACTAATGTCTATCTTCCCTATTTCCACTTTAGCAATGAATTTCATTTGCTACATAGAGTTTCTTAAAAAGTTTTAAAATATTTAAAAATATATTAGCAAACATATTCTCAGAAAATCAATGACCCACTTTTGTTTTGACTTAATGACAATATCAACAAGCTGCCAAATACAGAAATATTAAGGTTTAAAACCTTTTAAAATATTATAATTAAAATTTAAAAAAGAAATGAAAATAATTTGTGTAAAAATTCATTATTCAACAAAATTTCCTTTTCTCAAGACAATAGTGCCAATATTTTAACATACAACTAATGAAAAACTTTTCTAATTAAACTATATCTTAGATTTATTTTATTTTACATTTCAAAGCAGACTTTTGGTAACTGGGAGGTATATTTTTCAAAAAGAAAAAACAAAAGAGGATTTTACGTCTCCATGGACTTGTGCTTATAACTACTATAAATATTAAGTGTTAGAAAAATGAATTTTTCAAAATTTCATAAATTAAATAAGTAGTAAATTATTTTCCCCAATTTTCTAAAAAATAAACTTTCCTAAAATAATTTTAGGAAATTCTCAGTATCTTTTAAAAATTTCATTAAAATCAGATAATTATTAGATGTCTGTGAAAAAAAAAAATTGCCCATACAAAGTATGGCCACATGCAGGCATGAGAAAAGATTTTTCATTTTTTATACCTATGTTTTAAATGAATTTTAATAAATAAAGCTTGCAGGAAGCTTTCAATTTAATTTTAATTAAAAGCTAAATGATCAAATTTACTATTTCCAGTAAACAAAATACTCTGGTGTATTTCAAACAGAAATGATATTGATTGGAATCTAAAATTTTGAGATTTTAAAATAATTTTCAATTTTTCAGCCATTTTTGAGCAATCAACACATTTGTAAACAAGAGTTAATTCTCAGTCTTAAAAATCTTGCCAAAATAAAATATATATTGTGGACACGTTATTTTAGTAAAATTAGCAAATTTAGAATTACAGTAATCAGATTTGAAAAAATTATTACTTGCTTACTGCCTCAAATATTAATATAAATCATTTCTTAATCATGGTGGGCTTCTTATTTGAGGTGTCAATTGATAGTGATAGCTGGATCTGTCAAAAGCTAAGTATGACACATATTTATGCAACATAAGTGAATGTTTCATTTTGGGTTTTTAAATACAGAGTAAAATTAAAAATTTAACATAATATTTTCAGCAATTATCTAATATTTGATAGAATTTTAGTCAGTTTAGCTTTATAGCCTTACATCTGAAGATGTCTAAAAAATAAAAATTAGAATAATATAAAACTTTCTGTTAAATTAATTTTAAAATTTAATAACTGTGTGAGTGAAATTATATGACATGACAAAGATAGCGTTTAAATAATAAAATAAATTTTCACTACAAAATTTAATTTCTTGAAATTTCATGAATTTATGTAGAGGTAACAGATGTAAAAAAATATTTTTATTAAGATTTTTTAAAAGTAATTTAATTAAAATTCGACTATTTGATTTTTGCAAGAATTTCCAAATTAATGTGTTTTTCATTGGAAAAAAAATGAGTTTAATCCGCTGAAAAACAAAACAAAACAACAGCATAGTGTGAAGAAAAAAGGCCCGAAAATTAATAAAAATGAAATTTTGCCATCAAAATGTTTATGTTATTATTAAGAGAAATGATCAAAGTATTTTTTAATTACTTTTAAAAAAATGGTTAATCCTTTCTAACACGTTCGAAATTTTGGTAAAAAATCTTGTTTTTATTTTTTTAGCGGGTAAACCAAATCATTACGGATGTTATTATTATTAAGGAAAGTGTAATTTTTTATTATCTAATCTCATTTTTTAATCTATTTAAAAATTTTCGAAATTTCTGTGAAAAATCACGTTTTTCTTGCGTCATCAGAGGGAATTGATTTTATTTTAAAATAAGTAAAACAGGACTCTTCTCTGAACGTTTTTATGAAGTGACATTAACTTTAAGATGTTATCTTTCAAATGAAACCGAAATTTAAATTCAAAGAAGACATTTAATGGATTATAATGGTAATTTTCCAAGCATAGCTTAGATGTGGCACTTCTTCCCAGGCTTTTAGGAAGATCGTGACGGTATTTCAAACTTACCTTGTACCGAATAAAAACGTTTTCTTACTAAACAAAACGGAATTAAGTTGCTGTTTCACTTGGAATTTCTTTCTCAAGATCAACAATATTTTGTAATCAATAACACTTCCTATTTTTAAATAAATTGCAATTAAAAAAGATTAATTATTTGAAATATAACGCATAAAGTTTCTGAACACAAATAGGGCAGAGAACAAAGGAATTACAGGAAACGGTGTAAAAGAAGAATTTGTTGCTTGCTCAAAAATAGCCTGGGTGCACACAATATGCTATCACATTGTATCCTGAACACAATCTGATTTTTTCATAAAATTTTATTATTAACGAAAAGTGAAAACCAAAAAATTAAAAACCTCTTAAAATCGCAATATTTATTCAAGAGATTTGTTTAAAAGAAAATTATTTAAGAATTAATTCACTGAATTTAGTACAAAGTAATTAATTATTAATTCTTACTTTTTCTCATCAAGGTCACACATAAATAAGTACCTCCAGTCGTTTTAAAGTATATTTTTAATAATAAAAAGACACTAGATGAAATTAATTAAATTTACTATTTCCAGTAAACAAAATTTTCAGATGTATTTTAAACAGAAATTATATTGATTGTAATCTCAACTTTTGAGAGTTTTCAAAAGTTATAATTTTTTCATCCCTTTTCACAGATTGACAGGTTTGCAAACAAAAGTTCATTCCCGGTTTTAAAAATTTTGCAAAAATAAAATATACATCTGTGACACATTATTTTTGGAAAATTAGCAAATATAAAGTTAAATTAATCTGATTTGAAATAAGTATTATTTGCTTATATCATGAAATTTAGAATAAAAGTTTTTCTATTACTCACAGAGGTCATATCTTTCTGATGTATTAAGTGATTGATGATGATCTGATGTGTTGCAAAGGTAAGTATAATTGAAATAATGTAGGACACAATTTTTATTTCTCTAATGCTAGTGTTATGGTTTATAAAATGGCAAGTGTGCTAAAAATAGAAAAAGGTAGACACACTGATGCCAGGAATTCAAAATTTGGCGGCAAAACAAGTTAATGGTTTCTTTTAGTAGGAGTAGCAGTAAGAAGTAGGAGTAGGAAGTAGGAGTGAAGGACAGTAGTTTGGTGGAGAGATTTGAAAAGAGGAAGATGCTGTCAGTTGACCACGAGAGTCCAGAAGGGATAGATGCATTGACTACTATCCTCCCAGAGTGAAGAGAATTCAGCTAGACTGCTCATGTATCCACACACAAAAATTAACGGTTGTTAACTTGATGTAAAAACTTAAAGATTTATATGAAAAATAAACAACATTAATTCAAGTTTGTGTTATCTTCTGATTATACAAAACCAAGCAATACAACACTAGTTTAATTAAAAAAGAACATAACCTTTTAAGAAGAAAGTACTTTGAAAGCATATTAATAACATTACTATTAACTATAAACATGTAATTAAAACATTACATTACTTTTGTACATTTCTACAAATCTACTGTTTGTGAAGTACCGTTAAACGACCATTAAAAAAGTTCTGCTCTAATTTCTGGTGGGGTCAAATAAGAATGAGCAAAATTTAAAGAATTAAAAATAAAAATAAAAGATGGATATCATAACCATCATGATAACAATCATTAATAATACAATGAAAAAGTAAGATATTAAAAAGTATAAATTAATAATAAATAAAATACCATAATATTTCATATATTATTGAGTTATCTATCAAGGTATTTCATTATCATCTCAGTTATTAAATTTTTAAATTAATTTAAGAAAATTATTTTAAATTTTATTTTTTAGAAAGCATTTTCACATGTAAGGCTATAAAGCTTAAGTAACTAAAATTTGATAAAATATTAGATAATTACTAAAAATCTGTTAACTTTTAAAAATTACTAGGTAGCTAAAAACCAAAAACAAAATATTCACTTAGATTTCAGAAATTTATGTCAATTCTGATCAGCCATACTTGCCAATATGTCTGGCTGTCAGTAATCAATCAATACATCAGAAAAAACAAAACCTCTGTGGTTAAGAAATAATTGTATAATATATTTCAGGCTATAAGTAAGTAATACTCATTTAAATAAAGTTAATTTAACTTTGAATTTAATAATTTTTCAAAAATAGCATGTCACAGATGTATATTTTATTTTTGAAAGATTTTTAAAACTGAGAATTAACTTTTGTTTACAAATGTGTCTATTGCTCAGAAATGGCTGATTTTAATAAAAATGTTCAAAAAGCAGAGATTCAAATCAATATAATTTCTATTTGAAATATTCCAGAGTATTTTGCTTACTGGAAATAATAAATCTAATCAATTAGCTCTCAATTAAAGCTAAACTGAAAGCCTGAAGGAAGCCTGTTCATTTTTTAAATTTCATTTTAAAACTTAAGCATTGAAAATTAATTGAGGTACTTAGTAAAGTTCATAAAATCATCCATAAAATGCTTTCAAAAATAAAATATATTTTTTTGAAATGTTATTTGAAAAAAAAATTAGCTTAATTAAAGTATAATTGATCAGAATTAAAACAAATAATACTTTAATTTAAGATATAACAAAGAAATGTGTTTTAAGATGGTGGACATTGCTCTTATGAGCCAAAGACACTCAGATGTTTGGAAAATTAAAAGTAATGAGGAAATAATTGAATGAAAATTACATCATGATACAGCACCTATTTCATATACTTTTTTTCACTTCTCTAAAATCTTCAAAATTTAAAATATTTTAAGTTTTATGATATTTTATTAGATTTTAAGTACTTATGTTTTAGTTTTAATGTATTTTTATTTTATAATTTTTGGCAGAATCTTTTGTCAAATTTAATGTTTTAATTTTTCATGAACTTGTTTTTATGACAACTATAAACATCATGCAATAAAAAAGAATTTCTTAAAATTTCATGAAATTAAATGAGTGAAAAAACATTTTGCAGAGATTTTCTAAAACAGAAACATTTAAAAAGTAATTAATCTCTGAAGAAGTCCGAAATGTGTCATTGAAATCCAACAATTATCTAACTTTTGCAAGAATTTCCAAATCAGTTTTTTTATCACACAAAAAATACAGAAAAAGCTAAATTCAACATATAAAATTTTTAACCAAAATTTTAAAGTTTCTAGAAAGAAAGAAGAAATTATATATTAAAAGTCCTGCCTCTTTCCTCTTCACTCTAAGACTTAGATGAAGTAATTTTTATTTTTATATTTTGTGCAATTTTTAGAAGTTAGTCTATACATAAAGAAAAATTATTTTGAATCTTTAAATAATGATTTTAGGCATTTTCTTAAAGTAAAAAAAAAACACACTTATACCCAATTTGATTCTCATTGACAAAAGATGTTACTTTATACTACAATTTTACTTTTTTGTAAAAAATGTAATGAGTAACACATTTTTTCATCCAGCCTTTCTCAAGATGCTCAAAGGTCAAACAACATTCATCTTAGAAACCTGCTGCTCCTTTACAAATTTCTGTCAAAAATAAATTCAAATATGGATGGTCAAATTTCCACAATCTTGAAACGTGTTTAGTTTGAAGAAGTTCATGATAATTTAAACTTTATCAAAAGAAAATCAAAAATTTTAATAAGGTTATTGAATTAATCTTCAACTTACTTTTACTTTCTCATTCCTTTTAGCAATAAAATTTATTTAACATTAAGGGGAAATAATTCAGAATTTTATTTAAAAAATTTTTAATTTAAAACATTTGCAAAATATAAAGTAAAAGAAAGATGCAAGAACTTATTGGAAATAAAAGAAACTGAGAAAGTTATTTTATCAGAAAATGGAGTGTGTTGTTTTCAGAGCAAAATATATGAGAAAAAAGTATTTCTTGTGAGCTACAGTGGCTAAATAGGCATGTGTACCAAGACATTATATATATATATATATATATATACACACCATCTGCCAATGTATTGAATACTGCTGTCACATCTGGTCTGCTATTCATTTTGTGCTTTTTGACAAAATTCAACAGAGAATCTGCAATGTAATTGATCCCAACCTGGTAGCTCAACTTTCTCACCAACGTAATGTGGATTTTCTCTGTCTCTTCTACAAATACTTTTATGGCTTCTGCTCTGACAATCTTAGCTCCCTGATGCCCCCTTTGTATGAATTTACTCAAGCTACTAGACTAGCCACTAGGTCTCACCCTTTTACAGTGAAACCAATCAAATGTAACCACAATTTCTACTCTATCAGTTTTTTTGTTAACACTTCTCACCTGTGGAATTCCCTTCTGTATACTTGCTTCGCTGCAAACTACAATCTCCAAGAATTTAAATGCAAAGTCAATTGCCATCTCTTATCTCCTTGACTCACATCCTTTCTCTGACAACCCTTGTATCATGTTCTTCTTCCTTTCCACTCCACTCTCACGCAGACCTCTTCATACCTGTATTTTCATCCTGTTCTTACTCATTCTCTAACTCCCCTGTAACTTGTTCCTCTTTCTCATCTCACTTCTTCTGTACCCCCCTGCTCATCAGTGGCAGTTCTGCCTTGCTTGTGGTGAAATGATTAAAAATAATGATAATGATTTCATCTGGTATATCTAAGATGGCACATAAGAAATGATGTTAGCTTTCAACAAAAACACCAGTGTGCAATGGCACAATTTTTGATAGACTAAAGATTACTTTCCAAAGAATGTCATGAATAAAATCACAAAATGGATTGCAACTAAAATAGCAAAAGAGAACTGATGCCAGCTTTCATCCTTGCAGAAATTTCAATGGCACAATTTTCAGGAAGATTTCTCTCTAATGTGGGTCATTAAAAAATCACAAGATTAATCATAACTTTTATGCAGGTACACAAAAAGAATAGAAGATTCATGTTGCAAAAAAATTAATTAAAACTATCAATAGAAACTATAGCATGAACTGAATCGTCAAAAGGACAGAATTGTAATACTCAACAACTGCTAGCAGAGAAGGTGAGAAATAAACCAAGTAAAGAGGAATGTTGATTAGAATTGTTATTGACACAAACAGGGAAATCTACCGATTTGGCTGAGAGATTGAGAAACAAAAATTTGAAATTCTGATTAACAGTAACTTTAGAGTAATTAGCAATTTGACATGGTGTTCACAGATGTATGTATAGAGAGAACCATTTCAATATTGTTGGATATTTTAACTGATATGCTACAGTCCTGAGAAGAAGGGGTAGTGATAAAGGAAAACCTGACAACTAACATTGCATTGTACAATTAATCTCAGTCAGAATAAACTGTAGAATGTGTCAGATTTAAAAAAATCTATCAGTCTTTCTGATCTTGTTTCTTATTTCAGAATCTACTTGATAGATCACTTTAACCAATTTTATTCCTTTGTTTTGATCAATGTGTTTTAGATATTAGGAGAAGCTTTATGTGAATATTTGAAAACACATTTGTTGATAAACCTATTTGATACGAAATAGTTTTTTTCTGGCTTCGCTCCATTGATTTTTTTTTTTCTATTGACAGCTTGCATCTTTGAGAGTTCCTGGAATCCATTCTGAATATTTTCGAGAAAAAAGAATTCACTGTGAAATTTGCTGATTTACACTAAGTAAAACCAGGAGAGACATCAAAGCAATCATAAAGGACAGTTACCTGTAAAATTAGTGATGTCATATTTTCAATGAATTCAAATCTCAAAACACACATGGTAAAACAGACTGGAAACAAACAATTCCATTGTGAAAACTGTGGAGCTAGTTTTTCTAAAAATGCATACCTCAAACGACACATATATACACACACTGGAGAGAAACCTTTTGATTGTGAAGTCTGTGGATTGAAGTTTTCCCAAAAGCCACATCTCAAACAACACATGTTTACACACACTGGGGAGAAACGTTTTCACTGTGAAATCTGTGGATTTAAGTTTTCGCGAAATTCATCACTGAAAAACACATGTTAACACACACACTGGAGAGAAACTATTCCACTGTGAAATATGTGGACTGAATTTGTCATGAAATTCAACTTACAAACAACACATGTTAACACACACTAGAAAGAAACCTTTCCACTGTGAAATATGCGGATTTAAGTTTTCTCAAAATTCAAATCTTAAGAAACATATGTTAACTCATACTGGAGAGAAACCATTCCACTGTGAAATCTGTGGAGTAGGTTTTTCTCTTAAATCATCAGGCAAAAATCATATGCTAATACACACTGGAGAGAAAGTATTCCCTTGTGAAACCTGTGGACTAGCTTTTTCTTTTAAATCATCACTCAAACAGCATATGCTAACACACACTGGAGAGAAACCCTACCAATGTGAAATCTGTGGTTTTAAATTTTCCCAAAATCCATCTCTCAAACGGCACATGCTAACACACACTGGAAAGGAACCTTTCCACTGTGATATATGTGGAAATAAGTTTTCTCGAAATTTACATCTCAAATGACACATGTTACCACACGCAGGAGAGAAACCTTTGTTTGCTGTGAAGCAAAATATTAGCTAGCAGTATGAATGTCCTGTTGATTATTGCATGACTTTTCTGAAAAGAAACATTCCTGCTGCAAAATTTGTGAATGTTTGCTCTCTCACGACAAAAAGGCAAAATCAGCAAATGAGCCACCAGCCCTGCACAGATATTCCAGCTGAAAAATAAAAATTAATTAAATATCAAATTTCTATTTCGCGAGTCTACGCAAATTTTATTTATCAGCCAATGAGAAGCCCAGAATCAAATACAAGTGTGAAATCCCAAACGAGCTGCTGTGATCCAAAAAGAAGATATAAAAAGCAGATACAGACAGACCGACAGTGACAGGCGAGAGTAATTAATATCTCCCTTGACCAAGTCAAGTGGCTGCTATGCTCATCCCTTCACCTCTCTTTCCTTTTCCCCTGTCTCAAAACTACTTACCGACCTAAGGAGCAACTACCTCAAAGACATTCCTCACTTACACACTCCCCACATTCCTAAGCCTTAAATCTCTTTCAGCATATTATTTGCCATGAATATTTTAACCTCCGTTGGACTTATATTCAAGTATTACTTTAATTGTAAAACATTCATTGATATATGTATATATATAAATGATATTATCTACTCAAATTGCCTTTCTTGATTTGTAATCATTTTATAACTTATAGTGCGCTATCTACAACAAGGCCAAATTCCGTTAACCTGCAACAATATACAACTACCCTTCTCTAGAACGGACTCTCACTACAACTAGAAAAAGAAGAGATAAGCAACCCACTAGACAATCTTTATCTTTTACCTATTTTTAGCCATTTTGCAATATTGAGAAAGTGAATCTCTTTCCAAAAAAAAAACGTAATTTTTCTCTCTCCATTCATATAAAAATAAAATGAATGTTTTTTTGTTAAAACTTTTCATCCGTAATAATTTAAAAAAAACATAATTCATTAACTCTTTTGCTCATACAAAATATTGTTAAAGCTACATTTATCTTTGAAACTCAGAATTGAAAGAAACAAAAGCATAAAAGGCAATGGAGAGAATTGTAGATTCTACCTTGCAAAGTTTAATTAAAAAAGCATTTACAACAATTTACATATAACACATGTAGTGAGTCCAAATGAAAAAATTTGCATTAGTACAAAAAACTTACTTCAGAACGATAAATTGTATTTCTTTAGCCCAGACGCAGGATCATAAAACATAAAGTTTAAAGCTCACATTAGTCCTCGCTGATTGGTCAATAAATAAAAGACACATAAGAACATGTCAGAGATTGTTTAGATATATATCCTGACAAAAATTTCAACATGCTATCTGATCCACTACATAAAAGGAGGAGACGTACAGCTAAATCCTCAGTGAGAATTCAAACATCAAACGTGTGCCACTGAAAGCCACGTGACTATGACTTGAATTTTGCCAACACACATACCAAAATTGCAAATCACTTAATTGTACATTTTCTACACTTCAAACTCATAAAACCTCAGAATATTCAAAAAGTTTTAAGAGTAAAGACAGTCTACGACATTGGATGTAAGATTGCTACATTTATCTTTGACCCTCAGAAACGAAAGAGAGACAAATGTATAAAAGGCAATGGGGAGAGAGAGAGGATAAAGAGACAAGAAAAACAATGAAAAGGAGAAATAAGTTTTAAGAGTAAAGCACAGTCTGTGACATTGGATGTAAGATTGCTACATTTATCTTTGACCCTCAGAAACGAAAGAGAGACAAATGTATAAAAAGCAATGGGGAGAGAGAGGATAAAGAGACAAGAAAAACAATGAAAAGGAGAAATAAGTTTTAAGAGTAAAGCAAAGTCTGTGACATTGGATGTAAGATTGCTACATTTATCTTTGACCCTCAGAACCGAAAGAGAGACAAATGTATAAAAGGCAATGGGGAGAGAGAGGATAAAGAGACAAGAAAAACAATGAAAAGGAGAAATAAGTTTTAAGAGTAAAGACAGTCTGTGACATTGGATGTAAGATTGCTACATTTATCTTTGACCCTCAGAACTGAAAGAGAGACAAATGTATAAAAGGCAATGGGGAGAGAGAGGATAAAGAGACAAGAAAAACAATGAAAAGGAGAAATAAGTTTTAAGAGTAAAGACAGTCTGTGACATTGGATGTAAGATTGCTACATTTATCTTTGACCCTCAGAACCGAAAGAGAGAGAAATGTATAAAATGCAATGGGGAGAGAGGATAAAGAGACAAGAAAAACAATGAAAAGGAGAAATATGTTTTAAGAGTAAAGACAGTCTGTGACATTGGATGTAAGATTGCTACATTTATCTTTGACCCTAATAACCGAAAGAGAGACAAATGTATAAAAGGCAATGGGGAGAGTGAGGATAAAGAGACAAGAAAAACAATGAAAAGGAGGAATAAGTTTTAAGAGTAAAGACAGTCTGTGACATTGGATGTAAGATTGCTACATTTATCTTTGACCCTCAGAACTGAAAGAGAGACAAATGTATAAAAGGCAATGGGGAGAGAGAGGATAAAGTGACAAGAAAAACAATGAAAAGGAGAAATAAGTTTTAAGAGTAAAGACAGTCTGTGACATTGGATGTAAGATTGCTACATTTATCTTTGACCCTCAGAACCGAAAGAGAGACAAATGTATAAAAGGCAATGGGGAGAGAGAGGATAAAGAGACAAGAAAAACAATGAAAAGGAGGAATAAGTTTTAAGAGTAAAGCACAGTCTGTGACATTTGATGTAAGATTGCTACATTTATCTTTGACCCTCAGAACCGAAAGAGAGACAAATGTATAAAAGGCAATGGGGAGAGAGAGGATAAAGAGACAAGAAAAACAATGAAAAGGAGGAATAAGTTTTAAGAGTAAAGACAGTCTGTGACATTGGATGTAAGATTGCTACATTTATCTTTGACCCTCAGAACCGAAAGAGAGACAAATGTATAAAAGGCAATGGGGAGAGAGAGGATAAAGAGACAAGAAAAACAATGAAAAGAAGAAATAAGTTTTAAGAGTAAAGACAGTCTGTGACATTGGATGTAAGATTGCTACATTTATCTTTGACCCTCAGAACTGAAAGAGAGACAAATGTATAAAAGGCAATGGGGAGAGAGAGGATAAAGAGACAAGAAAAACAATGAAAAGGAGAAATAAGTTTTAAGAGTAAAGACAGTCTGTGACATTGGATGTAAGATTGCTACATTTATCTTTGACCCTCAGAACCGAAAGAGAGACAAATGTATAAAAAGCAATGGGGAGAGAGAGGATAAAGAGACAAGAAAAACAATGAAAAGGAGAAATATGTTTTAAGAGTAAAGACAGTCTGTGACATTGGATGTAAGATTGCTACATTTATCTTTGACCCTAATAACCGAAAGAGAGACAAATGTATAAAAGGCAATGGGGAGAGAGAGGATAAAGAGACAAGAAAAACAATGAAAAGGAGAAATAAGTTTTAAGAGTAAAGACAGTCTGTGACATTGGATGTAAGATTGCTACATTTATCTTTGACCCTCAGAACTGAAAGAGAGACAAATGTATAAAAGGCAATGGGGAGAAAGAGGATAAAGAGACAAGAAAAACAATGAAATGGAGAAATAAACCAAAACATTATAAACATGTGCACATACTCACGCAAGCATTATCGAGTGTACACACACACACACACACACACAGAAAGAATTAAAAAAAGACACCCTTACACCAATGAAAAGTGCATAAATTATTTTCATATGAAAATAAAGAAGATGATAAGTAGTCAATTCATGGTATCTCCTGAGGAGTGGACAGCGATCACTCTGGGGTTGGGTGGGGTGCTGATCAATCAGCTGAGTGATAAATTTCATACTTGTTAATCATATGAGAGGGAAAGTGTCTAAAGGCTAAATAAATGTCACTTTTGAAATAAAAAGTAAAAATTATTTTTTTTTTACTAAATTCTTTTAATGAATTCCCAAATTTCTTAATTTCAATTTGTTGGTTTCACTTTTCGCCAATAGTAAAAAAAAAAAAAAATTGAACAACCAGAATAAACATATTGAAATTGCGATGCATTCAATATTCTGACATATTTTCTATTTTAAAATAATTATTCTTTTTAATTGCTCTTTCTTAGCTTAAAATAATAATAGGAAGTTTTTTATTGATTACAAAATAATTTTAAAAAAAATAAAAATTCTCAATCTTCTCTAGTCCAACACGCTATTTTCGTGCTAATACGCAAAAATTAGGCATTTACATTTAAAAAATTGAATTAATAAATTTCCTAATTTGCTTTAGAACAAACCTCTTGGACAAATTATTGAAGAATCAGAGAAACTGTGAAAAATAGGTTGCGATTGCAATGCAATATTCTTACTTGTTTTCTTTTTACCCAAACAATTTTTGAGCAAGGAACAAATTCTTCTTTTACACCGGCTCTGGTAATTCTTTTGTTCTGTTTACTGTTCTAGTTTCAAATTAATCCCTTTTTAATTGTATTTACTTTAAAAATAGGAATTTTTATTGATTACAAAATATTGTCAAGCTTGAGAAAGAAATGTAAAGTCCAACAGCAACTTAATACTGTTTATTTTTTTATCAAAAGGTTTGGATTCGTCCTGAAAAAGGTAAGTTAGACGAACCATCACGGATTTCCTAAAGCTTCAAGAAAACTTTTTTATTTTTAAAATTCAGTTTAAAACTTAGATATCGAAAATGAGCGATGGTACCTATAATTAGACTATCATATTTAAAATACGTACTTCCACTAAATCGCTGAAAAAACTGCAGAAAATGTCCAAAACTCAACAAAAACAAACTTTTTCCATTTAAACTCCACTCATTTTCGATAACTAAATTTTAAATTGAATTTTTTCAAAACAAAAACAAAAAATTCTTGAAACTTTTATTTTAGTTGAAAGCTAAAGGATTAAATTTACTATTTCCAGTAAGCAAAATACTCTTTTGTGTAAATACCTCCACTTTAATCGCTAAAAAAATAAACAGCATATGAAAAAAAAGGGTCCCAAAATTAAAAACAAACTTTTTCCATGAAAATGTTTGCATTAAGAGGAAGGATCAAAGTATTTTTTAATTATTTTTAAAAAATTTTTAATTCCCTCCAACACGTTCGAAATTTTGGTAAAAAATGTTTTGATTTTAGTTACCGGGTACCTGAAATCGTTGCGAGAGTTTTATAGAAACCGTAACTCAACTGTTTTTTTCGTTTTTGTTTTTTTTCCGGTGAGAAACACATTAATTTGGAAATTCTTGCAAAAATCAAATAATTGTCGGATTTTATGGAACTTTCAGGACTTATTCACAAATGTACACAATTATAATTGAATTGAAATGATTATTTTTTAAAAAGTCTTCGTAACTTTTTTTTTTTTTTTTTTTTTTACATACCCTCCCGTCACAAACACACACACTCCGTGTAAATTCATTCATGAAACTTTAAGAAATTAAATTTTGTTGTGATAATGGTTTTATTAGTTAAACGCAGGACTCCTTGGGGAAGGTAAATCATCTATTATTTTTGTGAAAAATTTTGCCTCTATTTCCTAAAATCTGCTATGAATAGTAAAATAAAAAAGCGGAATATAGTCATGACAAGGTGAGCTCTTCAATGTATAAGAGTTCGCTCCCTTGCATTAGTTATCTTTTAGTGTGGATCCAATATGGCTGAATAAACAAAGTAAATCTCAACCTCATGTCTCTTCTTAAATAATTTATGTTCAACCCACTATAAAACTACAATAGCTATGACATTATTGAATTTCATAAGCTCTTAATTGCTTGAATAGATAATAAAAAATATGGACATTATAGAAAATTTTTTTCAATTAATAATGAAATTTTAAAAGAATTGTTTTCATTTTTTTATTATAATAATTTATAAAATTTTAAAAATATTTTGAAAATACTTCAAAGATTTATTGGGGTTAGTGTAAACACTTATTAAGCAAAAATTATATTTAGTAATCAAAAATTTAAAAGTTTGATGCAAATCCTTCTGCTTTCCTATTTTAAAAATAATTTTAATTTTTTTTTTGTGTGTATTTGAAGTTTTTTTGTATGGTAATTTTTATGTGTAAATTAAAAGGTCATGTTATTCAGAGTTTCCTCCCCTTACTCTAAAAAATTTGTACAATTGTGTCACTTGTGATCTCCATGTACTTATCTCTAATCTGACAACCTGTCAACACATTTGATCTATGGCAAACAGGTCAAAAAGTTCAACTCTGTGATTAAGAATAGTTTTATTTTAAATTTCATGCTATAAATAAGTAATACTTGTGTAAATCAGATTAATTTAACATTAAATTTTCTAATTTTTCAAAAATAACAGTGTCACAGGTGTATATTTTAATTTTGCAAGATTTTCAAAACTGAAAACTTTTGTTTACAATAATGTGTCAATTTTTTTTTAATTATAATAATTTATAAAGTTTCAAAAATATTTTAAGAAGACTTCAAAGATTTATTGTTGTTAGTCTATTATTAAATGAAGATTATATTTACTAATTGAAAATTGAAAAGTTTAATTCAAGTTGTCGTGCAATATAGATTATATCATAAACTGAAATAAAGATGAATTTACACAGGAACAGACAAAAGGGTGGAGGGTACAATGGCTAAAACATAGCAAGTATAGAAACCAAGATGAATATGTTGGTTTGAATAGAATAGAATGAAATGCCATATAGATTATATCATAAAATGGAATAAAGATGAATTTACATTATTTTCAAGAGAGACAGATGCAACTATGATGTAAATAAGTTACAATCTTTATAACCTAACCACTGTATAAAAAACATTTATTTATATATATATATATATAAATTCATGATTTCACTTGAAGAAAGACTTGATTTTCAAATTTTGCTATCATACTTCCAGTATTAACTAGAAAATTTTGATTTTTTTTTCATCTGTAAATTGCCATGAGGTTTTTACAATCAAAGAAAATTCTGGTAGCTTTCCTTCTGCATGCATAATAAGTGGTTAGTGCATAATGAATGTTGCCAGTTAAATTATATCAGGAAACTTGAATATTCATGAATTCTTTTCTATTCCCATCAATATTTCATCATTTCTTTTCAGCCAGTCTTTGATATGCAGCCATATTTTCATCCTGCAACCCAACTTTAGCATGCAGTGTGCAAGAGACTGACCAAATTATCTCTGGGGTTGTTGTTTATATATTCAGCTGTTAAACTTTCTTGTTCTCTTGCCTGCAATACAAGATTAAGGTGAGAGGTCATGTTCTGCTCTGCACTCAGTGGCTGCGAGTAACCCTAAATCAACTGCCGTACCTGCCTTCATTTGATGGTCAATTTTAAAATTTGTGTTTATCCTACATCATGCATAATACCATACATAGTTTTGGATTCAAAATTATCCTTTATTATAGTACACAGGGTGATGATTTGTTGTTCTGTTCCATTCCAACACCCACACATCCATGTCCACTGATACATGATTTAATAATAATCTACTAGCAAATCTGCTCTAGTTTTACATGCCAGTCAGAATAAAATATATTCTATTGCATTGTATGATTCATTTCAGCTTAGTGATTTTGTTTTTCTCTTCCATTGCCCATTCCAACACCCACACATCCATGTCCACTGATACATCATTTAATAATAATCTACTAGCAAATCTGCTCTAGTTTTACATGCCAGTCAGAATCTAATATATTCTATTGCATTGTACGATTCATTTCATCTTAGTGATTTTGTTTTTCTCTTCCATTGCCCATTCCAACACCCACACATCCATGTCCACTGATACATAATTTAATAATAATCTAGTATCAAATCTGCTCTAGTTTTACATGCCAGTCAGAATGAAATTAAATCCTATTTTTTATTTTACTTTGGAGAATTTGCATCATGGAAATGATTTCAATAAAAATAAACAGTATAATGTATCAGATTTAAACACTATCAACCTAATAGTATAATCATGCATTTTTTATCATTTTAGATGCAGTTTTTTAAGAAAATTTTTCTAGAAACCATTTCCATAACCCTATATGTTGTGTTTTCTTATGCCAGTGCTTACTTAATATATTTTCTTTTTCAGCTTGTACCTTTGAGATTACTTGAAATAATGATGAATATTCATGAAAAAAAGACATTTTTACATTATGAAATTTGTGGATGAGTTGTAAACTGTAAATTGATACACAAGATATTAAATAGAACACACACACAGAGAAGCCATTTACTTTGAAATTTCTGGTGTTATATTTTCATGAATTCAAATTACAGAACAAACATGACCACAACTACTAGTGAGAAACGTTTCCACTGTGAATTCTGTGGAGCTAGATTTTCCTTTAAATCATCACTCCCTAAACACATCTTGACACACACTGGAGAAAAACCTTTCCACTGTGAAATCTGTGGATTCAACTTCTCTCAGAATGCACATCTTAAACAGCACATGTTAATACACACAGGAAAGCAACCATTCCACTGTGAAGTATGTGGATATGGGTGTTCCCAAATTTCAAGTCTCAAAATACACATACTAACACACACTGGAGAGAAACCATTCCACTGCAAAATATGTGGATTTAACTGTTCCAGAAATTCAAATCTCAAGAGACACTTATTAACGCACACTGGAGAGAAACCATTCCACTGTGAAATCTGTGAATTTAAATGTTCTCATAAATCATCTCTCAAACAACACATGCTAACACACAGTGGAGAGAAACCATTACACTGTAAAATCTGTGGATTTAAATGTTCTCATAATACAAGTCTCAGAACACATATGTTAAAACACACAGGAGAGGCACCATTTCACTGTGAAATCTGTGGGTTTAAGTGTTCTCAAAATACATCTTTAAAAAGACACATGTTAACACACACTGGAGAGAAACCATTCCACTGTGAAATCTGTGGATTTAAATGCTCTCAAAATTCAACACTCAAATCACACATGTTAACACACACCGGAGAGAAACCATTCCATTGTGAAATCTGTGGATTTAAGTTTTCCCAAAGATCATCTCTTAAATCACACATGTTAACACACACTGGGGAGAGACTCCATCCTACTGTGAAACCTATGGATTCAAATCTTCACAAAATTACATTGTCCAAAAACATGTTTACACAATCAGGAGAGTAATGATTCCACAGTGAAATCTTTAGTTGTAAGTTTTTTTCAAAATTCACATCTCAAACAACATATGTATGCAAACACTGGAGAGAAACCATTCAACTATGTAAGTTTCCCAAAATTAATCTTTAAAAATACACAAAATGAAATACATTAAAAAATTCTTTCCACTGAAAACTTTGGTGTTTTTTTTTCATTTAAATGCTTACTTCAACAACATGTTAATAAATTAGCCATTGTGAAATGTATGTGATATTTTTTCACTGAATTTTTACTTCTAAGTACCATCATTTGAAGCTGAAAATGCCATAATGATTCCTAGAATATTCCCTAGCAAGTTATGAAAATATCTGAATACATAAAATATTTGAGTACTTGAAACAAATCACATGTTAACACATGCTGGATAGAAACCATGCCACTGTGAAATCTGTGGATCTAAATATTCTCACAATTTATCTATCAAATTCCACATACAAGAGAGAAAACATACCACTGTGAAATCTGTGGATTTATATCTTCCCCAAATTATTTCAAAAAACATGTTTACATACATAGGAGAGAAACTATTCCACTGTGAAATCTGTAGATGAAAATTTTCCACTAAATTCATCTTTAAAGACACACATGAAAAACCTTACTGAAAAGAAACCGTTCCACTGAAATCTGGAGGAATATTTTCATTTCTATGCTCACTCTGCTAATACATGTTAATATGCTGGCAAGTGACCTGTCCATTGTGAAATTTTTGAGTTATTTTTCACTAAATTCTCATCTCAACACACATCAGCACCAATTAGAGCCAAAACTAGCACAACATCTACCAGAAGATACCCCAATAAGTTGCAAAAAACACCTGAATCCATAAATTATTACTTTGTTAGAAATTTGGACATCAATGGATTTTGCTGTTCTCTAAAATACATACCCAATATTTACATCAAAGCTATTACTTATATGACTCTATAAAATGCTATGAAGGCATAAACACTCAGAAAGCTAATGATATACAGGAATTAAATAAAATTTTGTGAATCTACTCTTGTAAAAATAGCAATGAACAATACACATTTTGGTATTTGGCTAAGGCTATTCAAAAACCTTAGAATAAATTGAGGTTTTAACCCCCCACCACAGTATGTTTATTATCTGTTAAAACTTTAATACAATTAGCTATTCAGTAGATTTATTCAATATATTTATTCAACAAATGGATGTGAAAACCATGTACTTAAATGCCCTAATTGACTGTGAGGTGTATTTGTAAGTATGCCTGTAATAACGTTATTCGGTTTTTATTAACTAATTATTTAGTGTCTCTTATGCATATAACAAATAAGATAACAGCAAGTCTGAATTAAAAATTAAATTATGTAATGATAATTCATCTAAAAAACAAATCAAACCCTATTTCATTTTTTTTACTCATCCACAAAATGGAAAAAAATGTCATTAATAAAGGGGAAAACAGAATGCAAATATAAATTTTATGAAAAATTAGAAAATAAGGAAAAAGTATTGAAATGGGTATACAACATGGATTTGTTACATTTACTGTATCCAAATTATTTCTAAGCAAAAAATAAATTGTTATTGTAATTCTTTTTTCTTCTGTGTGAAGAAACTACATTATATTTTCACATTCTTTAATTTTTATTCTGTAAATTATTTGAAAATAAGTATTTTTATTGATTAACTTAACAAAATATTCTCAAGTTTTAGAAAGAAATATCAAATTCAGCAATTGCATTGTCAGTTGCTGTGAACTCTTTAATATTTAATACTTCCTCAAGCTTTGATTCAGCTATGATATTCTGTTTTATTGCTTATGATAGGCCTTTTCATAAAAAAGGAATGCAAAGTTACAAATTCAAATGAATTCAGTTAAAGGTGATAGTGGAGTATGTTCATCTTCCATTTTCTATGTGTAACGTTTAAGTGATACAAAATATCCACTGAGTGACTTTTTTGTTTTTTGTGATATTATGGACACAATTGTTTTAAGAAAAAAAGTTTTATCAATGGATAATGAATTTTTGCAATTGTTAAATTTTTGCTTATAATAATTTATAAAGTTTTAAATCTTTTAAAATGTATGAATTTGTAGCATTTAGGAGATATTGCTATTAAATAAAAACTGTATTTACTAATCATAAATAGTAATGTTTATTATAATTCATAAATCCTGGTATTTTAAAAAGAATTTTGACTTATTTCTTTTCACATACAAATGTGCCAAATTTTGTAAATATGGGTGTTCATACATGACATTATTATTGAAACGTCATGTGTTTTAAGAGTAAATTTTTTTACCTAAAATGTTACCCTGGGTGTTTCATTACATTCAATGGTGGAAATGGAAAAAGTATTGAAATATATATGACAGATTATCTTTTAAAAAGTTTATAAATATTCATTTTGCTCATAGATTTTCTCTGACTAAATTTCAACCCCCCTTACATCAGGTAAATGTTTTCAGGCCTGTCTGTCTTCATCTTTGAGTCTTACAAATCAATCTATCAGCATTTTAAATGAGTTTTTTTTATTTCTATTTCAATAAATATTACCGACAATAAAATATGCAGAAATCCATCATCAATATTTGATCATTTGCCATAAGTATATTACCTAGTCCTCAACCAAAACCAACAAATAAAACTTCTGCCTCTGTGTGAAATGTGTAAAATGATGAGCTGGAAAAGTTTCTAGAAGATGACAAAATCCTTACTTTTGAAAATTTGTATCAGAATATTGATAAACAGGATTTTGTGTCAGCAGTTATATGCGACTAGCAGTATAGCCCAGCATTGCTCGGGTGTAATGAAAGCTTTAAAACTAATCCATGGTCCTGGAGCTCAGACTCTTTGAACGTTGGCATGAAAGACTAAAAAGCAATGGTTGTTTCCAGTTAAAGCGAAACCATAGACTGAAAGAAAAATGAATGGATGTAAGTCAAATTTTGAGGTTTGGTGAGAATCAGATAAAAATTGTAGATTTGTATAAAGGACATACAGACAGATAAACAGACACACACAAACATCTTACCTTTTATATTATCAATTTTCTGCACTATTGTAAGAACTGCAACCTTGAAACTTCTGAATATCGTTTCTTATGTCTTTGTCTATGAGTGTATGAAATTTGATTAAAAGCAGACCACTACTTCTATAACCTGATTTTTTTTATCAATTTTTGATATTTATCAGGTGTACCTCGACACAAAACCTAGCTAAGAACACTCGCAGACGCTTGTAGTACAACTGTGTAAATTTTCAAGAAAAATTGGTTCAGCCGTTTCGGAGTCTATAGGTAACGGACACACACACACTTACACTTACACACAAACAAAGTTCCATTTATAAATAAGTTTAGATAAATGATTCACATGCTATAAAGCAAACAATCAGCTGTCGATCTAATCTGTTGATATTCTTTTCACTAGAAGTATAACAATATTTTTAATTAAAATCCTTGAAAACATGGGATTTGAATGTTACCATGCTGGTATATATACAATATTTTATTTTTCAAAAGGTTGAATATCAATGTTTCAGCCCTAATCACAAATCACTGAAGCAATTCTTTATCTTAGTAACTTAAAAATTGATAATTAGAAATTAATATTAAGAGATCATATCAATGTTATGTCACTAAAGAACTAGGACAAAACATGATTCTGATATGCTTATCAGGGCATTTGAATATTTTGTTACATCTCAAAACAGACTTCAAGATTATTTTAAGTTACCCTGTGTCAGATCCTTACCAGCATTGACATCAGTCAGTTAAGTGCCATACGTGATACACGCTTGGGCGATCATGTCTCGAAAGAGACATGACTGACTGGGCAGAAGATTATCCCGCAGTAGTTTGCCATTGCTTTCTGTGGTAGACTGGTTACCGACCAAGGCTATAGAACCCAATCCGTCCTGTTATTTAACCCATAACTGGAAGGAAGAGATGGATTAATACCTTTCCCAAGGGTATTTGCGCGTAAGTGAATGCAATGGATTCAACTGGAATTCGAACTCAGCTCGCCGGTTTCTCGTTCCGAGCCGATATCCACTGTACCACAAGTTTCAAAATTAATGTGTATGCCAAGGCTGTTCTACAATATCAATTAACTCAGTTTGTATCTTTAATAGCATCTCCTTCAAGTGACCATGGATCACTATACTCGGAGACAAATATCCCAGTGATAGCATATGGTTTCCCTCTGCCTATTCTACAAATATTTTCATGGCTTCTTTGATGAGCTAAGCTCCCTCTGCATGAATTTACTTGAGCTACTAGACTAGCAACTAGTAAAAAAAATCAAATGTAACGACAACTTCTACTATATCAGTTTCTTTTCTTGCACTTCCCACCTGTGGAACTTCGTTCTGTATACTTGCTACAATTTCCAAGAGTTTAAATGCAATGTCAATTCCCATTTCATACTAGCTTGACTCACATTCTTTTCTCAACACTTCCTGTATCATCAAAGAAGCCATGAAAATGTTTGTAGAAGAGGCAGAGGGAAACCATATGTTATCATTGGGATATTTGTCTCTGAGTATAGTGACCCATGGTCACTTGAAGGTGATGCTATTAAAGATACAAACTGAGTTATCTCACCATTTTAAGTTGCCAGTAGACCCCACCGAGGCGTTGTGGAAATACTACAGGGCATTAGGTTGTGTTACTTTGAAGATTATAGACTGTTGGTTTTGATATCCATTCCGTTATTAGACAGGGATAGTATTTTTTTAAATATATCAGGTAATTAACTTTCCTATTCCCTACTCCTGAGTACAACAGGAAATAGGGGCAGTTGCAAAATATCAAATTGAGACAGAGTATATAGCTTTAAATTCAGCAAGAACAAAATTTATGTTACTGACGATGAGAGAATCAGGGAAAATGAAGTTGATGCTCTGGGGTGGGGTGTATACCTCATTAAGTATCTTGTTCTCCCTTTCCGCTCTACTCTCACGCAGATCTCTTCACACCTGTGTTTCCATCCTTCTCTTATGCATTCTCTAACGTCCCATTACCTGTTCCTCTGTCTCTTCACTCTCCGTTTATGTAACTCCATGTTACCGTCACTCTGGCCATAATTAGTTCACTTCCCAATTTAATAACTCATTTGGCTTTGTAGAACTTGGCATTTACATTTTATAAATCACACCCAATTTCCATAAGAATGTTATTTAACAACTTCCTGATTAGACAACAAATATTAAAATAGTATTTTATATATTTTTCATGTATAAGTTTGAAATTTGAGCAAACAAAACACTTTTAGGCTCCAATCTAAAAATATGACAGTAGACCTTTTCTGATCGGTTAATAAATACCAAGGTCATATTTATGCCTACGTGCAAGTGTTCAAACCAGAGAACTGCCAAAATTAAGGAAATGTTCTGACACCTATCACGTGATCAACAAGTAAATATAGTTTTTTTTTTTTTTTAATCGTATCACTCCGAGCAAGGCGGCAACGCCACTGATGTGCAGGGGGCTACGTAATAGTGAAAAGATTCGGAAAAGAGAAAGCCGGAAACCATATCCTAAACAGGGAACAAGGGATGAGCCTCTTAATCTGTTTAATGGACATGGGTGGAGTGTGAACCGGGCGATAGATAGATCTATCTACTCCAATTGAAAAAAAAAAAACAAGAAAACAAAGTGAGAAGATTGGGAAAGAGAAAGCCAGAAACCACATCCTAAACAGGGAACAAGGGATGAGCCTCTTAACCTGTTCAATAGACATGGGTGGAGTGTGAACCGGGCGATAGATAGATCTATCTACTCCCAGTGCACTAGCACATTTTCACCAGTGAGAATCACGTTGCCAAACAAATCTAAGATGCTCAATATCTGAAGTTTTAAGTTACTGTGTTAACATAAATAAACTTTCAGAATTAAAAACTCACTCAAATCATACTGGATTTCGTTTACCATACAAGTTATCAACCACAGGACATTATTATTATTTCTCATTGATGTTTATTGCTTTGCATTTGGTTGAAGAACAAAAATCTAAATAAAGGGGTTAGTTAAGTTAAACACGTATTGTAATTCAAGTGACACTTGATCAACATGTCTTTTTCAAATTATAGTGACTACCCCACTTCAGTTTCAAATTTATCACAAAAGTGACTGTTTTGATCTCATTATTATCACTTCACTTGTTTTCTTGAAAATCGTATTTTAACTGTGCTTTCGGGCTCTTACTATCACCATCATTATCTGAAGCATGAGCGTTTTCATACCAGTCATTCCTTTCTTCCTTTTCTGGTTTTGGTTTGAAACTTTCTGAACGATCTACTTCAGCCAATTTTAAATCATGAGCTACCTGAACTCTTTTAACTCTTCCTGACATCCAGTCTTGTTGAATTCGTAAAATCTAATTGCACAAAAATCCAAGCAGGCACACCTATACCTTTCCATGAGCCAATTAAAAAACATGCCCATATTATTCATATACCAATAAAAAACTTTTTTCATGCAACAGTTGGCTTACAAACTTTACCTTGTGTAGATGTCTTTGTAAATAAATTGGATACATTTCTGGTTTATTAACCAATCGAGATTTAGAGAAAAAAAAAGCATACAATCAGAGACTATTCCAAATGTCTGAAACACATATAGCCTGAAGTTTTGTTTTCTCAGCAGAAACAATCCAGCTGGTAATTGTACTCCACGTCCAAGAGACATGCATTTGCTTACTCTCTCATTTTCTATTTTTCACTATAATCATTTATCCATGGTTCATTCATCAGAAGAGCCAAACAGTTCCACTTCACCAGTAACAAGCCATTATTATCAACATATGTTCCCAGCGAATTTCGTTCCTTTACTGAAACTTCTGGTGATGTACTTCCTGTAATGAAAGTAATGCGCTATTGTATTTCTACACTTATTACTTTCATTACAGGAAGTACATCGCCGGAAGTTTCAGTAAAGGAAGAAAATCGACCAAAAATTGACCGAAATTTGTTGTCCTATGCAGTACGTCATTCTGCAGTTAATTACATGACTTCGTGAGAGTTACGGGAAAGAAAAAGTGCGAGATATAGTTCGTTTTTTTATGGACCGTCAAATCAAAAAAGGTAGGTTTCTTCAATAATTAATTGTTGATTTGAGTTCAGAATATACATTTGCACAGAAATAATGCTATTTTGGATAAATTTGAAGGGGGGGGGGAGCCGTCAGCACCTAAAACGAAAATTTACCAAAACTAAGAGATATAAAAAGTTCTGTTTGGACAGAATCAAATCAAAAGAATAAAATCAGGTAATTAAGTTTGGGACCTTTTTTTTAAATTCATAATAATGCTGATTTTTTTTTTTTTTTTTTTAGCGATTTAGTGGAGGTAGCCATTTTTTTATTGCAAGATTTTTAAAACCGAGAATTACATTTTGTTTATAAATGTTCGATCGCTCAAAAAAATGGCTGAAAAATTGAAAATTAAACAATTTAAAAATTAAAAAAAAAATCAAAATTTCAGATTCCAGTGCATAATCTGTTTGAAATACACCCGAGTATTTTGCTTAGGCGAAATATCTTTCAGTTCAGCTAAAATTAAAGTTTCGAGAAAAAGTTTTTATTTTTTAAAATTCAATTTTAAAACTAAGGTATCGAAAATGAAGTGGAGATATCGTGAAAGTAAGAAAAATCGTAAGAATTTACTTTCTAAATTTTTAATGAATATTATTTTTCAACGTGATTTTAAGATTTCAAGACTGCTTTCCAACAGTATATGATACGAAAGTCAATATTTGAATAAGAAATATGCACACAAATCGTAAAAGACCGATTGCAGTTATGACATTTATTTTAGTCCTAACTTATTCAATCATGTATTAAGGCTGAATAGTAATTGACATTGAATAGGGGATAAAATAGACAACAACAATGAATCAAATAAACAGATTTATTTATTACGGAAGTTGCAGCAACGAAGGTCGCTTGTGCCGCTAAAAAATATCGCAATCGTCGTCTTGTTTCTTTCTTTCAGGTAGAGAAACCATCAAACAATCATCTTGTAAGTGTTTCAGACAATATTTTACTAATTAAATTAAATATTAATAAACTTAGTCTTTCTAATTAGCGATTCATATTCGATCGGACTAGGCTCAGATCAGATTTTTTTACGCATCCACCCTGACTTTGTTTATTATTGACTGCATAAATGTATTGTAATCGAATGTTTTCAATGTTAAATTTCTAGAAAATAGAAATTTGTTTTCGAAAATTGCAGCTATCAAATTCAATTGAAATTTTAAGAACTTATGCAAAAATGATATTGTAGGTTATTTTATTAAGAAATATTTGTGTGTCCCAGTAGGTATTGAAAAACTAAAAATCCTGTAGGCAAAATTGGTTCTCTAAACGCAGGACTCATTGAGGACTGTAAATTGTAAAATAATGTAATATTTTTTAAAATCATTTAGCCCTTTTTAACGAAAATCTGCCCCAAATAGTAGAATAAAAAATGCAATAAAACAACAATACCTCCAGTAAATCGCGAAAAAAACTGCATAGTTACTTTTAAACTGAATGTTTTTAAAATGAAAACGTATTTTGGAAACTTATTTTAGTTTTAATTGAAAGCTAAATTTACTATTTCCACTAATCAAAATACTCTGGTTTATTTCAAACAGAAATTATATTGATATGATTGGAATATAAAAGTTAAAAAGTACGAGATTTTTTTTCAATTTTTGCTGCCATTTTTTAACTTTTGACAAATTTGTAAACAAAAGTTAATCCTCGGTTTTAAAAATCTTGCAAAAATTAAATATACATGTGTGACACATTATTTTGGGAAAATTAGCAAATTTTATGTTAAATTAATCAGATTTACACAAGTATTACTTATTTTTAGCGTGAAATTTAGAATAAAACTATTTCTTAATAATTTGAACTTTTTGACCTATATGCGTCGTAAATCAAGATCATGTACCGCGTTTATAAGAGACAAAATTGTACTAATGTAAGGGAGAAAACTCTGACCTTTTAATTAGCACATATAAATTACCATACAAAAAAAAAAAACCCATCAAATTCACAAAAAAGTTTAGATTATTTTAAAAATATGGTTGCAGAACGATTTTTATTAAACTTTTCAATTTTCAACAGGCAATATAATCATCATTTCTTAACTAAAAAATAACAGTTCTTTAAAGATTTTAAAAAATTTTCAAAACTTTATAAATTATTATAATAACAAAAAAATGTAAAATAATTCTTTTAAAATTTCATTAGTTATCGAAAAAAAATTTTTTTTCAGACTATAATGTCCTTAATTTTTATTATTTATTCAAGCAATTAAACGCTTATCAAATTAAATAATTTCAGAGTTTTATTGCATTTTTTATTTTACTTTTCAGAGCAGATTTTTGGATATGGTTGGAAAATTTAAAATAAAAAATAGATGATTTATACTCCCCAATGAGTCCAATGTTAACTAACAAAATTATAGACGGCAACACTGAAATTTATTAAAATTTCTTGATTTACGTGGAGGCAACAGAGGTAAAAGAAAAATATTTTTACCTAGAATTTTAAAAATATAATCATTTCAAATATAATGTCATTGATTTGTGAATGAGTTCCAAAAGTTTTGCTAAAATCCAACAATTATTTGATTTTTCCGAGAATTTCCAAATTAATGTGTTTGTCAATGGAAAAAGTGAATGATATAATTTTTACATTTTCCATTGTAAATAGTTGTAACATTTTGGTTACCTGCTAACTCAAAACAAGATTTTCTGCCAAAATTTTGAAAATGTTAGAAAGGATTAAAAATTTTAAAAAATAATTAAAAATTACTTTGATCTTTTCTCTTAATAATATAAACCTTTTGATGGAAAAAGTTTGTTTTATTAAGTTTTGGACCTTTTTATTCATATTATGCTGTTTTTTTAGTGATTTAATGGAGGTACAACTCTGATATTATTTAATTTGATAAGCTTTTAATTGCTTAAATAAATAATAAAAATTAAGGACATTATGGTCTGAAGAAAATTTTTTTTCAATAACTAATGATATTTTAAAAGTATTGTTTTCATTTTTTTTGTTATTATAATAATTTATGAATAATTTATACATTTCAGGCAGTAAGCAAGTACCATCCGTTTGGAATCAGGCTAAGATAAATTTTTAAAAAAATTGACTTAAATAACGTGTCAGTGGGGCATATTTTATATTTTTCGCAATTCTTAAAACCAAAATTTGGCTACTGTTTACAAAATGTGTCAATCAATCAAAAATGGCAGAAAAATTGAATTTTTTTTTTTAATCAGAAAAATTTTTGATTCCAATCAGTATAATTTCAATTTAAAATACAGTGGTCTATTTTACTTACTGGAATTACTAACTTTAATCTCTTGGCTTTCAATTAAAGCTAATCTTAATGCTTAAAGAAAACTTATTTATCATTAAAATTTCAATTTAAATTCAGGTCTCAGAAATGAGCGGAAGTACGTATGTTATTGTTAACTTTAATAAAATATTTTCTAAAATTGCTAAAAATCATGCAACTATCTGATTCAAACTAAATTTTAAGTACTAATTGAAAAATAATATATACGTAGGTTATTTTATTAGGAAATATTTTGGAGGTCCAAGTTTGTTTTTAATTTGGGAGGGGGCTATTTTTGAGGTACCACCAATCATTTTTGATATCTAAATTTATAGGAAGTACCTATAACAATTTGAAAGCTAGGTGATTAGAGTTACTATTTCCACTAAGCAAAATACTCAGGTGTATTTCAAAATATATAATAAGCAAAATACTCAGGTGTATTTCAAAATATATATTTCAAATATATATATCCCCAACATAAACAAAAGTTAATTGTCAGTTTAAAAATCTTGCAAAAATAAAATATGCATCTCTCACTCATTATTTTTGGATAATTAGCAAATTTAAAGTTGAAACAAATATTACGTGTTTATGGCATGAAATTAAGAATTACACCAAACTCACTAATTTGCTCTTAAAAAACGTTAATTTTAAATTCTTGCAAAAATCAAATAATGCTTGGATTTTGACAAAATTTATAGGAGTTATTCACAAATCATTGACATCATTTTTGAAATCATTATTTTTATAAATTCTTGCAAAAATATCTTTTATACACATTACCCAGCTCTCTAATTAATTTCCTTTGTAGGCACCTCCACTCCATTTTCGATAATTAATTTTGAAACTGAATTTTTAAAAATAAAAACTTTTCCTTGAAACTTTAATTTTGAATGTGTTGGAAAGGATTAAAATTAATTAAAAACTACTTTGATCTTTCCTCTTAATAATAAAAAAACATTTTGATGGAAAAAGTTTGTTTTTGTTAAGTTTGGGACCTTTTTTCTTCATACTTTGCTGTTTTGTTTTATTTTTTTATTTATTTTTTTTTCCCAGGAATTTAGTGGAGGTACCTACATTATGTTAAACTCACTTTTTTGCCGATGAAAAATGCATTAATTTGAAAATTCTTGCAAAAATCATATAAATGCCTGATTTTCATGAAACTTTCATGACTTATTCACAAATGTCTGAAATCATTATTTTTATAAAATCTTCATAAACAAACTATTTATATATATTACCCCCATCTCCAATTAATTTTCTGTAATGTGTAGAAATTAATGAGATGCTGGGAGCTTTTTTTATTAATTAAATGCAGGATACATTGGGGAATGTTAATCAATTTTCTTTTTTATTGTTATTATTTATAGTTTCAAAAATCTTTTAAAATTTCTTGCAGTTGTTTCCATAAGGTTAACATGAAGACTATATTTGCTAATCGAAAATTGAAATGGTTAATGCAAATATTCTAGCCATAAAATTTTTAAAGTAGTTGAAACTTTTTTATGTTCATGTTGATGACCCTTCTTTTATTTTATGGGTGGCCTTGAGTGCCATATCATTAAAAGCTCATGTCTTTCAAAGGTTGCACTTTTTACAGGAAAAAATCTATATAAACATTTTTCAACAGGGTGTAATTCCTTCATTTCTCTTTTGTGTTTCCTGTGTACATTTCAACATTCAACAGGCTTTGCAAATCATCCCTCCAATATTTAAAGTGAGTTTTATATTTTTAATTCCTAATTTCCTCATTTTGTTAAAAAAGTAATTGTGAAATTCTCAGTTTGTGGAGGTACCTAAAAAGAATTTGAAAAATAGTTATTAAAAATACAATTTAATAAATACCATAATATTTAATAAATTGAGTTACCTCTGTCATGTTACATATTTTGATTTTCTATTATTAAATTGTAAAATTATTTTAAAAAATTTTATTAAATTGTAAAATAAATTTGAAAAATGTTTTATATTATTTAAATTTTTATTTTTAAGAAAGCATCTTCAAACGTAAGACTGTAAAGCTGAACTAAGTAAAATTCTATAAAATATTAAATAATTTGCTGAGAATATCTTAAATTTTTTAAATTTTACTATGCAGTTAAAAATCAAAAATCAAAAGATATGATTAAGCTATATACATTTCTGCCAGTTTTGGTCACCATTCTTTGAAAATGTTTTCATGGCTTCCATTTGTCATATAATTTGTCACCACTGATAATGATATAATAACACTGATAAGAGGACTACCATGATGAAAAATCTCTTTTATAGTACACTTCAGGCAGTAAGCAAGTCATACTTGTTTCAAATCAGATTGAGGTAACTTTAAATTTGAATATTTTATGAAAATAGCATGTCAGTGAGGTATATTTTGTTTTTGCTAAATTTTTAAAATAAAGAATTGACATCTGTTTACAACGTGTGTCAATTGATCAAAAAATGTCCAAGAAATAATTTTTTTTTTTAAATTGGAAAATTTCAAATTCCAATCAATATCATTTTGGTTGGAAATGCACTAGAGCATTTTGCTTGCTGGAATTATTACATTTAATATTTTTTTAAATTTAATGTCCATTAAAGGTAAATTGAAAGCTTCAAGTAAGCTTTTTTATTTAGTAAAATTCATTTAAAATGCAGGTATAGAAAATGAGTAGTGGTACTTACGTAAAAATGAAAAATCTTTACTGAAGCTATTCTTTTGGCTTCAATTCAGAGATTTTAAGCACCTGTACTAATTTGTTGAAAAAAATCAACATGGTATGAAGAAAAAGGCTTAATAAAAACAAAGTTTTTCCATCAAGACTCAAAATGTTTATGTTATTAACAATAAGAACTGCCAGTCATTTTTGATACCTAAGTGTTGAATTTTTAAGAATAAAACCGTTTTCTTAAAGCTTTAATTTTAGCTTAATTGAAAGTTCAATAATTAAATTTACTGTTTCCAGTAAGTAAAATATTTAGATGTATTTCAAAGTTCGATGTGTTTAACAAATTTTCGGCCATTTTTGAGTGATCAACACAAAAGTCAATTCTCAGTTTTAAAAATCTTGCAAAAATAAAATATACATTTGTGACATGTTATTTTTGGAAAAGTAGCAAATTTCCAGATAAATTAACCTGATTTGAAATGAATATTGTTTATGGCATGAAACTTAGAATAAAAGTATTTTTTATTTACCGAGATCTGATTTGCTTACCTTTCCAGTATGCGTTGACAGCACCCATTATCAATCAATTTACACATCTGGAAGTATAGTAACCAGAAATGATATAACCCAAGTAACCATTTCGTAAGGGGAACAACCCTTGAAATACATGACCTTTTAAGTCTAATGTGTTTTTATTGTAAAAAACAAAAATTTACAATTAAGCATAAAAAAATTAAAAAATTGTTTTGAAAATCTTAATTTTAAATGATTTGTTTCATGCTTTTTCTTTTTTGATTTTTACTGAAGAAATTAATAACCGAAGACACTGAGTGACTGGAAGAAATTCAAAAGATGTTTAAAACTTTATAAATCATTAGCAAAGAAAAAATGGAAATAATTCTTATAAATATTATTTATTTATTGAAAATGTTTTTTTTTCTTTAGACTATAATATGCTTAATATATATTATTCATAAAATAAAGTGAAATTTTATTTTAATTAAAAAATGGCATAATTTTCATGCATTTTTCATTTTAATATTCGGAGCAGAATTTCAGAAAAGTGTTTCCGTAGAAAAAAACACATATGGTTTACATTCTCCCAAAAGTCATTAGCAAAGAAAAAAATGGAAATCTTATAAATATTCTTTATTTATTGAAAATGTGTTTTTTTCTTTAGGCTATGATATGCTTAATATTTATTATTCATAAAATAAAGTGAAATTTTATCTGAATTAAAAAAATGGCATAGTTTTCATGCATTTTTTTATTTTACTATTCGAAGCAGAATTTCAGAAAAGTGTTTTCATAGACAAAAACACATATGATTTACATTCTCCCAGGAGTCATGCATTTGCCTAATAGAATAATTGGGTGTCAGGGCTGAATTTCATGAAATTAATTGGTATAGGGGTAACAGATGCAATAAGAAATATATATTTCTCCCAACATTTTCTTAAAAATAATAATTGCATAAATAACTTCATTCATTCGTGAATAAGTTCTGAAAGTTTCATTAAACTGTTATTTGAATTTTGCAAGAATTATGCAAAGATGATTAGTGTAATACTATGTTTGCCATAGCAAACATCAGGTTAATCACTGACAATATAATAAATTGTTAAAAATGATTAATGATAAGTTGGCTTTCTGGAAGCATCCAATGCAAAGTAATCTTTGTTCTTCAAATGATATACACTGGAATTTCAAAGAAAACCCTTTATTTTTCCCACATGAGTTGATTGTTCTAATTCCATGTACCACTCCTTTGCCTGTCCCAGTTTGAGTTAATTCCCCTTGATAACTCATGGCCCAGTTGATAAAAATGATAATTGATTGATCCAGAGGTGACAACCCAAACCATAATGAGTTCAGTACCTGGCCACAGCTGAGGGAATGAAATCTTAGAGATTTAACTTGTTTTAATTCCGTCTGCAATGCCTGTTTTGGATATTTCACTTTCAGTTAATTCTACTGAGTAATTTATTTCTCCAAGTTTTTGTTTCCTTTTCTGTGGGCAAATATTGAACTAAACTCTTTATGGTCTTTGTCCTTAAGGACACATGGTCCTGTGGATGAAAAAAATGGTTGAGTCATGAAAATGAAAATGAGGATAACAGGCCAAACATTGTAAATACTATATCAACCAAGATGAGAACATAATTCAAAATAATTCCAAGATTATTGTATAACTTAATAGTACTAAAACCAAAAACTAAATAATATCAATAGTCATGGACGGTACAATGCTAACAGTCTTCCACCTCCTCACCTCACCTGTGGATTAAATAAAATGTTCAGAATTCCCTCTACATTATCAAGGAAAGTCAGAGGTTATAACAGCAGATAATATTAATGACAATAGTCCAAATGTAAGTAAAGGTGAAAAAAAAGATTTTGAGTTTGAATTCTGACTACTATAGTCTACGATTTTACCTGATATTCAATTTGTACTGTACATTCATTTGTTTATAAGCCTTTTTTTTCATAATCTTTTGATGTGAGCAACTAGCGTGTCCTTCATGGGGAAACATCATATCTATTATTATTATTATTATTATTATTAGCAGATACTGTCAAGGGAAATAGTTCAAATGTGTCTGAAGTGTGTCCTTCATGGGGAAACATCATATCTATTAAATCTTAATCCCCAAACCACACAATAATTTTGTTACATAATCTTTCATCAATTTTTAAATAACTTTTTCTTATCAGCCAATCATATTTCTTAAGCTGATTAGAAAGATGGTCTTATGTCTGTTGAACCTTAAACCCCAAACCAGATAGAGATTTTATTAGATAATCCTTCATCAATTTGTTTACCTATTTTCCCTGTCAGCCAGTCAGTCTTCTCTTTTTGCAGACTCTCAAATTAAGAACCAACAATTTTAATTCCAGGAGGTAATTTGAGGGCCTTTTCTGCAAAAATATATGCACTGTTTCTTTTACAAATTAATCTTTTTTTAAAAAAACGAATGCTGAATGAATAAATATGAAACATTAAATCCGTATCTATATAATTTGAGCCAATAATTTTTATGTAAGGTTTTTTTATGTCAAATATTGCTTGCATTCAAATATATTTCTTGAATTTTGTATATAACTTCTTAAATAGAATTTTTATTGTTTTTTTTTTTTTACAGATATTTTATCATTAGAAGTAATTTCCATGAGTCATTATTTGGTGATGTGGAACAGAAGAAGTGTGGCAAATTTGTCTGAAATAGAATCTTTTTTTGAAATAATGTGGATGTAAATTTTTTAATAATACAACTTTTAAAAGACAATTTCAGGCATCATTTACAAACACATACTGGAGAGAAACCATGTTCTTATAAAATTGATGGGACACCCTTTTTATGAAAGTAGTATTTAATCCAACATTTACAAACACTTTCAACAAAAGCTATATTCTTGTGAACCATGTAATGCCTCCATTTCAAAGAAATGTCACTAGTATACGTGTGGATTTTCTTTTGCACAAGAATAAGTTAACACACTGACAAAAAGCCATTTTGTTATGAGGAGTCTGGCTCTGAGCACAGAAATCTGATTTATTGATGCATAATTGAACACAGTCTAGTGACAAACCATATTCTTCAGTTGTGCTTGCATCTTTTACATTTAAATCTGACTGGTGAGAAGCCATATTCTTGTGATGTTTGTGGGTCTTCTTTTGCACATAAATCAGCCTTAGTTGTGCATAAATGAATACACATTGGTGAGAAGCCATATTCTTGTGAAATTTGTGGGTCTTCTTTTGCATATAAATCAGCCTAATAGTTATGCATAAACAAATACACACTGGCAAGAAGCCATATTCTTGTGAAATATGTCTGTCTTCTTTTGCACAAAAATCAGGCTTACTCATGCATATGCGGATACATACTGGTGAGAAGCCATTTTCTTGTGAAACATGTGGGTCTTCTTTTGCACAGAAGTCAAGCTTACTTATGCATAAACGGGTACACACGGGTGAGAAGCCATATTCTTGTGAAACGTGTGGGTCTTCTTTTGCACATAAATCAGCCTTACTTATGCATAAACGGATACACACGGGTGAGAAGCCATATTCTTGTGAAACATGTGGGTCTTCTTTTGCACATAAATCAGCCTTACTTATACATAAACGGATACACACAGGTGAGAAGCCATATTCTTGTGAAACATGTGGGTCTTCTTTTACACAGAAATCAGCATTGCTCGTGCATGAATGGATACACACAGGTGAGAAGCCATATTCTTGTGAAACATGTGGGTCTTCTTTTACACAGAAATCAGCATTGCTTGTGCATAAACGGATACACACGGGTGAGAAGCCATATTCTTGTGAAACATGTGGTTTTTCTTCTAAACAGAAATCAGCATTACTCGTGCATAAACGAATACACACAGGTGAGAAGCCATATTCTTGTGAAATGTGTCCGTCTTCTTTTTCACAGATATCAAGCTTAATCAGGCATAAACGGACACACACTGGTGAGAAGCCATACTCTTGTGAAATGTGTTCCTCTTCTTTCGCACACAGATCAAGCTTACTCAAGCATAAGCAGACACACTGATAAGAAACTATATTCTTGTAAAATGTGTGTCTTCTTTGCACAAAAATCAACCTTACTCATCTATAAGTGGCTACACTGGTGAGAAGCCTTATTCTTGTGAAGTATGTGCATTTTCTTCTACTCCAAAGTCAAATTTAAATAGACAGATGCAAAAAGACACTAGTAAGAAATGATATGCTTCTATAATGTGCACATCTACGTTCTAACAGGTATTCAGTTTGCTCCATCTTATATAAACCCTTGCTGGCTTGAAGCCATTCTCTTGTTAAGTAAATTGCTACTCATTTGAACAAAAATCAGGCTTGCTTTTCTATAAAGGGCGACTCACTGGTGAGAAACTCTATTCTTATGAAGTATGTGAGTCTTTGTTTTCACAGATATCAATCTTACTCAGGCATAAGTGGATACACACTGGTTAGAAACCATATTCTTGGGAAATGTGTGCATCTTTTGCACAGAAATCAGGCTTACTCAAACATAAATGAACACTGGCAAGAAGACATTCTAGTGACGTTTATAGGTTTTCATTTCAATGGAAATCTCATTTTTCTTGTGAAATGTGTATGTCTTCCTTTTCCTTAAAATTAAAATTCCTCAGACATAAACAAGAACACACTGGGGAAGAAACCATATTCACTTATTTTGTGTGTCTTCTTTTAAACAGAACTGTAGGTTGCTTTATCATATACAAATCCACACTAGCAAGATGCCATTTTCTGGTGGAATTTGTTGGTTTTTCTTTGCTTGGAAATCACATTTACTTTTGCATATATGGACACTCTGGTGAGAAACCCTATTTGTGTGAAATGTGTAGCTCTTCATTTGCATGTAAATCAAGCTACCAACATGTTTAAAAGATGTATTACTGCAATATTTGAAACTGAAAGTATATAATATTTCTAACAAATCAGATTGATGATACTTTAAATCAGTTAATATTCTTCAAATAAACTTTCAGAGAAGTACATTTAATTTTTGGAAAATTTTTTTAATACTGCTAAAACCAAATTTTTTAGAAATAGGAAAATTACTTCCAGTCAATTTGAATTAGTGTTGATATTGAGCAAAGTATTTTGTTTATTGGAAATATTAAATTTAATCTATTAGGTTGAGATCAAAACTAAAATAACTTCAAGAAAGATTTTTCATTTTTTAAAAATCATTTTAAACTCTAGGTATTTGTTTTTGTAAATCTTAATATCGCAGTGATATAATTTGAATAAATCGCTTTGCCCGGTTCACACTCCACCCACATCTATTGAACAGGTGAAGAGGCTCATCCCTTGTTTCCTGTTTAGGATGCAGTTTCCAGTTTTCTCTTTTCTAATCTTCTCACTCTTATGTAGCCCCCTGCACATCAGTGGCATTACCGCCTTGCTTGGGGTGATATGATTAAAAAAAAACAAAAAACACATATCTCATTTTAGATTAAAACATTGAATGGATGTTTTGGCTAACCCAATACATGTAAGTGACGAAAAAAAAACAAGATGCTTTTAAAACTGGAATGCTGTTGTCAAAATATCTTCAAGAAATTGTTTTGCAAGATGACACAGAAACTTTAATGCTGACCAAAAGTCTGTCATTTTTTTATAAGAATGTACACATGTCAATAATTAAATGATAGTTTGTCAGTTACAAATAATAACAGTATTTGCTATATTTCTTCTCTGTTAATATTGGGACTCATTACAATATAAATGCTTTAATTTGAATTGTAACAAGAAAATATTATGTAAATTCTGTTGACAAATTATATTGTTTTCTTAAATTATATAGAAACCTGAATGCTTGGCAGAAAATCTGTCTTTGAATATCTATTACTTTAATACTAGTGACACATGTTTTTTTTAATCGTATCACCCCTGAGCAAGGCAATAATGCCACTGATGTGCAGGTGGCTACATAAGAGTAAAAAGATTAAGTAGAAGAGAGTGAAGAGGAAGACGAACCAGTTAGAAAGGAGCAAGAGAAAGATGGGAATACAGGTGTGATGACAGTTGCAAAGGTGGAAAGAAAGGAAAGGATATACTGGGTGGTGAAAGAACTAGAGTCAAGTGGTTAATATCCGACCAATAAGAATCAACCCCAGATCCTAACAAACTAGTATACTGTCTTTTTGTAAATTTTTCACAGAGAATATGATCTTCATACTTATCAAGTATGACATTTTGTTTTCATTTATATCATCCTTCATGAAACATTTCATGTCTATAAATGGCATAAACCATTCTCTTTAAAATTTGTCGCTCTTCTTTTTTATAGAAAATAAATTTAATCCACCATGTGCAAATGTAGTAATTTATATACAAACAGACTCTGAAGAGAAACCAAATTATTAAGTACTAGCAGTAAGTAACCAGCTTTGGATGAAAAGAGTAGGGTTAGGGTTAGCAGTGCCTGATTGTAGCACTGACACGTACAACTTCATTTTGTGCAGTAGGATAAAATGGGGCTGGGTAAATGTTGGAGGTTTGGTTCGGGTTGGATACACAAAATGAATATCCGATTGAATAAATTTGCAAGGAGTGTATAAGTTTTGAAACAAATCAGATGAAACATGCACGTGTATAGTAATAGAAATCAGTGAGGCTACACACATATCTTCAGTTTTGGTTTAACTAGACAGACATTAAATATGGGAGATAAGTTGTATTTTTTGAAAGAGTGATTCTCTGTGAAAGTTATAGCGTTGAACTTTAAAAAATACTTGAAAATAAGAAATTAAAACAAAATTAAACTGAAGACCAATGTGCAATTTCTTTTTCATATTTCTGTAGTATAATAAATTTGCAGGTGTGTAAGTTTTCTAACACATTGGATGAAAAATATGGAAGTGTGTGCTAATAGAAAACAGTGAGGAACCACATACACGCACATCTTTAGCTTTATTTATATAAATGTGTTTTCCTTTTCACGCACTTCAAATTTGAAGAAAGAAAAACCTATTAAGAATAAACGTTATTCTTTTCAAGTTTGTTTCTCTTTTCCATGGAATTCAGACTGGTGATAAATGTTTGAATATCTAGCGGACACTTGGGACCACTAAACTTTTCAACTCTAATTTAACGGAGAAAAAAACCTGCAGAAAAAAAAAAGAATAATACATATATATATATATATATATATATATATATATATATATATATATATATATATATTATTATTATTTTTGAAGTTTGATTCTTTTCTTTTCCCTGGAATTCAAACATTGTGTGAGACTTTTGAATATTTAATGCAAAGATACCATCTTTCTTTATAAATAATCAAAAAATTGTTTTGGATTTGAATATTATTAATTTTCTGTTCAGTTTAAATTCAATATTTTGTGAACTATTATTCCATCTTCAATTTCATGTTGACAAATAGTATAACCATGTTAATGATCTTCATTTCTGATCAATTTAAATATAAGATTAGCAGGAAATTTAGTGTCATTTTTGTGGTAACACATTGACTGCAAATTCTTTCAAAAATCATATACTTGCTTCATTTTAATTCAGTTGTCTGAAATTATTAGTGTATTAAAATATTTTTTATGTATCTTTTTTACACCTGTTAACCTTAAGCTTACATTATATTATATTTCAAGCAATTTTGCACCCTTTATATCCCTATTATTTAATAGTTTTGCCACATAACATGAAAACTTTAATGCTGACCAAAAGACTGTCATTTTTTATCAGAATGTATACATGTTAATAATTAAATGATACTTTGTAACCTACAGATAATAAAGATATTTGCTAAATTTATTCTCAGGTAACATTTGGACTCAACAATTTCGATGATTTAATTAGAATCATAACAAGAAAAAAAGAACGTAAAATCTGTTGACAAATTATGTTGTTTTCTCAGATTATATAGAAACGTTAAAGCTCAACAGAAAATCTGTCTTTTATATAAGAATAATTAGATGATAGTTTATGAAGTTATAAATTCTAATTGCATTTATGTCACACCTGTATTGTTGATGTACTGTTTACAATTTTGATAAATCCTTTATTTTAGATTGTAAAGAACCCAAATAAAATTAAAACATATATAAAAAAGAATGCATATTAAAATAAGGCATTTGCACTTTGCTTTAAGATCCTTATCACATTCTTTGTCTCCTTTTTTCTAAACTTCTCTCTCTGTATACTTTTCTTTCAACTAATGAGAAGGCAACCCCCAAGAAGATGAAGTATAAATAATTTCATCATAATTGTTCTGATGAACTTTCCTGTATGGTGTCTAAACTTCATGAATTTTTGAGAGCAGTACTAGATTGGCTGCAAGTTTTCATTGTACAATTGAAATGGTTATATGTTACTGTAAGTTCCATGCTAACAGTTTCTTTGATAACACTTCTTACCTTCTGGGATTTTGCTTCCCAGTCAATTTTAATCTTCAAAAATTTAAATGTGATGACAATCATTATCTTTCGGGTTATTCTTTATTGTCTCTTTATTGTCTCTTTAAAAGTCATTTTTCTCATATTCCCTAACACTCAGTAGTCTCCTCCTGTGTCCTTGTGGCTTTATCACCTTGCTTGGGGTGAAATGATTTTAAAAATGTTGGGGACATGTATATCTCTGCTCTTGAAAGTTGAAGATGATTCATTTGAAATTGCAAACTGACTGTTGCTGAAATGTCCAAGATGTTGTTTTTGCTGATTCATGTGAAATCACCAACACATTTCTTTCAGCTTGTACTGTTGGAAGACAGTCACATATCATTGCTCTCTTGTGTTTATCTAGGAGAAAGCTTATTATCACTGAAAGTCAAAATCTGTGGGTTTTTATAGGAAATGTTTTTCCTGAAATAAGGCTTGAGGAAAAACAGGCTTTTAGTTTTCCTTGACTGGCCAAATATTTAACATCATTATGTTAATTTCTAACCAACAGGCACTTTCATTTAAACAACCTGTGGTGTATTGTGTGTACCTCCACTAAATCGCTTAAAAAATAGCAAAGTGTAAAGAAAAAAGGCCCTAAACTTAATATAAAAAGGGGTAATCTATCTATATATACATATATTGTTACATGTTATAAGTTGTAACAAAAGAAAAAAATGATTGACCAAAACACAGAGCTAAATCACTGACAAATATTTAATTTACAAAAAACACCAAATAAAAATATATACAAAATTTACAATATTTTGCATTCAAAACAGAAACATAGAGTTTACAACTGGCAGAGTAACGGTTAAATGTTACGAAGGAGAAGGAAGGTGTCAAGTATCTTTAACCAGTTAAACTAGCGAAGTAGTCTAAGTGCTATACTTTTTGGAAATCCTCAGATATGTATATAAAGAATAATTATTAGTTTGGTCAATGAAAGAGTCAAAATTCTATTTACCCATTTAGTTCCATGAGGTTTTCCTTCAGGTTTTAGGTGGTAGGCAAATTTTGTAGAGATTCTTTCGGCTGGATATACAAATTCTGAATCGGGCCGAAGTTGATAATGTCAGCAAATCCTTTTAACAACTACTCTCTTCCCAAAAACCTATTTTATAAAGACTAGCACCTTTATTAATATTTTTTATATATAAATGCATCCTAGTAACACTTCCCTCTTTCAAAATAAAAGTTTTGAAATCCTAATGAAAAACTTCTATAAGATAATATCAGTCTATTTTTTTTGTAAAGCAATAAATCATATCATAAATATTTTTTTTTTAAAGTTATGCTCTAGATAAAGCATCCGCAATAACATTGCTCCTTCCTTTAATGTGTTTTATAATAATGTCATATTCTTGCAGGAGAAGACTCCATCTTGTAAGTCTTTGATTTTTGTTAGTCATTTTTTGAAAGAAAGTTAGTTGATTATGGTCGGTATAAATTAGAATTAGGTAAACAGTAACAGTGAGGTAAAAGTCAAAATTTTGTAGCACTGATAACACCGCCAAACATTCTTTTTCATTAGTAGAATAGTTCTGGTAGGTGTTTAACTTTTTTTTTTTTTTGAGAAATATCCAATAACTCTATCGATGCCTTCATCATCTTCTTGGATTAAGATGCCACCCATTCTGACATCACTGGCATTGATTTGCAATTTAAATTGTTTTGAAAAAAAACTGGAGTTGCAAGAGCTGGGCCACTACTGAGAGTTGACTTGATTCTGTTGAAACAGGTTTCACTCTACTTGTATTTTACATCCTTTTTAAGGAGGTCAGTGAAAGGACTTGCTGTTGATGAGAAATTTTTACAAAATTTTCTGTATTATCCAGTCGTACCGAGAAATCTCATTAATTGTTTTTTGTTAGTTGTAATAGGATACGTTGTTAGCATCCACTTTTGCTGTGATAGGTTTAACCTGTCCCTGGCCAACGGTATGACCCAAATAATTTACTGTTGCATGACAGATTTCACTCTTGTTTAGGTTCACACATAGATTTGCTTCTTCCAGCTTAAGAAAAAATTGCTTTGATAATGTGTACATGTTTGTCCCAAGTCATGCTGTACACAATTACATCATCTATGTAGACCTTACATCTCTGAATTTTGTGTAAGAGAGAATGCATCATCCTTTGAAAGGTTGCCAGCACATTTTTCATTTCAAACGCCATAACTTTATATTGGTATAAGCCATCTGGAATCACAAATGCTGAAATTTCCTTGGCATTGTCAGTTAAGAGCACTTGGCAATAACCTTTCATTAAATCAAATTTACTGACATATTTCGCCTTGCCGATGTTGTCAATATATTCATCAATACTAGGAATTGGAAAAGAGTCACTTTTGGTTACTGCATTTACTTTTTGTAAGTCTGTTAAAAATTGGTAGGTGCCATCAGGTTTTGGTATAAGAATACAAGAACTCTATTGACTGTTGCTTGGTTCAATGATGTCATTATCCAGCATATATTTAATCTCTGCTCTCAACTGCTGAAGCTTGATTGGATTTACCTGTTAAAAATGTTTGATGTGTTTTTCATCTCCAACTAAAACATCATGTACTGCAAACATTGTTTTTCTAGGAAGATCAGGAAAAAGATTTTTGAAATCATTGACCAAACTATGAATTTCTTTTCTTTTCTCATTGGATAAATGTTTGAATTTTACACTTAAATTAGATAGGATTTCCGAGTTTTTTAGATGACTACTCTGACCCATGTCCTCCCTAATAACCGTATCTTCATTATTGTCTAAATCATCTTCAAATTGATTTGTATAATTTATGCATATTAAGGTTGAAACTGGTTTAATATTAGTTACATAATTTCTGTTGATATAACTTTTTAACATATTAATGTGGCAAATTCTTTACTTTTTCCTTTGATCTGGGATGCGGATGATTTAATTTACAACATTAATTTTCTTTTCTATCTCATAAAGACCAAAATATTTTGCTTGTAGAGAATGATTAGGAATTGGCAAAAATACTAAAACTTTGTTACCACTTTCAAATTTACGATCTTTACTATTTTTATTGTATCTAGACTTCATTTTAATTTGGGAGATTTTAAAATTTTCTTGTGCTATTTTGAAAGCATTGTGTAATTTCTCTTTAAAATTTGATACGTAGTCTAAAAGATGCATCTCATTTTGTTCAGTCAACCATTTTTCTTTTAGAAGTCTTTGAGGACCCCTAACCGTATGCCCGAAAACCAATTGAAAAGAACTACACCCAAGAGTGTCTTGAACAGTTTCTCTAGCAGCCAACAAAACAAAATGAACCCCTTCATCCCAACCCTTTTTATATTGATAACAATATTTTCTGATCATAGACTTTACCGTTTGATGAAAACGCTCAAGAGGCCCCTGTTATTCGGGGTGATAAACACTGGATTTGTATAGTTTAATAGCCATTTCACTCATTACTTGTTGAAATAAATAAGACATAAAATTCGAACATTGGTCTGACTGAATAGCTGAAGGAATCCCGACTAAACAGAAAAACTTAGTTAAAGCCTTAACAATAATCCTAGCCTTAATATTTCTTAGTGGAATAGCCTCTGGAAAACAAGTTGATGTACACATAATTGTCAATAAATAATGGTTCCCTATTTTTGTTTTTAGAAGAGGGCCAACACAAGCAACTAGTACTCTACTGAAAGGTTCTTCAAATACTTGAATAGGTTTCAGAGAGGCGGATGGAATCTTTTGTTTAGGTTTTCCGACAATTTGGCATGTGTGGCAGGAGTTATAGAAATTGACGACATCCTGTCTAAGTTTCGGCTAGTAAAAATGATTTAATATTTTTTCACAGGTCTTATTTTTTCTTAATTGTCCTGACATTGGAGTATCATGAGCTATGTTTAGTATTTTTTGTCTGTCTACTTTCAGGACCACTATTTGGTCTGTTATCTTCCACTTCTCATTTAGACTGACTGGACTCCATTTCCTCATTAAAATGCCATCTCTTATATAAAACATTTTCTAACTTTTCTTGTTTCTTCTAAAGGGAGTATTTTATTTTTTAAAAGACAAAGTTCAGGATCTTTTTCTTGTTCAATAATAAGTTGATTTTGATTTAGATTGTCTTTCATTTTTTTTCTGTGCCATTTCTTTTTAGGGGAGGTGGTTTAGTTAATTTTTTATCCGAAAATGATTGTTTTCTTTTAAATGATGAGATATAAAGGTTTCATTCAATTGTAATAAATTAGCTGGTGTTGCTGAATCTTTCTGAAATTTGTTTTTTTGCTTTCTCCCTAGTAATAACACAATCAGGGTATAATTCTCTGTTTTCTTCAACCTCGAATTCTTCATTTATTTCTATTTCATCACAGACTATTGGTTCTGCTACTACCCTGTTACTAAGTCGTTGCCTAACAGTAAAGAGACCCCTTGAACTGGCAGGGTTGATCATACACTGACTACAACCGGACCATTCACCAATTCTGATTTTATATAAATTTTATGAAGGGGAACATTAATGACACTCAATTCAATGCCTTGCAATAAAACAAAATTGCCAGTGAAGCTTGATTCTGATAGCTGTAATATGCCTACTAATAATAACCTGTGTCTCGCAAGATTTGGACACGCCTAGTTTTTTCAGGGTCATCAATGTAAACACAATCCTGGGATAAAAATGGTTTATAATTTTCCATACATGAGTTTTTATTTACTCTAACACCTAGTTTAAAGAAGGTAAAATGAGGAAAGAAGTTACTTTTTCTCTGTTTCATAGCAAAAGCATGAGGTTGAAGGGAGTTATTTTCTTCCCATTTTCTTTTTAGGATTCGGCAGTCAGATATTATGTGATTATCCTTCTTACAGTAGGCATTTCCAGAAGGCCTGTAGCCTTTGCTCCTTCAACCATCTTTAGAACACCTGTCACCTTTGCTGCTTCAGCCATTTCCAGAAGGCCTCTAGCTCCTTCTACTTCAGCCATCTCTAGAAGGTCTCTAGCTCTGGCAACTTGAGTCATCTTCAGAGGTCTCTAGCCCTGCTGCTTCAAACATCTCCAGAAGGCCTCTTCAGCTCTGGCAACTTGAGTCATCTTCAGGAGGTCTCTCTAGCCCCTGCTGCTTCAAACATCTCCAGAAGGCCTCTAGCTCTGGTAATCCTGGAGTCATCTTTCAGGAGGTCTCTAGCCCCTGCTGCTTCAAACATCTCCAGAAGGCCTCTAGCTCTGGCAACTTGGAGTCATCTTCAGGGAGGTCTCTACCCCTGCTGCTTCAAACATCTCCAGAAGGCCTCTAGCTCTGGCAACTTGAGTCATCTCTCAGGAGGTCTCTAGCCCCTGCTGCTTCAAACATCTCCAGAAGGCCTCTAGCTCTGGCAACTTGAGTCATCTTCAGGAGGTCTCTAGCCCCTGCTGTTTCAAACATCTCCAGAAGGCCTCTAGCTCTGGCAACTTGAGTCATCTTCAGGAGGTCTCTAGCCCCTGCTGCTTCAAACATCTCCAGAAGGCCTCTAGCTCTGGCAACTTGAGTCATCTTCAGGAGGTCTCTAGCCCTGCTGCTTCAAACATCTCCAGAAGGCCTCTAGCTCTGGTAACTTGAGTCATCTTCAGGAGGTCTCTAGCCCCTGCTGCTTCAAACATCTCCAGAAGGCCTCTAGCTCTGGTAACTCTTTGAGTCATCTTCAGGAGGTCTCTAGCCCCTGCTGCTTCAAACATCTCCAGAAGGCCTCTAGCTCTGGTAACTTGAGTCATCTTCAGGAGGTCTCTAGCCTCTGCTGCTTCAAACATCTCCAGAAGGCCTCTAGCTCTGGTAACTTGAGTCATCTTCAGGAGGTCTCTAGCCCCTGCTGCTTCAAACATCTCCAGAAGGCCTCTAGCTCTGGTAACTTGAGTCATCTTCAGGAGGTCTCTAGCCCCTGCTGCTTCAAACATCTCCAGAAGGCCTCTAGCTCTGGTAACTTGAGTCATCTTCAGGAGGTCTCTAGCCCCTGCTGCTTCAAACATCTCCAGAAGGCCTCTAGCTCTGCAACTTGAGTCATTCAGGAGGTCTCTAGCCCTCATAAACATCTCCAGAAGGCTTCTAGCTCTGGTAACTTGAGTCATCTTCAGGAGGTCTCTAGCCCTGCTGCTTCAAACATCTCCAGAAGGCCTCTAGCTCTGGTAACTTGAGTCATCTTCAGGAGGTCTCTAGCCCTGCCAAGCTTCAAACATCTCCAGAAGGCCTCTAGCTCTGGTAACTTGAGTCATCTTCAGGAGGTCTCTAGCCCCTGCTGTTTCAAACATCTCCAGAAGGCCTCTAGCTCTGGTAACTTGAGTCATCTTCAGGAGGTCTCTAGCCCCTGCTGCTTCAAACATCTCCAGAAGGCCTCTAGCTCTGGCAACTTGAGTCATCTTCAGGAGGTCTCTAGCCCCTGCTGCTTCAAACATCTCCAGAAGGCCTCTAGCTCTGGCAACTTGAGTCATCTTCAGGAGGTCTCTAGCCCCTGCTGCTTCAAACATCTCCAGAAGGCCTCTTAGCTCTGCAACTTGAGTCATCTTCAGGAGGTCTCTAGCCCCTGCTGCTTCAAACATCTCCAGAAGGCCTCTAGCTCTGGCAACTTGAGTCATCTTCAGGAGGTCTCTAGCCCCTGCTGCTTCAAACATCTCCAGAAGGCCTCTAGCTCTGGTAACTTGAGTCATCTTCAGGAGGTCTCTAGCCCCTGCTGCTTCAAACATCTCCAGAAGGCCTCTAGCTCTGGTAACTTGAGTCATTTTCAGGAGGTCTCTAGCCCCTGCTGCTTCAAACATCTCCAGAAGGCCTCTAGCTCTGGTAACTTGAGTCATCTTCAGGAGGTCTCTAGCCCCTGCTGCTTCAAACATCTCCAGAAGGCCTCTAGCTCTGGTAACTTGAGCTATCTTCAGGAGGTCTCTAGGCCCTTGCTGCTTCAAACATCTCCAGAAGGCCTCTAGCTCTGGTAACTTGAGTCATCTTCAGGAGGTCTCTAGCCCCTGCTGCTTCAAACATCTCCAGAAGGTCTCTAGCTCTGGTAACTTGAGTCATCTTCAGGAGGTCTCTAGCCCCTGCTGCTTCAAACATCTCCAGAAGGCCTCTAGCTCTGGCAACTTGAGTCATCTTCAGGAGGTCTCTAGCCCCTGCTGCTTCAAACATCTCCAGAAGGCCTCTAGCTCTGGTAACTGAGTCATCTTCAGGAGGTCTCTAGCCCCTGCTGCTTCAAACATCTCCAGAAGGCCTCTAGCTCTGGCAACTTGAGTCATCTTCAGGAGGTCTCTAGCCCCTGCTGCTTCAAACATCTCCAGAAGGCCTCTAGCTCTGGCAACTTGAGTCATCTTCAGGAGGTCTCTAGCCCCTGCTGCTTCAAACATCTCCAGAAGGCCTCTAGCTCTGGCAACTTGAGTCATCTTCAGGAGGTCTCTAGCCCCTGCTGCTTCAAACATCTCCAGAAGGCCTCTAGCTCTGGCAACTTGAGTCATCTCTCAGGGGAGGTCTCTAGCCCCTGTTGCTTCAAACATCTCCAGAAGGCCTCTAGCTCTGGCAACTTGAGTCATCTTCAGGAGGTCTCTAGCCCCTGCTGCTTCAAACATCTCCAGAAGGCCTCTAGCTCTGGTAACTTGAGTCATCTTCAGGAGGTCTCTAGCCCCTGCTGCTTCAAACATCTCCAGAAGGCCTTTAGCTCTGGTAACTTGAGTCATCTTCAGGAGGTCTCTAGCCCCTGCTGCTTCAAACATCTCCAGAAGGCCTCTAGCTCTGGTAACTTGAGTCATCTTCAGGAGGTCTCTAGCCCCTGCTGTTTCAAACATCTCCAGAAGGCCTCTAGCTCTGGTAACTTGAGTCATCTTCAGGAGGTCTCTAGCCCCCTGCTGCTTCAAACATCTCCAGAAGGCCTCTAGCTCTGGCAACTTTGGAGTCATCTTCAGGAGGTCTCTAGCCCCTGCTGCTTCAAACATCTCCAGAAGGCCTCTAGCTCTGGTAACTGAGTCATCTTCAGAGGTCTCTAGCCCCTGCTGCTTCAAAACATCTCCAGAAGGCCTCTAGCTCTGGCAACTTGAGTCATCTTCAGGAGGTCTCTAGCCCCTGCTGCTCAAACCATCTCCAGAAGGCCTCTAGCTCTGGCAACTTGAGTCATCTTCAGGAGGCTTCCCAGTCTCTGCTGCTTCAAACATCTCCAGAAGGCCTCTAGCTCTGGCAACTTGAGTCATCTTCAGGAGGTCTCTAGCCCCTGCTGCTTCAAACATCTCCAGAAGGCTCTAGCTCTGGCAACTTGAGTCATCTTCAGGAGGTCTCTAGCCCCTGCTGCTTCAAACATCTCCAGAAGGCCTCTAGCTCTGGTAACTTGAGTCATCTTCAGGAGGTCTCTAGCCCCTGCTGCTTCAAACATCTCCAGAAGGCCTCTAGCTCTGGCACTGAGTCATCTTCAGGAGGTCTCTAGCCCTCAAGCTGCTTCAAACATCTCCAGAAGGCCTCTAGCTCTGGCAACTTGAGCTCATCTTCAGGAGGTCTCTAGCCCCTGCTGCTTCAAACATCTCCAGAAGGCCTCTAGCTCTGGCAACTTGAGTCATCTTCAGGAGGTCTCTAGCCCTGCTGCTTCAAACATCTCCAGAAGGCCTCTAGCTCTGGTAACTTGAGTCATCTTCAGGAGGTCTCTAGCCCCTGCTGCTTCAAACATCTCCAGAAGGCCTCTAGCTCTACTTCATTCATTACCCAAAATGCCTATACCTCCTGCTGCTTCTGCCATTTCCGAAGGTCTCTCACCTCTGCTGCCTTAGCCCTATCCAAAAGGTCTGTAGCTTCTGCCACTTCAGCCATCTCTTAAAGGCCTTTAGCTCCTGCCATTTCAACTATCACCAAAAAAGGGAAAAGTGAGGCGAGCATAGTGGATCGCTTGACGAGGTCAAGGGATGTGCTAATTACTCTTGTTTTTTTTCAACTCTGGTGATGCTTTCTGTGGGTCTCAGCAGGTCATTTGGGAATTCACACCCGTATTTGATTCTGGGCTTCCCATTGGCCGATAAATAAAATTCGCGTAGGCTTGCGAACAGGAATTTGATATTTATTAATTTTTGGCTTTCTGCCAGAACATATGTGTGGAGCCGTGTGTGCAAAGACCAGTTTTGGTCATTTGCTTTCTGGTCCTGAGAGTGCAAACATCCGGTCCCTTGCTTTGCTTGGTATCACCACAAATGAACATCACCTGTCAGCAGCACACTTAAACTTTGAAAGTGAGTCAAGTTACTTTTTTCTATCATTATCTTCTTCCTTTTCACTTTGCTTATATGACTTGCTATGCATTACTATTTAGAAAGAAAGACTCTGTGCTAAAACAATTACTACTATCTTCCAAACCATCTGTTGATTTGAACTATTTTTACATAAACTATAATGTAAAGACTTAAATTTTATTCCTCTTAACAAATAACTTTTTGCATGCAATACTTTCACAGAAAACTCATTATTGTATTTGTGGAATAAGAAATTGCAAATTTTATTGTTATAGATGTCAGAAGACTTGCTATTGTTCCTTATTCATATGTTTGATCATTCAATTTTCTGTTGGTTTGCAATTTTTATAAAATATGAGGATTTTCTTTCATGTGTGGCATAAGGCTAGTATTATTATTCGTAGTCAGGACCCCTATACTGGAAATAGTTTAATCATTTAACTTTCAATGAAAGCTAAAAGGGACATTCAAGAAAGCTTTTTTTTTTATTTCAATTCACTTTAAAACCGAGGTACCTAGATGGTCTTTTAGCTATTGGGAGCTGGTTAATGTTTCTTTGATTCGGCCTTGTGTCAGACTTAACCAAACTTCCTACAGCTTACAAGTTTTATGTAGAATTGTAATCATCAGAAGGCTTTCATCAGAAGGTTGGTTGTTATCTGAGGTGATGAATGACGACAGATGGAAGCCGTCAAAAAAAGCTAAGTATGGTGGCCAAAATTGACATAATTTATGTAGCTTAATCACATGTTTCGTTTTTTTTTCTTTTTTTAACTACCTGCTAAAATGAAAAAACTAACATATTATTTTCAGTAATTATCTAATATTTTATAGAATTTTAGATAGTTTAGCTTTACAGCCCTACGTCTGAAGATGCTTTCTGAAAAATAAAATAATATAAAACTTTCTTTTAAAATAATTTTACAATTTAATAACAGAATATATTTTTTTTAATTATATAACATAACAGAAGTAACTCAATAGTTTATCAAATGTTATAGTGTTAAATTTTATTATTATCTATTTTTCTTATTCTTTATTCGGTACCTCTACAAATTTTGAATTTCGCAATACAATTACTTTTTTTTAACAAAATGAGGGAAATAGGAATTAAAAATATAAAACTTATTTTAAATTTTTGAGGATTTGTAAAGCCCGTTGAATATTGTGTTGAGATACAGAAGCCAAATGAAAGAATTGTCCCCTGCTGAAAAATGTTTATATAGATTTTTTTTCCCTGTAAAAAGCACGTTGAAACATGTGACTTTTTAATGATATAGCTCTTACGGCCACCATTAATAAAATACGGGTCTCACACACACACGTTTTAATTATTTTAAAAATCTCGAATACTTGTAGTAAGCGCTTCAATTTTTTATTAGTAAATATAGTCTTCACGTATTAACTTAATAACCTAATGGAAGCAACTATTGGAAGAAATTTTAAAAGATATTTGAAACTTTATAAATTAATAAAAATAAAAGCAATTTTTTTGTAAAAAGTCATTAGTTATCGAAATTTTTTCTCTTCAGAATATATCCTTATTCAATAAAGTTTGTTTTATTAAGTTTGGAACCTTTTTTATTCATACTATCTGCTTTTGTTATCGATCCAAGTGGAGGTACCTATAAAAGCAATTAAAAGTTTATCTAAATCAAAAAATGGTATAGTTTTATTGCATTTTTTTGTTTTCACAATTCGGAGCAGATTTTCTCAAAAGGAGCTAATTTTAGAAAAAGAAATAAAGTTGATTAACATGGCACAATGAATAGTGCACTTCAAGTTGCAGACGTCTAGTGAAGAGACATTTCAGGAAATTAATTTTTACCAAGATTTTATAAAAGTGATGATTTTAAAAATGATTTCAGTCATTTGTGAATAAGTCCTAAAGTTTCATCAAAATTCGACCGTTATTTGATTTTTGCAAGAATCTCTAAATTAATGCGTTTTTCAGAGGCAAAAAGTGTGTTTTATTATACGTTTTTTTGTCCCTTTTTTGTTGTAATAATCTTTTGTTAAAAACGGGCCACTCACTGACGAAAAAGATTTTTTAACGAAAATTTCGAACTTGTTAGAAAATTAGAAAAAACAATAATTAAAAAAATACTTGGATTTTTTTTTCTTAATAGGAACAAACATTTTGACGATAAAAATTTGTTTTTAAGTTTTTAAGTGGGGCCTTTTTTCTTCATACCATGCTGCTGTGTTTTTTGTTATCAGCAAATTAGTGGAGATACCTGAGGCCCTGGCTGTGTACACTTCGCACTGAAACACACGAACACAGTAAGTTCCACCCGAATATATTCATCATGTCATTGTGTATGTAATTTACTTCTAAGAAAAGCGACTCTTGTTTTCAACTTTTCTTTTGTTAATTTTGTTTTACAAAATGTTATCTTGCATTATTGCAAATGGAAATCAATTGGTCTGTCACTTTGTGCATGTATTCACCATTATTTCAAGTACTATGTTCCCGCATGAAAAAAAACTTACACATTTAAATAATTATTGAAGTAGCTAAGTAAATCATTTTTTATAAGGTTGTCTCACAAAGAGTGTCTGAAGTTTCTGCATTTCATTTCCAACGATGTTATTTTTCATGAGTACTATAAAAATGAATTTCTGAAAAGTTTATGAATTAAGTAGTGAATAATAGATATATTATAAAAAAGTATTTTCTTAATATTTAAAAAAAGTAACGTTTCTGAAATAATTTAATGCATTTCTGAGTACCGTTCAATTAAAATCAGACAGTTACCTAATTAATTTTTTTCCAAATTTTTCACCTCCGAAAGAGATTTATTTTTCTATATGGTCACACTAAAAAAAAACAAAAAAAAAAACATGATTTTTAAAACAAAACATCTCCAATGGTTCGAAACAGGTTAAAAAATAATTTTCATGTAAAAAATCCATTTTTTTAAAAAATCTTAATAAACATAAACAATTGAATATACGTTAATGATAAAATTTTTATTTTTTTATCATATTCTGTTTTTGTACATTTTCGGCATGAATAATGAATTTCTGGAGTCTGGATGTACCTAATTTTTTTTTTTTTTCAGATTTAAGAGGAAATTTTTTACTCAGAATGGTCAGTATTTATTTAAAAACAAAAAACTTTTTAAAAATATATTTTCAGTGTTTTTTTTTCGTTTTTATTTTTTATTTTTTTTCAGAAATAATTCTGTTTCTGTTTTTAACAAGATTCTTTTCCTTTTTTTCTTTAAAAAATGTGTCGATTATTTTTCATATGAAAGACTTTTTAAATTCCTTTAATTTTTCTATCACTTCACTTTTATATAAATTTTAAAATCAGAATAGTTATAAAAAAAAAAGTAAAAATGGCCAGATTGGCTGCAGTTGAGTATTTTTATGAGTATACAAGTGCTTAACAGTTCAAAAGACGTGTAAAAAGAATATCGTTCGGAAACGGCGTAACGCTTTTTGTGAGTTACGGATGTGGTCCCCTGTTTTATTTCCCACGAAGCTGAGTATTTCATGACATCAAACAGGTGAGAAAATAAAAAGAATGAAATAAAAAGTATTCAACTAGTTTTTAAAATAATTTCCATTTATACGTTAATAATGTTGTATGAAAAAAATTATTCTGCGAAGTTTCAGAAAGCGTATGAAACAAAATAATCTTAAAATATATATATTATATATCTATCTCAAATATAATTTATTAAGTATAAACAACGAAAACAATTTGTAGATTGTTGTCCATTTGATCCTTCGTATTTTTTAAAACAATTTCACGTGTGATTTGAGAGGAGAGGCGTGCTTTGTGGGTGAAAAAGACTCGTTTTGTCCATTTCGATATCTTTTTTTTTTTTTTTTTTTTTTTTTTTTTTTAGAAAAAATTAAGCATTAACGACACATTTTTTAATCCATTGTTAATTTATATTTAAAGTTACTTATTTTCTTTGAAGCAAATCTCTTGGAGAAATACTGGATTTGTAAGAGGATTTTTTTTTTGTTAATTTATTTTTACTTTCCGACAAAAATGCATATTGAGAAAAACAGATTGAATTAATTCAATGTTCTGTCATTATTTTAAATTTTTAATAATTTCTAACACGCTCAAAACTTCTGGTTAATTCTTTTTCTTTTTTTTTTGTCAGCGATTCACCTGATGTTTACTCGAGTTTTACTATGGCAAACGTAATATTACGCAAGTCTTTTTTTATTTTTGGCGTGGAAGACACATTTATGGAAATTCAAAAATCGAATAATTGTTTGATTTTAAAACTTGCAGGACTTATTCACAAATGAATGAAGTTGTTTACGCAATTATTATTTTTAGAAATTTTAGGAATATATTTTGTTTTCTTGTTTTCCTACGCCAATAATATGCCATTTTTTAGATAAACTTTTGCTTTTATAAATAATGTTCTGAGGAAATATTTTTTCGTTTAATAATGAATTTTTATAAGAATTGTTTTCATTTTTTTCTTTGTGAATTATGATGATTTATTGTTTCAAACATCTTTTAAATTTCTGGTAGTCACTCGTTGTCTTCAGTTATTAAGTAAAGACTATTTTTACAAATCGAAAATTGGAAAGTCTAATAATACAAATCATTTAACATTAGGATTTTTAAAAAAAATTATTTTCAATTTTTGTTATACAGCACTTTTTTTTTCTTTTTTTTTTTTTTAACTGTAAAAAATTATAAGAGACCTACTATTAAAATATTCAAGGGTTGTTGCCATTACTAAACGTTTACTTAACTTTTTACAAATTGAAACGTTTAATAATACAAATCATTTAAGATTAGGATTTTTAAAATAATTCTTTTCTTTTTTTTTTTATACAGCACATTTTTATTTTAACTATAAAGTTATGAGACCTACTATTAAAATGTTCAAGGGTTGTTGCCCTTACTAAACGTTCACTTAACTTTTATAAATTTGTCAATTCTGGTCAACCATAATTCCAGATATGTAACCTGATTGAAGGCTGGCTGTCAACGCCTAATTCGAAGATGAGAAAGATCAGAGATCAGCAATTAAGAAATACTTTTATTCTAAATGTCATGCTATAAACAAGTAATGTTTGTTTCAAATCAGATTGATTTAACATTAAATTTACTAATTTTCCAAAAATAACGTCTCAGATATATATTGAAAAATTTTTAAATCCGAGAATTAATAATAATAATGTGTTGATTTTATAGTTTATATTTATAAAAATAAGAAATGAAGACAATTCTTGTAAAAATTGATTATTTATTGAAAAGAATATTTTTGCATACTATAACATCTTTAATATATATATATATATATATATATATATATATATATATATACACACAAACTATAATGTTGTTTATATATATTTAAAAGCAATTAAAAGCTTATCTAATTAAATAATGTATAATGTTATAGTTTTATTGCATTTTTTATCTTACTTGGAGTAGATTTTTGGAAAAACGGCCAACTTCTTGAAACAAATAAAAGATGATTTACATTCTCCGAGAAGTTCTTTGTTTAACTATTAAAATTAATTTTCGAAACAAACATTAATTTCTTAAAATATCATTGGAGTCTCGAATAACTTTGTCTGTGTCCATAGTCGTGACATCTCTTTGCATGTAGCAATATTTGTGACATAGCTCCGCTTGTCTAGTGTGATGCATTGGATAGCTGTCTGGCCTGTCATCTACTTACTACTTATATAGTACCAGGCTGTAGAAGTATCAATCTCAGAAAGGACTCTAATTCCTTCTTATTTGTTGGAGTTGCTATATCTGTAATTTTCTTAACTTCTCATCAGGTGCTATGCTTTTTTTTTTATATCTTACAGCCCAAATACAACAAATTCTTACAATCCAAATTACATTGGTCTCTGTTGACCTTTTTTAATCTTGTTAATACTTATTCAATGTATTTATGTATTGATTTATGTATTGAATTTATGTATTGATTCTTCTTGGTTTTGCTCCTATACTTATATTATCCTGATATACAATTATGTTACTTATATATATATATATATATATATATATATATATATATGGTGTATGGTTAGGTCTTGAAGGCTGTCACAATGCATTTAGTAAAATAAAGGAAGGTAAAGAAGTTTTTGGGTATTACCTATTTATTATACATTAATATTTCGAGATCAAAATCTCATCTTCAGAATGGCAGAGGAGCGTGTGTCTGTCTGAGTGAGTCCTTGAAAGGCACAAACTTTTGCTTACTGGAGTTAGTAAGTTTAATGTCTTGGCTTTCAAGTAAAACTAAAATTAAAACTTCAAGGAAACTTATTTTTAAAAATTTAATTTAAATTTAGGTATCAAAAATGAATGGAGGTACCTACCTTTCAGGAAAGACATGGTAGAAATTTTCCTTAAATCTTCAAATCTCATGGTAGCCAAAAACAAATCCATTATCTGATTCTCACCTCTTTCCAGTCTTGAGTCTTTCAATTTTTTTAACTCTTGCACATGCAGCAAAAGTTCGCATCCACACTTCATTGTGCTCTAGGTTGTCCAACAAACCCAAGGATCCTGTCACCAACACCATTGTTGAGTTTCGAATAACTCTTTATGTTTCTATAGTCGTGACATATCTTTTCCTGCAGCAATATTTGTGACATAGCTCTCCTTGTGTAATGTGATACATTGGATTGCTGCCTGGCCTGTCATCTACTCACTATTTGTATAGTGCCAGGCTAATTTGCATGGGATTCTACATCATGAATTTACATAGAGTAGTGTTAGCAAGAATTTTCAAATTAATGTGTTCAGGAAATGTCTTTTTATAAACCTATTTTATAACCTGATATGTTTTTCTCACACCAGTACTCAATTTATTTCTTATTTTTCAGTTTCCATTTTTGAAACCATGATGAATGTTTGAGAAAAAAGGCATTCCTACATTGTGAAATTCATGGATTAACATTTACTTTTTAAAATGGTACAACAGGAAAGAAATTAGGATAAACCATTTCCTTTGACATCTGTAATTTGAAAATACATTTCTATTGAACTCAAATCTCCAAAAAATATGCAATCTCAAACTAGAGAGAAGCATATCCACTGTCACATCTGTGGAGTAAATTTTTCCTTAAAATCATCACTCTCAACACACATGTTAATACACACTGGAGAGAAACGTTTCCGCTGTGAAATCTGTGGAAGTAAGTTTGCTCAAAATTCTCATCTCAAGAGTCACATGTTAACACACACTGGAGAGAAACGTTTCCGCTGTGAAATCTGTGAATATAAGTGTTCTACTAATTCAAATCTCAAAAGACACATGTTAACACACACGGGAGAGAAACATTTCCGCTGCGAAAACTGTGGATATAAGTGTTCTAGTAGTGCAAATCTCAAGACACACGTGTTGACACACACAGGAGAGAAACACTTCCGCTGTGAAATCTGTGGATATAAATTTTCTCAAAATTCACATCTCAAGACTCATATGTTAACACACACAGAAGAGAAAGATTTCCACTGTGAAATCTGTGGATGTGAGTTTTCTCAAAATTCATCTTTCAAGACTCACATGTTAACACACACTGAACAGAAACATTTCTGCTGTGAAATCTGTGGATATAAGTGTTCTCGAAATTCACATCTCAAGGGTCACATGTTGACACACACTGGAGAGAAAAATTTTTGCTGTCAAATTTGTGGATATAAGTTTTCTAGTAATTCACATCTCAAGAGTCACATGCTAACACACACTGGAGAGAAACCTTTTCATTGTGAAATCTGTGGATATAAATGTTCTCGAAATTCATATCTCAAAAGACACATGTTAACACACACTGGAGAGAATCCTTTTCATTGTGAAATCTGTGGATTAAGCTTTTCTCAAAAGATACATCTCAAACGACATGTGTATACACACACAGGAGAGAAATCTGTTTGATAAAGCTGTTTAAAATAGGGAAGTCATAAACAAAACAAGGTAATACACACTGGCAAATATGTTTCCATTGTGAAATATTGAGTTATTTTGTCATTACATTTTTACATCAGATTTCATTATAGCTGAAAAGGATTTAACATTATTTCCTATTTGAGAAGAAAATATTGTGTAAACCAAAACAAGTAATTTGCACAGCCAGATAATATAGATAACCAGATTATATCATACTACACACACATTTAAATGGCCCAAGTTTGTCCTGCTACTTAATAGATTCCTGTATTTACATGAAAAATATTTTAAATAAAGGACGCATTATTGATGTTTGGGTTGATATTTTCATTGTGAAAAAGTGTAATTCAAAATGAACAATTCAAAATGATTGAACCCCCTGCACAATCAACTATTATTATATTCCATCCCCCCAAAAAAATAGAAAATTTATTTACAAAAACTTTTAACAGAATAAATGTTTTAATGCTTGGAAGAAAGACCAACACTGTACTTTTTTTCTTGTTACTTTCTTCCTTTTCACAATGCTATAACCATTTGACTGTAGCCTTTTTGCATTGTGAACACTGTTCCTATTTTCTGAATCTTTTGTGTTATTACTGCCTTATAGTTGCATTGTTTTGCTTCTCACCTGCATTATATACATATATTATTTGTCTTATTATTTTTGTCTTATTTCTTCTTCCACTTATTGTCTATTTGTACTTTAGTCAATTTTCACACATTTCATCCAAAAAAGATCATGTTTACTTCCATTTTAGTTTCCTTTTGTGATATTTCTGGTGTTATATATGTTTGCAATTCTGTACTGTGAATACAATCACTCACGATGTGTTGCACAGTGGTTTTTTTGCTATAAATCTAAAATAGCTAACAATAATCCCTGCCGTAAAAACCTGCAAGGTTAGATTGTTTCATCATGCAAATGTGAACAGTGCATATATGGGAGTAACCTTTCATTTTGAAAACAGGTTGCTCAAATGTTTCCGAAAAATTATACTCCTGCAGTATCTTTGTGAGTCAATTATCTGACGAAAAAAGCAATGTAAAGTTATTTGCCAATTTGTTAAATGAAAGTTGAAGTCTTTGTCTATATTTTTGAGATGAGGTATTTACATTATTCGGACTGTTGTCCTCATCTTTGTTCCCATTTATACTATGTTTCGGTGGTTGTACACTCCGCTCTTCTTCAGGTGCAAGGAATTTTGACCCAAACCCTTTATTACAATCACTGGATAAACACACACACTGACACATCTTCAGTTTTGTTCATATATATATATATATATTAGACATTAAATACGGAATATAACTTGTATTTTTGAAAGATTTATCCTGCATGAAAGTTATTGAAGACACATGCGCAATTTCATTTTCTTCATTTTGTAGAATAATAAATTTACAAGGGGTGTATAAGTTTTCAAACAAATTGGATGAAAAATGTAGAAGTGTATGTAAATAGAAATCAATGAGGATGCACACACATAAGTTTTATTTTGATAAACATTGAATATATGGGAGATAACTTGTATTTTTGAAAGTTTTTTTTTAGGTAAAAGTTACTGCATTGAAGTATCTTAAAAAAATACTTGAAAATCTATATAAATAAAACTGAAGATGTGTGTATCCATGTGTGTGTGTGTATTTACTGCTAGTACTATATAACACAAGTATTTGATACTATCAAGATCTGCCAAGTACAAAAATTGAATAAAATGAAAAATCTGAAAAGTTTGCCTAACAAAAAAGAATAATGTTGATTTTTACATAAGACAAAAATTCAATGCCATGAAGTTCTGCCAAGTACAAAAATTGAATAGACTGAAAAATTTGAAGAAATTGCCTAACACGAAAGAATAATGTTCATATTACATAACACCTTGTGAGCATGTAGCGATATCTTCTCCAGCTTTCGGTGAATGCCAACAAGATTGAAAATTGGAATGCAATATTGGTCGGTGAAAAGTTTGGGTGTGTTTTGCTTTTAATATTGTGCATATATTCATAGAATGGCCACACCAGGAAGCTGTACAAATTCTGCTGGGCCACATGAATTCAATAAGACCTTCAATCCAGTTCACAATTGAAGAAGAAAATAAACATCTCGTCTTCCTGGTGGAATATGGGCTAAATCATCCGTATCTCAGGAGCTAACCATCACCAAATAATACCTCAAATTTAATTTCCACCATTCATAATAATTACAAGAGACTTATCATTAAAAGGTTATGTGTTTCAACAGTTGTTCCTATTACGAAACATTTAATTACATTGGGTCAATTCTGGTTACTGTATTTCCAGATGTGTAAACTGATTGATTACAGGCTGTCATTGCCTACTTGAAATGTCAGTCAATCAGGCTTCAGTGATTAAGAAATAACTTTGTTCTAAATTTCATGCTATAAACATATAATATTTGTTTTAAATCTTATTAATTTAACTTTGAATTGGCTAATCTTCTAAAAATAACATGTCACCGATGTATATTCTATTTTTGCAAAATTTTTAAAACCAAGAATTATCTTTTATTTACAAATGTGTTGATCACTCAAAAATGGCCAAAAATAGAAAAATTGTTAAGTATTTCAAAATTTTAGATTTCAATGAATTTTTTTTTTGAAATCCACCAGGGTATTTTGCTTATTGAAAATAGTAAATTTAATTATTTAGCTTTCAATTAAACTCAATTTAAAGCTTCAGTAAAACTTTCTGTTTTTAAATATTCAATTTAAAACTTAATTATTGCAAATGAGTGGATGTACCTAATTTAGAGAAAGAACATCTATTTCCACTGAGTGTATTATTTTATCTCAGTATGTTCTTGTTTCATTCTTGAACTTCAATAATAAAGCGTCTACCTGAGGAATAGTGTTCCCTTTTATGTATACTATATCAGGAACGGATGCCATGGTTTTTATTGCACATCATAAAATCCTTGACGATGTACTTTCTTGAAATCCTTTTGGCAATTCTTTTCTCAGGTTAAACCAAGAATTAATTTTTGTTTACAAATGTGTTGATCACTCAAAAAATGGAAAAATTGTTAAGCATTTCAAAATTTTACATTTCAGTGAATATAATTTGTTTGAAATCCACCAGATTATTTTGCTTACTAGAAATAGTGAATTTAGTTTTCAATTAAATTAAATTTAAAACTTCAATAAACTATTTTATATTTAAAGAGAAAATTTAAAACTTAGATACATCCATTCATTTTTTATAACTAAGTTAGAGAAAGAACATCTATTTTCACTGAGTGTATTATTTTATTTAAATATATTCTTGTTTTTCTTGTTACATTCTTGAACTGTAATCTTAATAAAGCATCTACCTGAGGGATAGTGTTCCCTTTTATGTATACTATATCAAAATCAAATGCCATGATTTTTATTGCACATCATAAAATCCGTGACATTTGGCAATTCTTTTCTCAGGTTATATATCGATTCTAATAGTTTGTGGTCTGATTTTAATAAGAAATTTTTCCTTATAATAAAGTTTCATGCTCTTTCCATGCTCTGTACAATTGTTAGTGCTTCTCTTTCAATATTCAAGTAGTTAGTTTCTGCTGATGTTAACCTTCTTGATATGTACAATTAAGTATTCTTCTTGTGATAGAATAGCAACAATCACCTTTTCACTCACGTTTATGGTTAATGTTACTACTTTTTATGGATCTTTTATTATTGATTTGCTCCTCCAGAATGTTCTTTACTGTTTTAAAAGTGATAGTTTGCTTTTGTGTTCAGTCAAATTCAGATTCATTATTTTGTGCAAATGCTCTATTATGTCGCTGTATCTTGGTATGCATTTACCATAAAAATTTATCAGCTTCAAAAATATTCTAATTCTTTATTTGTTGGAGCAGCTATTTCTGCTATTTGTTTTGTTAGTATATCAGTGGGCGATATACCTTCTTTTGATATTTGATATCCTAAATATGATTTCTTCTTGCAGTCAAAATTACAATATCTTTGTTTATGGTTAAGCATGCTTTTTTTAATCTCACTAAAATTTGTTCTGTCTTAAATTTTAATTCTTCTTTAGTTCTTGCCACTACACCGATATCATACTGGTATATTTTTGTATTTTTTCTAATAAGATTCTTTCAATTGATTTTTGAAAAATATGGTTTGTAGTCTTTACCTCAAACAGTAAATGATTCCATCTTAATATACTTATATGGATGTTTATCATAGTGATTTTCTTGAATTACATGTCAATTTCTATTTGACTGTATGCTGCCTTGAGATCAATTTTTGCAAAGTATTCCATTTTTGCTAACTCAGTTTCGATATTTGGCAATAGAAAAGAGTCTTAACATATCTGCTGATTTACTCCATCTTGTAATCACCATATATCCTTTAATCTCCATATATCCTTTAATCTCCATATATCCTTTAATCTTCATCGGATTTATTGCTATTAGTGATGCCCGGTTACTACCTTGAGTTACTCTTTCTAGTATTGTGTATCATTTTGTTTAATTTGGCTATTACCAAAAGTAGGATATGAATTATTTCATTTTCTTCTGTTTCCATTAAATTGATTAGTCTTGCTGTATCTACTTTCAATAGATCAATCCCTAGTAATCCGTGATCTTTTTTGCATGCTGCAATAGTAATGGGAATTATTTCAAAACACTTGTTGGTTTCAAAATTGCCTTGAAATGTACTCGTTGTTTTTATAGTTTTTCCATCAAATTGCTTTAAATGGACATTGCTATTTTGTCAATTTAGATCATCTTAATTTTATCCAAAAACTTTTAGGTATCAGTGTAACTTCATTACCTGTATCAACTTGCATGTTAAATATTTGGCCATTTATCCTTATTTTTTCTCGACCTCATTTGTGCATTTATTCAGCATGGTTTGAACAGTTTTTAATTTTTCTATTTGCAAACATTCTGAAAACGATGTATTTGTTTTTTTGCAATTTAACCATATTTTGTATTTGTATTTCTGAGATGAGGTAGTATTTACACTATTTACATTATTCTTACTATTGTCCTCATCTTTTTTGCCATTTGTTCGACATTTCAGCCATGAATTTCAAATCGAGCTCTTTATAACAATCACTGGAGTATATTATTCTCATTCCTATTCATGAGTTATCTCCCTCTAAGTTACCACTGCTGTAGCCTGGTATTGAACTCACAAATCTCTGGGTCAAATCACTGGAACTAACCAACTGGGCCATGTATCCTTAAAGACAAGAACAACTGAATTTTATAAACTTAATGTTCAGTAACCATTTTTTTTACCAGAGTTTATATTGTTATTTTTTATGTTAATGGTTTTCGTTAGTATTTTTTTTTACCAGAGCTCATATTGCAATGGTTTTCTCTGGCACTCCAAATTACTGTTTCCCAAATTGTATTCATCTGTATGCTTAGTTGACTTAGATTTTTGTAGCCTAGCATATGCACTGATTCCTTAAGTTTATGTAATTTTCAGTGGCATTCTCTATCTATTATTTTGATTTAATCCTGTAGGGAGTGGTGATCCCCTTTCTTTCTCCATGTGTTGTCAGCTACGCCTGATTTTTCTATTTTCCCTCATGTTACAGCCTTGTGATTTTCTTGTAGCCTTAGCTTAAGGGGACAGCCTGTTTCTTTTTTATATATCCTAAGATGGACAAGCATAGTCATGAATACAATATGGGAACCAATAATACAGAGCCCAAGTATGATTACACTTAATTTTAATATGACATCTGGTAGAGAACCTTCTAAACAAGACGAAGTTAGACATGAATACAATAATGGAACAAATAATACAGATCACAAGTATAATTCAATCACATATGAGCTCTGGTAAAAAATATCCTAAGTCAGCCAAGCATAGACATGAATACAATATGGAAATCACTAATACAAAGCACAAGTATAACAATAAATTGTAATATTATCTCTGGTAAACAATCTCCTAAGCCAGGAAAGCATAGGCATAAATACTATATGGGAACAGTAATACGGAGCACAAATATATTTACACTAAATTGTAATATGAACTCATGTAAAGAATCTCCTAATTTGGTCAAGCAAAAATATAAATAGAATACAAAAGCCAGTAAAACAGTAAAAGTATAATTACACTAAATTGTAATATGAACTCATGTAAAGAATCTCCTATGGAGTACCGACAATGGATGATGGTAAAGACGTATGAAACACGCCTCGGCTATCTCCTTCACGGACAGCCGCCATCGAAACATGCGGTCGGGTCCCTCAGTTCAATTGAAGGGCCTCGGGAGAGCCACACCCTTCCAGTCACCTAACCACAAACGATCACTTGTCACGGTTAGTTTTTAATCACATTCTTGTATTGCTCAAACGCCTTTTTTACCGCCCCAATGTCATCCGAAGACGACACGAAAATGGATATGTCATCGGTCTACGGAGAATCCCTGGCTTGTGTCCCACCAGGGACAGCAATTCGTCGTAAGACCGGACTGCACGCAATGGACGTTAGGTGGTGAAGAAGGGGCTCCAACGCCAAAGCGTAAAGTAGTGGTGACAGCCGGCCTTTCTGACAAACCGACAGAAACAGTGCAAAAGCGCTCGACTGCTTTCCGTTCATCTGTACCACAGCACTGGAAGGACGATACAGCAGGCTGATGCATTTGCAGGTGTCGGATTTGAATCCGGGAACCTGCAGGACAGCTGCCAGATACTGCTGGTCGACCCTATCTAATACCTAAGGCTGATCCAAATTGTTCATCGCGGCTTGCTCGTCGTTTTTTGCATCCTCTAGGATCGTGCGGATCAAGTGCAGGTTGCTCAGAATTGTTAGACCCTTCACAGCACAAACTCTGCTCGGTTCCCAACAAAATCTCGGAAACTGATTGCAAGCGCTCTGTCAAGATCTTGGCCCAAATCTTTAACCAGTTCTTGAACACCACCGTCAAAATCGGTACAAAGATGTGTGACAGCCTGAAGTAAAATTCATAGGGTAGACCATCTTTTCCCGGAGACTTGCTACTGCCGACCCACTTCAACGCCAAGTGAACGTCGCCCTCCATGATCTCACCCTCGCAGCTAGCTGCTTCAGTCGGACAAGCCGATCAAAGTAAGTGAGTGACAAAACTTTTTTAAAAATTTCAATATTTTAATATTTTCGGGGTGGGGGGATCAGTTTTTCATACAACGTTAAAGTAAAATCAAACTTCCATTTTGAAACCAATCGCTGGTACGACATTACCGCCACCTGGAAATTTGTTCAATATAAAATTTTTTGGACTTTTTTTTAAGTGTAATATCTTTTACACCTTAAATTTTCCGAATGACAAAAATTTTTCAAAAATTTAAATATTTAAACAATTTTAGTCGCGGGAACCAGTTTCTCAGACAACCTTACAGTGGATTGAAAAAGGAGGATGAATTTACTTTAACGTTGTATGAGAAACTGATTCCCCAACAGATTTGTTTAAATATTGTAATTTATCAATATTGTTTTTTTTTTTGTTTTTTTTGATAATCGGAAATTTTACGTAACAATCGATAGGACTGTGCTGAAAAAAGGAAAAAAAAAAATGAAACAACGAAATTAAACGTGGTGGTAGTCTGCTTCAGGTTCGCCGGAAATTGAAATGTCCATGCTGTACCACGTGTCGCATATCTCACCTCTGATTGGTTGGCTCCCTTTGACAGGATTTGAAGCAGCGAGAACCATCAGTTTTTTTATTTTCCTCGACTTGAGCAGTCCTGAAAAGACGTAAAAAGAAGTCGGAATTTTCTTGCTGGCTGGAGAAGCAAAAAAAAAAAAAAAAAAAAAAGCATCCCTTCGGAAGAACAGAGGAGAAACAATAGAGGACACAACTTCTTCCAGAGCAAGAACAAAATTTATTTCACTAAAAAGGACCAAAGTTTCCCCTGTTGGCCATTAAACCACGTGGCAGAAAAAAACCAAGATTGGACGCAACTTTGGTCCTTTCTTCTTTAACCCTCGTGATCTCGAAAACTGTTTTTTGTTTTTTTGGTTTTTAAGTAAAATAAACTTTTTTCTTCCTCAGAAGAAAGGAATATAAAAGGAGAAACATTTTTCCCGCCTTAAAACAACAAAAAAAAAAAATTCTCGTTTTCACGTCGGTTGTCAGTCGGGCGATTGTTTTAACGGGCACAACATCCCACGCTTCTGGCACGGTTACTAATTCATTGGTTTTAATGAATTCCTGGTATTTGTCGAGCATTTGGTTATAGTACATAGCGTCTTTTTATCTCAACAGTTTTTCACTCCAAGTAGACGGCTCTTTGGGCAGTGCTACTTCTACATTTTGCTGGGGAGACTCAGCCATTTTGGCCTCACCACAGCGAGAAAAACCCAAGTTCACACAATAAACGAATTTAAAACACAGCAAAACGAAGACAGTACGTAATGTGAAAAGAAATTGACTTAACAAGTTTTCTGTAAAACCAACAATAATTCTCCAAAAATCAAAACCAGTTTCATAAATTTTTGAAACTTACATTGAAGCGTATGGGGCTGGTTAATGTTTGTTTAATTCGGCCTTGTGTCAGACTTAACCGAACTTCCTACAGAATGCAGAATAATATTCATCAGAATGTTTTCATTGTTATCAGAAGGTTGGTTGTCGGCAGGTTGGAGTATGTAGAATTAGTGCAGAAGAGTGGAATAATAAAATATACATTTTATTGTTAAAATAGAAATTTATTATAAGAAACGACTAACGTAAGTTGTAGAAATTAATGCTCAATTAGAAACATTATTAAGAAGTTATGAGGAGAGTTCGTGTGCAATGGTAAAGTTCAGGTATTAAGTGTTCGTACAAAATGTTTGTAGCAGCAATTGTTGAGAGAGATAAGGAGAAAGAGAACAAGGTGCGACCTGGCCTTATCTACAGGTTCATTTGAAGTTGGTTACATTTTAGTTCCTTCGTCTTTCAGCTCCCATCTGTCACTCTTGACTGACGCCGAGGTCATTTATGTAGTCCTTTTGAATTTCACACTGAGTTGCCAAGTCCTTCCAAGTCTTACATGAAGGCTTCCATTGGTCAAAAATCATTTTAACACCTACTTGCGAAATCTGGTTTCGACTTTTTTGTTAAGCAGATGGTCAATCCTTTTTCTGTTTGGGAAAACCAGGACTTCACACATCGTTGTGAATTTTTGTAAACGTGAAGAAGAGAGTTGATTTTAATTAATTTCTTATTCACTACAATATTAGTGGTAGGTCGACAAATATTACTTGGACAAATATTGAATTCTTAAGAGTTTATTTTTTTTTGGGGGGGGGGGGGGGGTTATAACTTTTCGTCAAAAATAAATTTTCATATCAGAAAATCAGGTTGATTTTGTGATACTGACATTGTTTGTAACCAGATTTTATTATCAAGGAACAAATTCTCCTTTTACACCGTTTCCGGTATTTCCTTTATTCTGTTCTTGAGATGCGTGCAATTTATTTTTTTTTCAAATAATCAATCTTTTTTTTATTATTGCAATTTCTTTAGAAATCAGAAGTTTTCGTGATTGCCAAAAATTGTCGATGTTGAGAAAGAAATATTAAGTCGAGCAACTTAATCCTGTTTGTATTTTTATGAAAAGAAATTTTACTTTCGCCGTGAAAAAGTAAGTTAGACGAACCATCACTAATTTTCTTAAGAGACTAACAAACAAAAGCATTTGAAATAATTTATTAAATGTCTTATTTGAATTTAAATTTTGGTTTCATTTGAAAAGCCTAAAGCAAATGTAAATTAAGACGAAAATTGATTTTTTTTTTCAAATCTAAGTATTAATCATTTGACTCATTTTTTAGTCATTGTATCATTAACGTTGACAACCCCAAAACAAAAGCATTGAAATCATATTATTATTGCCTTCACTAAAAGAAAATTGTTTTTTAAAATGAATTTGGCGGACCTGAAGCAGACTACCACCACGTTTAATTTCGTTTTTCATTTTTTAAAACTTTTTCAGCGCAGTAAGATCGATTAACCCCTTAGCCTTACGACTGAAAAACAAAAATTTTGATAAATTTCAATAAACATTTTCTGGTCTGGGAGCGGGGGATCAGTTTCTCATACAACGTTATAGTAAATCAAGCCTCCATTTTAAAACCATTCGCCGGTACGACATTACCAGGTACCTCCACAAAATCGCTGAAAAAACAGCATAGTCAGAAGGGAAAAGGTCCCAAACTAAATAAAACAAAGTTCTATGAGCAAAAAGTTTATATTACCATTAAGAGGATAGAACAAAGTGTTTTTTAAATATTTAAAAAAATTTTTTTAATTATTTCTAACACGTTCGAAGTTGTTGTAGAAAGTTTTTTTTTATTACGTAAGCGCGATATCAAAATTGCCGCTATTTTATTAAGTAAACAAACGTTATTATTACGTAATGCACTTTTTTTGGCTGTGAAAGACACATTAATTTGGAAATTCTTGCATAAATCAAATAATGGTTGGATATTGATGAAAACTTCAGGACTTATTTATAATTGAATGAAATCAATTTTGATTGCATAATTTTTAGAACATATTGGTAAAAATATTTTTTTTTTTTAAGTATGTTACCCCTCCACCAATTAAATTCCAGAAATGTATAACAATTTTACCGCGGGCCACTCTAAAACTAATATAAAAAAATTCAGGAGTCATTGGGGAATGCTGATTCACCGTTTTTTTTTTTCTTCAATAGGTCCCCGTCTTTATAAAAACTAGGTCCGAATTGCGAAAAATGCAATAACTATGCCAATTTTTATGTGGATAAACTTCTGATTGCTTTTATGAACAATATAAATTAAGCATATTATAGTCTGAAAAGAATAAAAAAATTCAATGACTAATTAATTTTTACAATAGTTCATTTTTTTCCATTTTTTTAATTATATATAAAAATTATAAAAATTATTGTTAAATTTCTTCCTCTACTGGGCCAGCTAGGTTATGTAATTAATGCATGAAGACTACAATCGAAAATTTAAAAGCTTAATACAAATAATTGACCTCGTTAATTTTTAAAATAATTAAAAACATTTTAATTTTTTGCATTTTGATTGCCCGTATTTTATTTGTACAGGGGCCCGTACTTTATATTTAGCATTAAAAGGTCACGTGATTCAAGGATTGTCTTCTCTTACATAATAAATTACATTCATATGTTTTTTTAATTATATATAAAAATTATAAAAATTATTGTTAAATTTCTTCCTCTACTGGGCCAGCTAGGTTATGTAATTAATGCATGAAGACTACAATCGAAAATTTAAAAGCTTAATACAAATAATTGACCTCGTTAATTTTTAAAATAATTAAAAACATTTTAATTTTTTGCATTTTGATTGCCCGTATTTTATTTGTACAGGGGCCCGTACTTTATATTTAGCATTAAAAGGTCACGTGATTCAAGGATTGTCTTCTCTTACATAATAAATTACATTCATATGTTTTTGTCGCCTTCGGGCCCCCCTTCCCCTTGTCATCAAATCTTTCAACACCTGCTGCCAGCTGTCAGGCTCGGGCTACCTAATCTGATAACAAATTACAGGGAATTTTACTGAGAGTAAGCAGGCACAATTGTTTGAAATCAGATGAAGGTTAGTTTTTGTTTAAAAATTGACTTCAATAATGTGTCAGCGACGTATATTTTATTTTTGCCAGATTTTTAAAACAGGAATGTGGCTACTGTTTTGAAATTTGATGATCAATTAAAAAATGGCACTACTTTTAAATTTTTTTTAAAAAGCATTAAATTTTTAGATTCCAATCAATATAATTTTGCTTTAAAATACGCCAGTGTATTTTGTTTACTGGAATTACTAAATTTAATCTCTTGACTTTCAATTAAAGCTAATTTTAAAGCTTGAAGATAACTTATTTATTTTTAAAATTTCAATTTAAATTTAGGTGTAGAAAATTTAGTGGAGGTACCTACTGAGTGACCGCTACCTATAAATTTGTTCATTATCAAATTTTTTGGACTTTTTTTCAGTGCAATATTATCTTTTACACCTTAAACTTTACGAATGACAAAAAAAAAAAAAAATTACGAAAATTTCAATATCTAAACAATCTTGGGTGGTGGGGACCAATTTTTCATACAACCTTATGGTGGATTGAAAATGTAGGATCAGTTTACTTTAATGTTGTATGAAAAACTGCCCTCCCACCAAAAATTTGTTTAAATATTGTAATTTTTCAGAACTTTTTTTTGTTAGCCGTAGAGCTAAGTTTTTTATTTTTTTATTTTCTTTTTTCAATGCAGTTTTATTGATTATTACATGAAGTTTCCGATTATCATAAAGAATTTGTAAAAATTTCAATTTTGCATGGGGATCAGTTTTGTATACAATTGTTGTATATCGACAAACAACAAACACGCATATATATAAAAATATACAGTTATTTTTATTAATGACGATGAACCGTGTAGCCTAGTGAACAGAGAGTGAGAGCGCGCTTCTAAGGGTTGACGGGAGTGTCTCTCTTCACCGGCCGATCTCTGTCTACTGTCTGGCTCTCTGTCTCGTGAAATCCGTGCGCCGAGGTCTTTTTATAATCTCCAAACCGGGACTTCCGGATTTTTTGCCTCGCCCACACACGCCCACGTAATTCTCAGAGACACCTGTTCTGTTTGCCTCTTGTAGCCATTTCCGCTACTGCCGGAAATAAGGTCAAACAAACATCCGTTCCTTTCAACGACCGGAAACGCCCCCGCTTGTATCAGCTTCCTCAGGTGGGCCCAGATTGTTATATTACACAATTTTATGGTAAATAGATCCTCCATTTTGGAACCATTCGTGTTGGGGTTGCTTTATTTTAGTTTTTTTGGTATGAGTTGTTGCTCTTGTTTTTGTCTTTTTTTGTTTCAAGTTTCCTTTAAGTTCTTCCAATGGCATCTTCATTGGAAACTCCAAGAATGACATTTTTTGAAAATTCACAAAGATTCAGTTGTTGAATATGCGCAAATAAAATAGTTAATTGCACAGGATCGATTTACTATAAGGTTGTAAAAAAACTGCCCCCCCGCCCAATTGTTTAAATATTGCAATTTTTTCAAATTTTTTTTTTTGTCAATCTGAAAGTTTAGGGTGTAATTGATAAGATTGCATTGAAAAAAGTAAAAAAATAATGAAAAACAAATTTAAAGGTGGTGGTAGTCTCCTTCAGGTCCGCCTAAAAGACAATGATTAATGTCATAACTATAGATAAAAGTTATTAACAATAAAAAATAAAATTAAAAAATTGAGATATTAAGAATATAAATTAATAAGAAATAAAATAGCATAATATTATATAAATTATTGACTTATGTCTATCAGGGTATTTCAATTCATTATTATCTGAGTCATTAAATTTTTAAATTAAGAAAATTTTATATTAAATTTGATTTGTTCCAAATGCATCTTCAATTATAAATCTAGAAAGGTAAAGTAAATGAAATTCAATAAAATATTAGATAAATAATGAAAATACTACATTAAATTTTCAATATTACCAGGTACTTAAACTAAATACAAAACAGTGAGTTAGGTTTCATAAATTAGTGGTCTTAGCTTTTCAACACATCTGGCTGTTAGAAAAACAAGGCTTTTGTGATGAAGAAATGCTTGTATACTACATTTTATTCCATAAGAAAATAATGTGTTTCAAATCAGAATAATTTAAATTTATGTTTAATTTTTCTGAAATAATGCATTACATATGTGTATTTTATTTTTGCAAAATTTTTAGAACTGAGAATTAACTTTTGCTTACAATCTATCAAAACTTTCTGGTAAACTGATAACTCTGAGAAAGTTGATAGTCAAATCAATATAATTTCTATTTAAATACACCAGGTATTTTACTTATTGGAAATAATAAATTTAATCATTCAGATTTTAATTGAAGCTAAGATGAAAGTTTCACAGAAGCTTTTCCATATATAAGCGTTTATTTTATAACGTACCTATTGAAAACTAGTGGGAGTACCTAATATTATGTGGGGTGTTCCTATGTAAATTGGTATTTTTTATTCTTAGGTTTTCTTTGAATTAAATTTTGCCATAGCATTCATAATTTGTGTTTATCAATTCCATATAATTAAGTATTTTAGTTTTTGAATCATTGTCTTCCTCCATGACTGTCAACGGTAGCGAAGCCCTGATTTGTTTTCAAATTATTAGTTAAAAAAAGAAATTAAAAGATTGCAAAGATTTTAAACATCCTTTGTACTGTCTGGATTTCAAGATGACAGAAACTTAATTTATAGCATTTAAAAAGGATTCAATGTGCATATATTTTTGTGAAATTTGTTTTGTAGAACTTTGTTTCCTTTTTTAAAAACTGAAAATTAGTTTCAACTTCAGTAACACTTCTTAGCTAACATAATGGAAAAACCTAACCCAATCCTACAAGACCCTTAAAAAAATTTAAATCCTAACATTTGAAATTAAATTTTGTCAAGGACAAATGATACACACCTTGTTTTTACCCTACATTCCAAATCTGACATGATGTGTTTAGCATTTATCATAATATAATGGCATTTGAGGCAGACATCATAAATCAAAACAAGACTTCTAAAACAATCCCTGCCTCTGACTTTAAATTTACAGTTACAAATATTCTGGTAAATTGTTCATGATTTTCAGAGCACCGTTAAGAATATTTTTGAAAATGAGCTTGTTAAAAACCAGTTTTAAAACCTTGCATATTGTGTTCTTTTTCTTCCAAAACTCAGTGTATTTCTTATTTTTCAGTTTCAATTTTTGAGTGTTCCTGAAATTATATTGAATGTCTATGAGAATAAAAAAATTCTCGCCTTGTGAAATTCATGGATTACTATTTACTTTTAAATGGTGAGACATAACAGGACACAGGAATAACAAATATCCTTTGAAATCTCTAATTTGAAAATATCGTGCTCAAAAGACATATTTATACACACTGGAGAAAAAACCTTTCCATTGTGAAATCTGTGGATGTAAGTTTACCAATAATTCAAATCTCAAACAACACATGTAAACACACACTAGAGAGGAACCTTTCCACTGTCAAATCTGTGGATGTTAGTTTACCCAAAATTCAAATCTCAAACGACACATGGTAACACACACTGGGGAGAAAGATTTCCACTGTGAAGTCTGTGGATGTAATTTTTTCCGAAATTCATCGCTCAAAATACACATGTCAACTCACACTGGAGAGAAAGCATTTCACTGAAAAGTCTGTGGATGTACGTTTTCCCAAAATTCACATCTCAAACAACACATGGTAACACACACGGGAGAGAAATCATTTCACTGTGAAGTCTGTGGAGATAAGTTTTCCCGAAATTCACATTTCAAACGACACAAGTCAAAACACTCTGGAGTGTAAATCCTTGGTTTAATCTGTCCAAAATATGCAAATTTAAAACAACACAAGTTTACACATTGGCATGTATTTTTTCATTGTGAAATATTCAGGTATTTTTTTTATTTAATTTCCATCTTAAATGCCACATATTATATTCAATTAGAGCTAAATATGATCTAACATTATTTTTTAACTATTTAAAAAGAAATCCTTGTGTAGACAAAAAACAAGGAATTCAAGTGACACAAGCAGATATTATTGATAACCAGTTTATATCATACTACACATACATTTAACTGCCTGAATTTGTCTTGCTACTTAGCAGACTTGTATGTACATGAAAAATATTTTAAATAAGTCACATTAATGCTGTTTGTGTTGAGGACATTTTCATTGCTGCTAATTATAATTCTGCATTAATCAATGTGAAACAACTTTTAAATGAACAATTCAAAATGACTGAAGCCGGACACAAATATAATTATATTCCATCAGAAGAAAAGGACAATTTATTTTACAAAGACTTTCAGCAAAATAAAAAAAGAAATGTTTTAATTTTCTGAAGAGATCACAACATTGTACATTTTGCTTGTTAATTTTATTCTTTTCACGATGCTATAACCACATGACTTCATTTTATTTGCATTTGAACACCGTTCCTACTTTGTGGACCTTTTGCTTTATTACTGTGTCATAGTTGCTTTGCTTTTCACCTGCATTATATACATATATTGTTTGTCTTCTATTATTTTTCTCAAATCTGTCTTTGTCTTTTACTTTAACCTTTTGCTTTATTTCTGTTTTATATTTGCTTTAAATGGATTCTTCACGAATGAATGAATTGTATTCTGAATTTTTATTGGTAAAAATTTTTACTTATTGTCAATATTTCCTGAAAATTTACAACATTGAAATTGAATTTTGAAATATTTTGCAACTTTATTTGGATTGGCCTAAAAAGTATGAAAAATTTACTATGATAATCAAATAAAAAATACTAATGATTAAAGAAAATTTAATTAATAATCATAAAATGATCTGGATGATAAAAGTAATTTTGGCCATTTCTCATTAAATTCATGAATATCCCTATAGAGGAAAGATCAAAGTAATTTTAATATTCAATTAAATTTTTGAAAACGTTTTAGAAAATTAAAAATTATTATATATTTTATTCAGATATAATGAACAATGATTAACAAATTTCAGTGTCTTTTTTTGTGGTGAGGGACGTAAATTTGGAAATTATAAAATAATCAGCACCTCAATGCTGGGAGTTTACTAAGAAGTAAAAAACATTGTTCATATATTATTGGTGATAGCTAACACTTTCTTTCTTTTCCTAAATCCTTGTCTCAGTACATCTATATCTTATGGTTTTTGTTGATGATTTCCAACTCTTTCTTTCTTTTCCTAAATCCTTGTCTCAGTACATCTATATCTTATGGTTTTTGTTGATGATTTCCAACACTTTCTTTCTTTTACTAAATCCTTGTCTCAGTACATCTATATCTTATGGTTTTTGTTGATGATTTCCAACTCTTTCTTTCTTTTCCTAAATCCTTGTCTCAGTACATCTATATCTTATGGTTTTTGTTGATGATTTCCAACTCTTTCTTTCTTTTACTAAATCCTTGTCTCAGTACATCTATATCTTATGGTTTTTGTTGATGATTTCCAACACTTTCTTTCTTTTACTAAATCCTTGTCTCAGTACATCTATATCTTATGGTTTTTGTTGATGATTTCCAACTCTTTCTTTCTTTTCCTAAATCCTTGTCTCAGTACATCTATATCTTATGGTTTTTGTTGATGATTTCCAACTCTTTCTTTCTTTTACTAAATCCTTGTCTCAGTACATCTATATCTTATGGTTTTTGTTGATGATTTCCAACACTTTCTTTCTTTTCCTAAATCCTTGTCTCAGTACATCTATATCTTATGGTTTTTGTTGATGATTACCAAATCTTTCTTTCTTTTACTAAATCCTTTTGTCAGTATATCTAAATCTTATGGTATTTTGTTGATAATTGCCAACACGATCTCAAGTTGGTGATGTCACACTAAAATTAACTGGTGGAGTTATCCAAAACAAATCAGTGAAGGTTTGTCTTTGAAAAATTGCAGAAATTCAAAAAAATTTCAACCTTTTTCTGTCTACTGATAATGAAATGCTAATCTTTAGTTTTGCATATGTTCTTGTCTTTTGGTAGTTTAGACTAGTTTAAAAAAATAATTCCTTTAACAGATGTTCAATGTTTTATCTTAATGTTTTCCTTTCAGATTTTTTTCTTTCATCAACAGTTTCTAAAAGAAATAGATTAATGTGTACTTTAAAATGTAAATGTAATTACTAAATCCTGTTCCCAGTACATCTAATTCTCATGGCATTTTGTTGATTGGCAACACTTTCTTTCTTTTATTAAATCCTTGTCTCAGTACATCTAAAACTTATGGTATTTTGTTGATTGGCAACACTTTCATTTACTAAATCTTTTTCTCACTCTATCTAAATTTGATAGTATTTTGTTCATGATCACCAACAAATGTGAATGGAAGCAGATATAAAAATGACTGTGTTGTAGTTGGTAGTCTGATGTATGTCATGACAAATAATGTATTTAGCATTGTCAAATACCAAGAATTATTGAAATGAGTATGTGTGTGTAAGCATAGGGATTACCAGTGTCAAATATAAAGCTATTTCAGGTGAAAATCTGGAATCACTGAGAAATAGTTGGTAACCTGATATATATCATGATAAGTAAATAATGTGAGCAGCATTGACAAATACCATGAATAATTCAAATAAATATGTGGAAGGAAGCAGATAAATAATATTACTGAGACATAGTTGGTAGGTTGATATATATCATGATAAGTAAATAATGTGAGCAGCATTGACAAATACCATGAATAATTCAAATAAATATGTGGAAGGAAGCAGATAAATAATATTACTGAGACATAGTTGGTAGCCTGATATATATCATGATAAGTAAATAATGTGAGCAGCATTGACAAATACCATGAATAATTCAAATAAATATGTGGAAGGAAGCAGATAAATAACATTACTGAGACATAAGTTGGTAGGTTGATATATATCATGATAAGTAAATAATGTGAGCAGCATTGACAAATACCATGAATAATTCAAATAAATATGTGGATGGAAGCAGATAAATAATATTACTGAGACATAGTTGGTAGCCTGATATATATCATGATAAGTAAATAATGTGAGCAGCATTGACAAATACCATGAATAATTCAAATAAATATGTGGATGGAAGCAGATAAATAATATTACTGAGACATAGTTGGTAGCCTGATATATATCATGATAAGTAAATAATGTGAGCAGCATTGACAAATACCATGAATAATTCAAATAAATATGTGGAAGGAAGCAGATAAATAATATTACTGAGACATAGTTGGTAACCTGATATATATCATGATAAGTAAATAATGTGAGCAGCATTGACAAATACTATGAATAATTCAAATAAATATGTGGAAGGAAGCAGATAAATAATATTACTGAGACATAGTTGGTAGCCTGATATATATCATGATAAGTAAATAATGTGAGCAGCATTGACAAATACTATGAATAATTCAAATAAATATGTGGAAGGAAGCAGATAAATGATATTACTGAGACATAGTTGGTAGCCTGATATATATCATGATAAGTAAATAATATGAGCAGCATTGACAAATATCATGAATAAACCAAATAAATATGTGGAAGGTGGCAGATCAAAAATATTACTGTGAAGTCATTTGTAGCTTGATATCATGACAAGTAAAAAATGTGAATTGCATAGTCAGATACCAAAATTCAAAAGTAAATGTGAAAGGAGGCAGATAAAAAGTATTTGCTCAGTAGAAATTGGTATCCTGATATATATCATGAGTAGTAAACATTGTCACTCGCCTTGTTAGATACCATGAATAATTCAAATAAAAATGTGGAAAGAGGCAGATAAAAATTATTTCTGAGAAGTAGTTGGTAGCCTGCTATATATCATGAAAAATAAACAAGGTGTGTATCATTGTCACACACCATGAACAATTCAGATAAAAATATGGAAAAAGGCAGCTAAATAATACAGAGAATTAGTTGGTAGCCTGATATGTATCATGACAAGTAAACAAGGTGTGTAGTATTGTCAAATACCATAATTCAAATAAGTATGTGGATGTAAGCAGATAAATAATATTACTGAGGAGAAGTTCATAGACTTATATATATCATGACAAGTAATCAAAGAGTAGCATTGTTAAATACCATAATAGTTCAAATAAAAATGTGGAAGGAGGCAGATAAAAAATATTACTGAGAAGTAGTTGGTGTTGTTACACTAAAATTAACTGGTGAAGCTATCCAAAACAAGTCAGTGAAGGTTTGTCTTTGAAATATTGCAGAAATTCAAATAAAATTTCAACCTTTTTCTCTCTACTGATAATGAAATGCTAATATTTAGTTTTGCATACGTACTTGTCTTTTGGTAGTTTGAAAAATAATTTCTTTTCACGCAGGTTCAATGATTTATCTTAATGTTTTCCTTTGAGATTTTTTTCTTTTCTCACCCTAAAAAAAAAATAGATTAATATTTACTTTAAAATGTAATTGAGTTTTTCTATGTAAAATATTGCATAGAATCTTATTTCTAACACCCCTTCCCTTCTTGTTGCTCTGTTTCTTTCTTTCTCTTTGTCTGCGTTCTTAAACTAAAAATTGACTGGTGAAGTAATCAAAAACAAGTCAATGAAGGTTTGGTTTTGAAAATTTCGAAAAATTCAAAGAAAATTTCAAGCCTTTTCTGTCTACTTGTAACAAAATGTTACTCTGGGAAATTGACATTATCTTCATCTTTGTGACGAGTCAATTGAACTTAAAGACCATACTTATTATTTATGTTCTTCTACATCCAACCCACATCATTCTCACCAATTCTCTCTTTTTTATGAGATGTTAGCAAACAAGTTAGATAAAAATTAAACGTACAAAAAGTGGAAGAAATCTTAAAGTGTCGACAAGTGAACAAGAGCTGGTGTCTCAATAAATCACAGTGGAGAAGGCAAAAGGAAGTAAAGGTGACACTTTTCTCAAACATTTGTCCCCAGCCTGAGAAGAAACACCATGAGCAACAGGTGTCTCTGAACAGTTACCCTGCGACTGTGCACAACAAAGAAAAAATTACAATTGGGATATGGAATGTCAGGATGCTTAAAAAATGTGGTCAACTCGAGAATGTCAAGTATGAGTTTAACAGACTGAAGCTCAGTATTCTGCTTACATGTGAAACCAAATAGCCTTACAATGAAAACTTCAGCAGTGACAACCAGATGATATACATATATATATATGTATGTATATATATGGACATATGTCTGTATATGTGTATGTATATATATATATATATATATATGTGTGTGTATATTTCTGTTTGTGTGTATATATATATATATATATATATGTGTGTGTGTATATATATGCGTGTGTATATTTCTGTTTGTATATATATATATATGTGTGTGTATATATATATGCGTGTGTATATTTCTGTATATATGTGTATATGTACATATGTGTTTGTATATATATATGTGTATATATATGTGTAAGTAGATATATGTATATGTATATATGCATATGTATATATATGCATATGTATATATGTATGTGTGTGTTTATATGTATATGTGTGTTTATATATGTGCATGTGTATATATGTGCGTGTATATGTTTGCATATATATGTATATATATGTTTATATATGTATATATGTGTATATATACATATGTATATATATCTGTATATATATATGTATGTGTATATATGTGTATATATACATATGTATATATATCTGTATATATATATATGTATGTGTATATATGTGTATATCTCCATGTGTATATATATGCGTGTATATATATATGTGTATGTATACATATGTATATAGATGTATGTATACATATATATATACATATACATATGTATTTATACATATGTATAAATACATATATATATACCTATATGTGTATATCTCCATGTGTATATATATGTGTATGTATACATATGTATGTATACATATATATACATATATATATAATAGACAGAACTTGTCTATATTATTCAATGAAACCTGCATTAATGAAAAAATGCTGCCAAAATATGTATATATCTATATGTATAAATATATATATATATGTATATATATATATGTGAAGATATATGTATGTGAATATATATATGTGAAGATATATGTATGTGAATATATATATGTGTATATGTTTATATATATATGTGTTCATATATATATATGTGTGTATATGTATGTTTATATATGTGTGTATATGTATGTTTATATATATGTGTATATATATATATTTATATATATATGTGTGTATATGTATGTTTATATATATGTGTATATGTATGTTTATATATATGTGTGTATATGTATGTTTATATATATGTGTGTATATGTATGTTTATATATATGTGTGTATATATATGTGTATATATTTATGTTTATATATGTGTATATATATATATATATTTATATATATATGTTTATATATATGTGTATATATATATGTTTATATATATGTATGTTTATATATATGTGTGTATATGTATGTTTATATATATGTGTGTGTATATATATGTGTATATATTTATGTTTATATTTATGTTTGTATATGTATATATTTATGTTTATATATGTGTATATATATATATATTTATATATATATGTTTATATATATGTGTATATATATATGTTTATATGTGTATATATATGTTTATTTATATATATATATATGCGTGTGTGTATGTTTATATATATATGTACATATATGTTTATATATATATATATATGCGTGTGTGTATGTTTATATATATATGTACATATATGTTTATATATATATATATGCGTGTGTGTATGTTTATATATATATGTACATATATGTTTATATATATATATATGCGTGTGTGTATGTTTATATATATATGTATATATATGTTTATATATATATATATGCGTGTGTGTATGTTTTTTATATATATATATATATGCGTGTGTGTATGTTTATATATATATGTATATATATGTTTATATATATATATATATGCGTGTGTGTATGTTTATATATGTATATATATGTTTACATATATATATGCATGTGTGTATGTTTATATATGTATATATATGTTTATATATGTATATATATGTTTATATATATGCGTGTGTGTATGTTTATATATATATGTATATATATGTTTATATATTTGTGTATATATTTTTGTGTATATATATATGTGTGTGCATATATATATGTGTATATATGTGCTTATATATTGAAATGTGTATATGTATATATATGTGTATATATGTGTTTAGATATTAAAATGTGTATATATATATGTATATATATGTTTATATGTGTGTATGTATTTATATATATGTGTATATATGGTTATGTATATCGTTATATATATATGTTTATAGATATATGTATGTTTATATATATATATGTTTATATACATATATATGTGTGTATATATATGTGTGTGTGTGTATATAGGAATACCTATACCAGACCTCCCACCCAGAACTAAGGCTCAACTAAATAATGTCCACATTACACCCTCTCTTGTCTCCAAGATAATTGCACAACTTGACCCACACAAAGCGAGAGTTGGGGACGGAATCCCAATCGTAGTACTGAAGAAATATGCCCCAAAACTCTCCTCTGTCCTCTCTAAACTCTATAACCTCTGCCTATCTGCTTCCTATTTTCCTGCCTTTTGGAAAGTGTAGTTCCTATATTTAAGAATTCTGGCGAACCCTCAGACCCCGCCAATTACCGTCCTATTAGTCTCCTTCCTATCTTCGGCAAAGTTTTCAAAGCCATTATCAACGCCGAGGTGATTCAGTATCTCACTGCCCACAGGCTTCTCTCTGACAAACAGTACGTGTTTCGCTTCACCAGGTATACTGCTGAGATGCTAACGACCATTACCGAGTACATATACCGGGCTCTTGACAAGAATGGCGAAGCCCGAACCGTTGCCCTGGATATCTCCAAAGCGTTCGACAGGGTCTGGCACGCTGGCCTCTTATGCAAACTGCGGAGCTACGGGGTAACTGGACATCTGTTTGACCTCATCCAGTCATTCCTCTCTAACCGCATATTGAAGGTAGTATTAAATGGGCATGCCTCTCAAAACTACCATACGAACGCGGGCGTCCCTCAATGTTCCATCCTAGGTTCCACGCTCTTTCTGATGTGCATTAATGATCTCCCCGACGCCATTAGATCCCAAGTAGGCATGTACGCCGATGACACCACAACCTACTCTCGCCTCGATCAAACACCCGGTGTCGGCGACAAAGCGAACCTCGCTGCCGAGCTTGAAAAGGACCTCCAATCCGTAGTGGCCTGGGGTAGGAAATGGCTAGTAAATTTCAATGCTTCTAAAATGAAGCTGTTATCAAGTAACCACCATAGGCAATCGCATCTACCTCCCATTAGCATGGAACAGGCTTGCCTCCCAGAGAGTAAAACACTACGCCTCCTTGGCCTTACACTTTCGGCGGACCTCAAATGGAATGACTATATCGAATCCATTGCCAAATCTGCCGCTATGAAAGTCGGCTCTCTGTGCAGGGCCCGGAAGTTTTTCCCACCTGAATCTATCCTGCACATATACAAATCTACCATCCGCCCATGTATTGAATACTGCTGCCATATCTGGTCGGGTGCCCCTGCTACTCTCTTTGGGCTTCTTGACAAAATACAAAGGAGAATCTGTAACGTGGTTGATACTGACTTGGCAGACCAGCTGCAACCACTCTCTCACCGACGTGATGTGGCTTCCCTGTGCCTCTTCAAGTACTTTCATGGCTTCTGCTCCGATGAACTTAGATCACTAGTGCCGCCTAAGCACGAATTTACACGAGATACTAGATTAGCAACTAGGTCCCACCCTTTTACAGTTAAACAGATAAGATGTAACCATAATTTCTACTCCAACAGCTTCTTTTCTCGCGCTTGAATTCCCTTCCACAAGTCTGCTTTCCCGACAGCTACAATCTCCAGGTGTTTAAATATAGGGTCAATAGACACCTCCTATCACACTAACTCCCAATTATTCTCAGAACACCCAACCCTCATTCTCGTTATCCTTACCCACTTATCACCCACCCTCTGACATTTCCTATATTTATCCTTTCTCCACTCTATGTACCCCCCCCCTGCGCAGTAGTGGCAGTGAAATGCCTTGCTCGGGTGAAACGCTTATAAAAATATATATATATATATGTGTGTGCGTGTGTATATATATATATATATATATATATATATATATATATAATGTTGTAGAGGAATATCCTATCCTACCCCGGAATGGCTATGGTCCGGTTTATAAAAGACTGTGACTAGAACAAACTGATGGCATACGTCACTAGACGGGAGAAAACGTCTCTAGACGGAAGCATACTTCACTAGATGGACGCTTACGTCCTAGGTAGACACATTTTCTACTTGACTGTTATACCTGTTACTACTTGTTGGTGTTCTTTTATGGCTATTGGTTTATTGTACTGGGGTATAATAAATCTTTTATAATTTGTCTTCTGTGTTAAGTATTATTCTTGCACTATTCTTTTCCCTGATTGTCCCCTCTCGGGATATATCAGATTGCCGACGAAGATTTGGCACTTACGTGGGGTCCGCCAATAAATCAAATTGACAACGAAGATTCGGCAATGACATGAAGCTCACCAAATATCAGTTTGGTGAACAAGATTTGGTTGGTTGACGCGAAAAGTAAAATAAGTTAAGGAGAGATGTAGTTTTCTTACCCCCTCATAAAAAAAAACTACGTTTATTGGTCTTGCCGGAGACTATAACTTATTCGTCAGCTATACATATATAGAAAAAAAATTATGGAACAATTAGCCGTATTAACAAAGAGGTTGGGAGGAGCTGTCCAACTGTTAATGCAACAACAGGAAAGACAACAAAAGTAAAAATGGAGCTTCAACAACAGATATTAAAACAACAGGAAAGCCAACAAAAAGTAGAAACGGATTTCCAACAACAAATGATACTTCAACAAGAGGTTTTGAAAAACCGAATGAAGGCTCTAGAGTATTCTTTGCAGAGGGGATTTCAAACTCTCTTACAGAATTTGTATATAATCCTGAGGAAGGTATTACTTTTCATTCGTATTGTAAAAGATACGAAACGATTTGTTCGAGACAGTGCAAGGCATGGTCCGATGAGGAAAAATAATTCTTCTATTGCAACAGATAGGAACTCAGGAGAATATGAAATACACAAATTTTATTTTACCTAAAAAACCTGAGGACATTTCATTCGACGAAACGGTCGAGATTTTGTCGAAAATATTTAAAGAAAGGGAAAGTTTGTTCTACACGCGATATAAGCATTTAAATATCGTAAAAGAAGAACATGAAGATTTTGTTACGTACGCCAAAAAAGTTAATTCACAATGCGAATTATTTAAAATCAAAGACATGAAAGAGGACATGTTTAATGTTTAATCTTCGTACAAGGATTAACGGCATCAAAAGACAAAGAGGTACGTTCTAAGATTCTCACAATGTTGGATCAGGATGCAGAAATAACACTACAGAAAGTGTCAGAAGAATGCCAGAAATGGTTAAACATTAAGAAAGATAATGTTTGTATCGAAGAAAAAAGCGTTGCTCGAATTCATAAAGTGAAGCAACAGGCCTACGAAAAAGGAAAACCGTCGTATAGCAAAGCATGTGGCAAAAATAACCACGTCAAAAGGAAATGTTACTTTAGAGACAAAATGATTTGAATGTTCGAAAAAGGGACATAAAGTAGTGATGTGTGGTGGGAAAAAAGGCACCGAAAGTCTAAAAGTATAAATACTTTGGTAATGAAGAAAGTCACAAACGATTGCGGTACTAGAAAATACGTAGACTTAAAAATAAATGGAACAACATATAAATTGTTTATTGGATACCGGAAGTGTTATCTCTGCAATAGATGAGTATACATGGGAAAAAAATTGGTTGGCCAGAGTTACAAAAAACTAAAAAGTTTGCAAGAGGCATTTCTGGAAATAAATTAAAATTTAAAGGTGAATTTGTGGCGAAAGATACATTTGACGGAAATGTACATAAGTCTAAAATCTACGTGATTTTAGGAAAGAATCCAAATCTATTTGGTATAGATTTAATCGTACTATTTAATTTATGGGAAAAGCCTATGAATATGTTTTGCACAAAGAATGCGTCAAATGAAAGAAAGTCGAAGCAGACTGAAAAATTCGTAAAAAACTTAAAAATGAGTTCACGGAAGTATTTTCGGGGAAAAATGAGTTGCTGTACTCAAACGGAAGTCAAGTTTGAAATGGAGGACAACATTAAACCAGTATTCAAGCGCAAAAGGAAAGTTCCATTCGCATCATTAAAGGTCATAGACAAAGAATTGCAAAGCTTAGAGAATAATGGAGTTATTGAAAAAGTGGATTATTCAGATTGGGCATCGCCTACCGTCTCTGTAATGAAGAAAAATAACAAGATAAGGGTGTGTGCAGATTTTTCAGCTGGAGTAAATGAATGCTTGAAGAATCACAATTATCCACTCCCCACACCAGAGGAGATTTTTTTCAAAATTAAATGGAGGAAAGATCTTTTCTGAGATAGATCTATCAGAAGCATATTTACAGGTAAAAATCGACGAAGAATGTTCAAAGTATTGGACATTAAACAGACATAAAGGATTATACAGACTGAAACGTCTACCGTTTGGCTTAAAATAGGACCTAGTGCATTCCAACAAATAATGGACACTATGTTATCGGATCTTGACTATGGAATGGTGTACCTAGATGACATCTTGATCCAAAGCGAAAGTATAGAAGAGCATAAGTCGCACGTTCGCGAAGTGTTTAAGCGAATTAGGAACTATGGGTTCAAAGTAGGACCTGAAAAATGCTAGTTTTGCTTGGACAGGATCGAGTATTTAGGTCAAATTATTGATCGCAAAGGTAGAAAACCTAATCCAAATAGAACTGAAGCAATTAAGAATATGTCAATTTCAGATAAAGTAACTATGCAGCAGTCATTTCTGGGGTTTGCAAACTACTACAACATCTACATTCCTAAGATGCACGACCTTGGAGCACCCTTAAATAAATTACTGGAAAAGAATAAAAAGTGGTGTTGGACGAAACAAATTGCCTGGAGAAAGGGAAAATTCTATTATCTTTTCTTAATGTGTGGTCAAGATACAGTAAAGACAGTTTTTGACCTGGTCACTCAAAAATCTATTTCTTACTTAAACTTTATCTTTTATCACATCAAATCTCTTAGTCAAATATTTATTGGAAGACTGGTAGGATTTAACAGTAATTTGATACCCTTTTCTCTTCCACAAATTTACTTATAAAAGAAAAATCGTTTATTTATTTATTTATTTTTTCCTCTTCTTTTTCACTTTTGTTAAACGAAACACATGTTTTTAAACTATTTTTCTATTCTTAACCATTTTCTATTCTTCATCTTTTATAATAAAATCAATTTTTTACAAATCCACCTTAATATATGCCTAGTTATCGTGTCACATTACCTCCCCCGACGGATCTTGTCATTTATGTTAATAAATTACAATAAACAAAAAAAAAAATCATGACACGACGCTTCTTCATGTCGGCACGCCATCACCACAAAAATTATTTTGATTCCACAGGGATATTCTCCTCCCCTCCACAACCATCAATTATGAAATTTCTTGTTAATCAATTTGGCATTATGTACCATTTCTTTGTATTTCCTCAACCCATTTTTCTTTTTATTTCCACAACCAATTCATCAATTTTGTCTTCGTAGTGGGTGGCATCAATGAATCCACACAGTTGGTTTATCGCTACGTATGAAGGTCAATTCTTCGTTAACGAACACCTTTTCAACTTAGTGTTTTGCTCTCCGATTTACATCCATTCCTTTTTATTCCTGGAAGAAATTCTACTCTTTGTCAAGTCAACACCTGTTACCATTTTCAAGCCCAAAAGATAAGCCACAAATCCTTGGGCCTTCCTGCATCCCTCCTATGAAACCTTGTCATGATGAAAGTTTGCTGAGGACGTCCCCTCCCAATGGGGTTAATGGCACCCGACAAAATGATTGAAGCATAGTTTACACAATACCTTCAAGAGAGGGGTGTTTCCACCCTCTCCCCCAAAGAGAAAAAATATTAAAAAAAAAAAATTAAATAACACAAGGTGACAAAATAGTCATAACTCTGAGCAAGTCTACTGCATAAATATAGGAGCGATGTAACTGTTCCTCATTATCAGTCTCTTTTTCAACTTTTTAAAGTTCTCCAAACATATTCCATTTTCCTTTCTTTTTTTTTAAAACAAAACAACAAAAAAAGTAAATAAATATTTCTAAAATGTTTCTTCCTGTTTTTCTCAAAAATATTTTTTATCATCATCATCCTTTTTTCTTTCAAACAAAACAACAAAATAAGTAAATAAATGTTTCTAAAATGTTTCTGTTTTTCTCAAAATTATTTTTTTTTCGTCACCATCATCCTTTTTTTTCTTTTTCAAAACATACTTTTGTCGTTGTTGTACACACCCACTTAGTTTTTCTCTCTCATCTTTTCACAAATAGTGCTCTCTTTTTAAGTAATAACACACACTATTCTTTTACCCTTTTTTTTCAAACCGTTCTTTTTCATTCTTCTTTTTTTCACACCGTTTGCGTTGTTTCTATCTCTCTTTTTCTTTTACTTTCTTTTCAAAATTCATACTTTTTATCTCAAAATACTCACACATTTCTTTTAATCAATTCATTTTTTTTACACGCACAGTTGTTTCTTGCTCTTATTTTTTCCATTTTTTTTTTAGTACGCACCTTTTTCTCATTATCAGTCTCTTTTTCAATTGTTTAAAGCTCAAACATATTCCATTTTCCTTTCTTTCTTTTTCTCTTTTAAACAAAAAACAAAAAAGTAAATAAATCTTTCTAAAATGTTTCTTTCTGTTTTTCCCAAAAACATTTTTTTCATCATCATCATCATCCTTTTTTTCAAACAAAACAACAAAAAAAAGTAAATAAATTTTTCTAAAATGTTTCTTTTTGTTTTTCTCAAAAATATATTTTTTCATCACCATCATCCTTTTTTCTTTTTGAAAACATTTTTGTCGTTATTGTACACACCCAGTTAGTTTTTCTCTCTCTCATTTTTTTCACAAATAGTGCTCTTTTTTAAAGTAAACACACACTATTCTTTTACCCTTTTTTTCAAACAGTCCTTTTTCATTCTTCTCTTTTTTTTTGTTTTTAAGTACCTATTCAGACCGTTTGCGTTGTTTCTATCTCTCTTTTTCTTTTTCTTTCTTTTCAAAATTTATACTTTTTTCTCTCAAAGTACTCACACCGTTTTTTTTTCTTAATCAATTCATTGTTCCTTTTTTTAAATTTCCGATCGTACGGCCGTTAGTTGCAACCGTTCCTCTGCCTGCGAGAATTTTGACCAGACAAAAAGGGAGTAAATAATTCTGCTTACCTTAAGTAAATCGGTGCTTGTTGATTACGGGTTCCCATTCCTTTCTTTGTTTCTTTTTTTCTTACTTCTTTTGAAGCTTATACTAAGCAGTTAGAATTTGGTTGTTAGAGTGGTTCTTTCTTCGATTTCCTTTCTCCGTTCGTTTTGTTTCATCCAGTCGCGTCGATTCGTTGAAATCCAAACTTAGCATCCAGTGGCACTTCTGTGGGTTCCGAATCCTGCAGTCACGACACCAATTATAACACCCCAGCAGAGGTCCAAACAATTTCTGTGGCGGCTGTTCTCCACGCTGTGATGTTGCCGGGGGTTGATTGAAAAAGTCGGAGTCTCAAGCTGGAGGTACAAGATAAAATATAAGGAACGAACTTCCACAACTTGGATGAGTTTAATCGATGCTTTATTTCGTTTAGAGTTAGTCTTGCAGTTGGGGCAGGCGATGTGACATTCAGCTCTAACTCTAATTAATGGAGATCAAATGCCGAACCGACCGACTCAGACGAACGGAGTTTCCCGACTTTAAGCACACGCCCGGCTGAACTGAACTGAACTCAACTGAAACTAACTCAACTGATTGGCTCGGAAAAATCACTTGCATTTATATTAAAATAATCGGAAGTCCACTAGACGATCGGCTTAAAACAAAAGATAAGCATTGGTGACTGTAAGCCCAAAATTTCAAGGTACTTAAATTTTGCTTCCTTTGATGTATAAACTTCCTGCAGACATCCAGCCTTAGTATTTTCCAGGATTTTTTTTATCTTTTTATCTTAATAAAGCTTCATGTGAAGGCCGCCGGATGTTTTTATAGCCCTGACACTTTACCCGTAATCAGGCGTTTTTTTAATTGCCTGGAGAAAGGAAAAATTCTATTATTTTTTCTTAATGTGTGGTCAAGATACAGTAAAGACAGTTTTTGACCTTGTCACTCAAAAATCTATTTCCTAAACTTTATCTTTCATCACATCAAATCTCTTAGTCAAATATTTATTGGAAGACTGGTAGGATTTTTGTTAAATGAAACACATGTTTTTAAACTATTTTTCTATTCTTAACCGTTTTCTATTCTTCATCTATTATAATAAAATCCATATTTTACAAATCCACCTTAATATACCCCTAGTTATCGTGTCACAATAATAAAGCAGACATGCGTAAAGAAAGAAAAGAAATGACAGGACAAAAAACCTGCTCTTCAGCAGGATGTATAAAATCCAAGGATGGAAGAATCATATTGGAGAAAGAGGAAATACTCCATTGATGGGAAGAATATATAAAAGATCTTTTCTATGACAAGAGAGAGCAACCGATAATACATAATGATGAGGACGGACCAGAAGTATTAAAGTCTGAAGTGGAATCTGCAATAGCCAAACTAAATAGAAACAAAGCAACTGGACCAGACAGCATTGTAACAGAGCTGCTGAGAGCCCTGGAAGAATTTGGTATAGAGAAAATTATAGAAATAATAAATTAAATTTATAATAGTTGTATAATACCAGATGACCTCAGCAAGTTTATCTTCATAGCACTGCCTAAGAAGCCAGGTGCAAATGAGTGTGAACTCCACAGAACCATCAGTTTAATGAGTCATATAATAAAACAGATCTTGATGAATAGAGCGAGAAGCAGAATTAGGCCAGAAATAGAACGAGAACAGTGTGGGTTTTTCAAAGACACTGGAACAAGGAACATTATATTTATGATTAGGATGCTCTCCGAAAGGGCAATGCAAATGAAGAAGGATTTGTACCTATGTTTTATCAATTATGCAAAGGCATTCGACAAAATACGCCACAAAGAATTGATGGAGATGCTCAGTAGCTTAGACATATTTGGGAAAGACCTAAGAATAATCAAGAATCTCTACTGGCAGCAAACTGCCTGCATACAGACAGGTAACAATGTCAGCAGATTTACAAACATAGAAAGGGGCGTAAGACAATGATGTGTCTTTTCACCGGATCTATTCAACTTGTACAGTGAGACTATTCTGAGGACCCTAGAAGTTATACCAGAATTCGCCATCGGAGGCCACAATTTAAACAACATAATGTACGCAGGTGATACAGTGCTGATAGCAGACACGGAAAGGAAACTACAAGGCCTCCTACAGAAGGTAGCTAAAGAGAGTGATAAGAAAGGACTACAAATAAACTGCAAGAAAAACTAATGCATGGTCATCAGCAAAAAGGGTAGCCCAAAATATCAAATACAGGTGGGGGATACTAAAATCAAGCAGGTACAAAAATTTAAATGCCTAGGAAATGTTCTAACAGACGACGGAAAGTGCAACACTGAGATCTAAAGTCAAATCGGCATAGCAATGGAAGCATTCCAGAAGTTGAGTAAAGTATTAAGAAAGGAGAATTTTGCTAGAAACAAAGAAGTGAGTACTTGGTTGCTATGTGATGTCAGTTCTTCAATATGGCAGTGAATGCTGGACAATATCATCGAAGATGAAGGAAAGACTTGAAGCAAATGAAATGTGATTCTACAGAAGGATGCTGCGAATATCATGGATCGAGCATGTGAGCAATGATGAGGTTTTGGAAATGATAGAAACAAGAAGGAAATTAATAGTGAGCATCTGGAATAGATAGCTAAAGTTCCTGGGACATGCAATGAGGAAGGGGTGGGGCCTTGCAGGACCTGATACTAACAGGCCAGATGGAAGGGAAAACAGTCAGAGGAAAGCATCGGATAACATATTTGAAGGACCTGATCAGGTGGATGACGGAATGACGGTTGCGTGGTGTAACAGGAGAAAGCGTGCTAAGAGCCACCAGGGATAAGGAAATGTGGAGAGCCATGATTGCCTACATCATGAAAGAACAGGGCACAGAGGAGAAGAAGAAGTGCAACTTCCATTTTTATGTGGATTCTTATAGGAAATCAAATCACCAACTCTATATACTTAGCCTCACTTAGAGACTTATCTATTGTTGTTTTCATTGTTTTTGTTTATGTTATCCCTAATAAAGCAGTAATAGTATGAAGTCATTCCAATGGACAAACTTAACTAGATACTACCAAACTAAAATTCTTTATTTCTGAAACGAAAACAAAATATTGCAAGCTGCCAGCCGTAAAAAAATTACAAAACTTTGAGAATTATTTGACTGAAATGTAATTTTCAGCACTTATTTAGTAATTAATAATTTTAAATCAGTTTTTCAAATACAGGTAAGTACCTCCACTCATTTTCGATGAGTAAATTTTAAAATGAATTTTATAAATAAAACTTTTTTTTCAAACATTTATTTTAGTTTTAATTGAAATCTAAATGATTAATTTTACTATTTCCAGTAAGCAAAATACTCTAGAGTATTTCAAACAGAAATTATTGATTGGAACCTAAAATTTTGAGATTTAAAAAAAATTTTCGCCATTTTTTAACAATTGACACATTTGTAAACCAAAGTTAATTCTCAGTTTTCAAAATCTTGCAAAAATAAAATATAGATCTGTGACACATCATTTTTGAAAAATTTAGTGTTAATCTGATTTACACAAGTATTACTTATTTATAGCATGAAATTTAAAATAAAACTTTATCTTAAACAGAGAGTTGAACTTTCTGACATTTCCCCATCTGCGCACTGAAATTTGATGACAGCTTGACAGATGCGAAATAAGATAAATGTATGGCAATCACAAGTTACATGATTGTACAAATGTTTTTTCCTGTAAGGAGAAGAAACTGTGAAACACATGACCTTTTAATTTGCACATAGAATTTACCATACAAAAAAAAAACCTTCAAATACACAAAATATTTTTAATTATTTTAAAATTAAAAATACACCACGACAATTTGTATTAAACTTATCACTTTCCGATTAATGATTAGTAAATATAATCTTCACTTCTTTGAAGTATTTTAAAATATTTTTGAAACTTTATAAATTATTAAAATTTTAAAAAAATGAAAAATATTTTTTTAAATTTCATTATTAATTGAAAAAAAAAACTTAAATGTCTTTATTAAAGTAACTAAAACTTTATCAAATTAAAAACTGTCACAGTTTTTTATTGTATTTTTTATTTTACTATTGTGAGCAGATTTTTGAAAATAAAGGGAGAAAGCTTAAAAAAATAGATGATTTACTTTCGTCAATGTGTTTTGCGTTTAACTAATAAAACCAATTTTAGCAACAAAATTTAATTTCTTAAAATTTCATAACTTTACGTGGAGGGGAAGTAACAGATGTAAAATAAAATATTTTTATCACGATTTTTTTTAAAATAATGATTTCAAAAATAATTTCACTCATTTGTGAATAAGTCCTGAAAGTGTTATTAAAATCTGACAGTTATTTGATTTTTGCAAGCATTTCCAAATTAATGCGTTTGTCACCGAAAAAATTCTGAATTATGTAATGTTACATTTTCCATTGTAAACTCTCGTAATGATTATAGGTTGAGCTTTTCTCTTAATAATAATATAAACACATTGATGGAAAAAATTGCCATTTTTTTATTCATATTATGCTTTTTTTTTAGCGATTTAGTGTAGGTACATAAATTTTTAATCTAGCAAAACAATACTAAAAATTGCAACTGCCGAAATAGGGTTTCCCACTTAGCAACAAATGTCTAATCAATAATGTAATAAAGCTACTATAGCAAACAATACCAACACAGAAGAAAAAGTTTAGATAAGAGCCATGGAAACAACATTCAAAGTAATTTTGGTTGGCCCTTCGGTTGTCCCACCACTTTTATAAGCTTCAAAAAATTTATGAAACTGATCAGTCTTTGATTTTGATAATATTTGATCTTCAGTACTTTTCTCTCTGGGTTTTCTTTTTCATTTAGCCTTTTTAAAACACATGAAGAGACCACTTTGAAAGAAAAACAAACTAAATAAAACAACCAAACAGATAGAAAAAGGCATGTTGATTGGGACGAAAAGAAACTTAATAGCCATATTTTCATATCTGAAGAAAATGTTAATTAGAAATAATGTCTCCAATTTTTTTCTTGCATTTATTTTTTGTGCTCCAAAAAAGTTTTGTAGAGGGAAAAAATCAGAGCAGGTAAATCACACTGTTCTGCTAGCAATGACGTCAGTATTATGATCCTTTGATTTTGTTTTGAAATTAACCTCTCTTGTGTTCCAACAGCTTGACAGTGGAAAAGAGGGCAAGAATAGATTAGATCTCCACTACTATAAATGAGAAGTTATTTTGTTTAATTTAGTGAAGTAACATACTTATACTCAATTCCTAAGTTGTGTATACTAAAGTGGTGTAGAGTATGAAAATAAAGACATTGCTTGAGTTTGTCCTCTCTTCAGAAAAATCTCGGCCCCTAAGTAGCCCTCACCACTTTCACAGTTCCACTGTAGCGGATAAGAAATTAATTAAAATCAACTCTCTTCTTCACTTTTACAAAAATTAACAACGATATGTGAAATCCTGGTTTTCCCAAATAGAAAAAGGATTGACCATGTGCTTAACGAAAAAGTCGAAATCAGATCTCGCAAGTTGGTGTTAAAATGATTTTTTACCTATGAGAGTGACTTGTAAGACTTGAAAGGACTTAACGATCCAGTGCAAAATTCAAAAGGACATATATATGACTTCGCAGCGTCAGGGACTGAGAGATGGGAGCAGCGAAAGAGAGACACATATCTAAAATGTAACTTCAAATTTCAAGCGATCCGGACATTCTCCTCTTTCTCTTTCTCCTTATCTCTTTCAACAATTACTACTACGAACATTTTGTACGAACTCTACCCTTAATCTCTTAATGTTTCCAATTGCACATTAACTCTTACATCTTATGTTAGTCTTTCCCTTTAATAATTTTTTTTATTTTAAAATGCAAAATGTATATTTTATTCTTCTTACGCTATTCCACACGATTCCACATATTCTAACCTGCCGACAACCAAACTTCTAATGATGAAAAACCTTCTTTAGACAACACTAAAATGTAACTTTCAACTTCAAGTGACTCGGACATTGTCCTCTTTCTCTTTCTCCTTATCTATTTCAACAATTACTACTAGAACATTTTGTACGAACTCTACCCTTAAACTCTTAACAATGTATTTAATTGAACATTAACTTCTACAACTTATGTTATTCCTCCTTTTAATAAATTTCTATCTTAACATTCAAAATGTATATTTTATTCTTCTACACTAATCTACACATTCCAACTGACAACTGTGGTGATACCGACCGAGCAAAAGCGAGAGACCGGATATTTGCTCTATACCAACCAGAAGGCAAATGACCAAAAATCGTCGTTGCGCATCCGAGTTCACGCAGATGTTACAGTTGAAAAATAAAAATTAATCAAATATCAAATTTCCATTTCGCGAGCCTACGCGACTTTTATTTACCAGCCAATGGAAAGCCCAGAATCAAATACAAGTATAAAATTCTAAACGAGCTGTTTTGATCCAAAAAGCAGATATAAAAAGCAGATACAGACAAGACCCCAGCAGACAGACTGAAGCAGAGACCAAGGAGAAGAGTGTAATTAATATCCTCTTGACTTAAGTCGAGCGGCTACTATATTCGCCTCCCTTTACCTAGCATCACTTCTTCACTGTCTCAAAAGTACTTACTGACCTCAGGAGCAACCACTTCAAAGACATTCCTCACATACCTCCGCTCCCCACATTCCTAAGCCTTTTATCTCTTTCGGCTCATTATTTGCCATGAACATTCTAACCTCCGTTGGACCTTTATATCCAAGTATTGCTTTAATTGTAAAACATTAATTGATATATATATATATATATATATATATATATATATATATATATATATATGTGTGTGTGTGTGTGTGTGTTATTTTATACCCAAATTGCTTTTCTTGATTTCATAATCATTTTATTACTTATAGTGGGCTATCTACTACAAGGCCAAATTCCGTTAACCTGCAACGGTATACAATTACCCTTCACTCGAACGGGAAAAGAATAGATAAACTAGCTACTATACAATCAACCTTCTGATGAAAACCTTCTGATGATTATAACTCTGCATGAAACTAGTAAGCTGTAGGGAGTTCGGTTAAGTCTGACACAAGGCCGAATCAAAGAAACATTAACCAGCTCCCTACGCTTCAGATCCTTAATTTTTTAAAACAATTTTACGCATGCTCCAAGAAGCTAATAAAAATGGCATGCATTGGGAGTGACAGCAAAAACTAATGACATTGACCTCTGAACGTGAAACATCATAGATTCATCATCATGATCAACATGTGCAGTGTTCCTTCAGGACGTAGGCGATCATGGCCCTCCACTTCTCTATATCCCTCGTTGCTCTTCATATCCCTTCTCATGTCATTTCACTGAGACCCCGCTCCACCATCCATCTGTTCAATTCCAGTGTTGTGCGCTGCTTCCCCTTGTCTCTGTTCCTCTCTATCCTACCTGAGAGCATCAGGCTCTCCAAGCCCTCCTTCCTCGTTAAATGTCCCAGAAATTTCAGCTATCTATCTTTTCTTGATGTTGAGTATCAGTTTCCCTTTTGTGTCCATCCTCTACAAAACCTCGTGCGCTCATTCCATGTTATCTTCAGCATCCTTCTGTAAAACCACATTTCGTTTGCTTCACGTCTTTCCTTCATTTTTAATGAAATTGTCCAGCATTCGCTGTCATATTGAAAGACAGACGTCTCATAACAATCCAGTATTCTCTTATTTGTTTCCAGTTAAATATTACTCTATTCAGCTTCAGGAATGCATATTTGGCTATGCCAATGCGCATTCGGATCTCCGTATCGCACTCCCCGTCTTCTGTTAGAACACTTCCCAGGTATTAAAGTTTCTGCACCTGTTTGATTTTTGTATCACCAATTTGTAGTTGGCATTTTGGGCACCTCTTTTTACTGATTACCATACATTCAGTTTTCTTGTAGTTTATTTGTAGTCCTTTCTTTTCCGCTTTCTTTAACTACTTTCCCTTATCGCACCCAGACGGAATTTACTGCCGGCTACTCAAACGTCTAAAAGCGTCACCACGGAAAACAGAGCGAAGCCATTAATTTCCAGTGACTCAGCGTTTCCAAAAGTCAAAACACAGAAAAACAAAAACAAAACGAAACATAAACAAACACAAGCACTCATACCTGAAAACAATGACCTGAAACTGATCTATGTACACATGGTGTTCAAATAAGATCCATGTGTACATTCAAAACTAGAAGGAGAATTTTAGTAGACAAACAAAAGACATTATTAACTGGGCAACGTTGCTGACCGCGGCTGACAGAAACATGGCCGATTTTTTTCCACCAAAACACCTGGGCTCCGGGGTCGAGCGACGTGCACCTGGCCGACCCTTGTCACTGACCATAGCAGCCGCCGCCACCAGCAGCCCTAGCAAAACTAGCCGCTCCCAGCCTAGTTTGCCAACTCCAGCAGCAGCAGCCGCTACCAGCAACAGTTCTCTTTTTAGCACTTTCTAACTACATATGCTACAGTCCTTTTTAGGACTTTCCGAATACATATGCTATAGTCCTTTTCAGGACTTTTCGATTACATATGCACCAGTTCTTTTAAGGGCTCTTCGGCTACATATGCAACAGCCCTTTTCAGGACTACTCGGCTACATATGCAACAGTCCTTCTAAGGACTAACCAACCCCAGCACCAGCAGGAGCACCAAGCAGCAGGCGCACCAAGCACCAGACACCAGCAGAAGTGGCAGTCCCGGCTACATATGCAACAGTCTTTATAAGGGCTAGCTGATTACATGTGCAACAGTCCCTTTTAGGACTAGCTGGTTACGTATGTGACAGTTATTCTAAGAACTAACCGTCTACATATGCCACAGTCTTTCTAAGGACTAACCGTCTACATATGCTACAGTCCTTCTAAGGACTAACCGTTTACATATGCTATAGTTCTTCTAAGGACTAACAATCTCCAGCAGCAGCCACCAGCAACAGTCCTTCCTGGAGCTACCAAGCTGTTATGTCGCCAAGTATAAATGAATAACTCAATAACAGAATCAGAATATAAGTTGTATTCTGCGGAAAGACGGTTAGTATGTACAGAAGTGATTAGTAATATTTACAATAGAAAGATACAAGAGTCCAATCCGCCGTAAGACGTGTGTATACGTGATTACTTCCGGTACGTCACCGGAAGTGTGACTAACTCTTCACTGACTCGCACTGACTCTTCAGTAACTCATTAGAGACTCTCAAGTGACTCTCTACGACCCTCTACGATTCCTCTGTAGAGAATCCACTATTGCTATATATAGCAATAGGAACAGTCCATTTGTAGTCAAATAGGAGTGGCGCAAAACACAAGCAGAACCTCTAGCAACCAGCATCACCTCTGCATTGCCCTGCCAGCCGCTGGTCTACCGCGCTGAAACCAGGCAATCCTTTTGATTGGCATTTTGTAAATAAAATTTGGCTTAAAATTATAAATCCTCGTTTTCGTTGTCCTTGATTCGATCGTATTACTTTAACTCCTTGCGGGGTTAACAGCACCTGCTTTGTCGACCCCGCTACACTATAAGAGGTATTGTAGTTTCTTTCCTGTATATGTTTTCAGCACTGTATCAACTGCGTATTTTATATTGTTCAGATTTCAGCCACTAATGACGAATCCTGGCAGGCTTTTTAGTGCTCTCAGAATAGTCTTGCTGTATATACGTTGAACAGATCCTTGCTTACGCCAGCTGAACTTGTTTCCTGTCTGTATGCAGGCAGTTTGCTGCCAGTAAAGGTTCATTATTTATTGTACAATAGGTACAAATGTGGCACTAGGCCTAAAACGGGGATGGGGAAGACTGGTCATCATCTGTCCTAATTTAACTTAGCTATTCACTTCCGTCGACCCTGACACACTTACAATAAACCTCACACCATAATACCACATTTTTACTTACCATTCTTACCACGTCCACCATAATACCTCAGATGCTCTATGTAGTCCTACTTAACTCCCATATGTAACATTTTCAGTGGAGGGCATGGGCAAAAATAACATTTAAAATCCCCAATGAATATATACAATGAAATACAATATTTACAAGAAACTAAACAAAATCGTATTAGTAATAACCCCTTCCCCATTACTCAAAGTTGTGACAGCAAAGTCACTTCCCCGGACGAAAAATAATTCGCGGCTTTATGAATATAATAAATACCACTTATCCGATCAGCAATCACTCACACAATCACTCACACTTTTAAACACCATAACAAAAACGAAAAGCACACTTGAAAAATAATGAAAGACGCCACGCATCCACCGGAGAAATAACATTGCTGAACACTTAAACTGGGAAGGGGTGGGGATTAAACTAAAAGAAAACTGGGGACAAAAAGAAAAGGGGCCAATGAGCATTCATAACCTAGCTAAGTTAACTTTAAGGTGTAAAACAGAAAATCAAAAGATCCCTACTCTAACCTAACAGGGAAGGGGTGCACCCTGTTCCACCAAGCACACCCAAAATCCTGATGCTTAACCAGCATCAAGCAACCACTTCAGGTCAGCACCTTTTACACGACAGAAACGCGCAAGACTCACCCACCTTTTGCCAAATTCAGATGGAGTGAGTCGTTTCCTTTCCGTCCTAATCTTGACTTTAAGCTGATGCTTAAAGTACAAGATCAGTTGGGAAGAGGTAAACTTCTCATCACCATAGAATTCCTTCTGTCGCGTCGTCCAAATCACGACTCGCATCACACCTAGTAAGTAAAAGAGCACGCCGTGCTCAGCCCTAGATAACGGAGGTATGACATTGCTACAAACAGAACTAGCCTCAAGGACAAAGAACTTTCTACGCAGCATACGAACCATGAAATCTTCAAGAAACTTGCACAACGAGGCAACAACACTGCGGTGGAAGAAGGCGTGATCGACGGTTTCCGCCGACAGCCCACAACGCACGCAGGTTGAATTCAATTTTAGGCCCTCTGCATGAAGATTCTTGCCTACCCAGAGAGCCTTTCGGATCATCAGGTGAGTGATGTTTCATCGTTAGTAAGACATTTCAACCCAGGCGCCCAAGGCCATATGGAGCGAGTCTCCTGCTTCGTAAGCCCGAGCTCGCCTATCAGTTCATCTTGAACGGCCCCACTAACTAACACCCGATATAATGCCTTAAGAGACAGCGTTTGGGCGTTGGATAGACCATCCGTCGCCAGCAAGAGAAACTGGAGAGCCAAACGACATTCTTTATAGAAAGAGCACTCGCCATGAGTAGTACGACCGGCCTCCTCCTCCGACAAATGCACACTTCTCAAGGATGGAAAGTGTTTATGGACGTCCTCTTTAACGAGGGCGCCGTTCTCATCCGCCAGCATACATATTCGATCCAGGAATCTAATGCGAAGCGTATGTTGACGAATCTCAACGCTTGGCATGCCCAGACCGCCCTCAGAAGGATGGAGGCAACAGATCTCCCGACGCACCTTGGGAGCCTTGCCTTCTCCCCAAAGGAAGGAGAACAAGAGCTGTATAAATCCCAAACGAATGGCACACGGAACAGGAAGTACCGAGAGTCGGTAAAGGAAAATCGGGAAGATGTGCTTTAAGGAAAGCTTCCGCCGAGTTCACAGACGAACTGCGCACTCGGCCTTCTCTCGAACCTCCGACCAATTCATTTCCAACTGGAGATCAGGACCGAACCAGACGCCGAGAATCTTGATCGGCCCTTCCGTCCAGAGGAAAGGTCCGGGAAGAGAAACTCCCTTCCACGCACCCAATCGCAAGCCCACAGACTTATCGCGATTGATCTTGGCCCCTGTCACCGTGTCATAACATCTGATTTCTTTGCTAACTTCGTCAATCTCAGCTTTGCTCGACACAAAAACCGAAACGTCGTCAACATAGGCGGAGTACCTGACCGAGGTGGTAGCACCAGGTACGGAAATCCCGCGAAGGACCGGATTCGCCTTTATCTTGCGAAGGAAAGGCTCCAACGCAAGAACGTACAGCAAAGGCGAAAGTGGACAACCTTGACGAATGGAGCAAGATAATGTGAAAGGCTTCGATCTTACCCCATTCACTTCCACCAACGCACCGGGGGACGCATACCGCAGTCGGATCCAGGAGCGAAAGTACGGCCCGAAACTGGCAGCGGAAAAGACAGACTCCAAAAACCGATGGTCAACCCTATCGAATGCCTTGGACTGATCCAAATTGATCAGCGCGACTTCACTGTCGATTTTCTCGATGATCAGGCGTACCAAATGAAGGTTGTCCTGAATAGTCCTGCCCTTCACAGCACAAGTCTGCTCGGGGCCAATCAGACTTAGGGAGGACAGCCTGCAAACGGTGGGCCAAGACCTTGGCAAAAATCTGCCAGTAAAGGTTCTTGATTAAAGTCTTTCCCAAATATATCAAGGTTGCAAAGCGTCTCTAGTACGTTATTTTCGCTATGTTTTGTTTTGCATACACAAAAAACTGTTAATTCCTAAATTTACTAATTTTTGTTAAAACAAATTCCTTAAAAAGGCTTTAAATTTTGTTGCCTTCATTTTTGGTTAATAATAATTTTGTGGGGGAAAAAGCAGGTTGAAATTGAGACACATTGTTGTGACGAAGTGTCAGTGCCCAGACTATTTTTGAGCAAGGAACAAATTCTTCTTTTACACCGATTACTCGAATTCTTGTTTTGTTAAGAAACTAAAAATGAATTCTATTTTCAAATAATTAATCTTTTTTAATCGCAATTTCTTTGAAAATATGAAGTTTTATTGATTACAAAATATTTTTGAGCTTGAGAAAGAAATATCAAGTCTAGCAACAACTTAATTTTGTTTGTTTTTGTATCGAATGGTTTTTTTTTATTGAATTCACACTGAAAAAAGGTAAGTTAGACGAGCTGTCACATATTTTCCTAAACCCTCTTCATAGGAAAAACGCATTTTAATTTTAAATAGGTACGCCAATAAAAACAAAAAAAATCGATATTTAAGGTTTAAAAATTAATTTTTGAAAAGGAAAATTTTTCCTGAAAATGTTATTTTGCTTAATTTCAAGCTAGCTCCAATAAGCAAAGCTGTCAACAGATTTCAAATATGGGGAAATGTCAGAAAGTTCAACTCTTTGTTTAAGATATAGTTTTATTTTAAATTTCATGCTATAAATAAGTAATACTTGTGTAAATCAGATTAATTTAACATTAAATTTACTGATTTTTCAAAAATAACGTGTCACAGATCTATATTTTATTTTTGCAAGATTTTTAAAACTGAGAATTAACTTTTGTTTACAAATGTGTCAATTGCTAAAAAATATCAGAAAATATTTTTAAAAATCTTAAAGTTTTATGTTCCAATCAATATAATTTCTGTTTGAAATACCCTAGAGTATTTTGCTTACTGGAAATAGTAAATTTAATCATTTAGATTTCAGTTAAAAGCAAAATAAAAGTTTGAGAAACTTTTTTATTTTTAAAAATTCAATTTAAAATTTAGTTATCGAAAATGAGTGGAGGTACTTACCTGTATTTGAAAAACTCATCTAAAATTATTGATTAGTAAATAAGTGCTGAAAATTACATTTCAATCAGTTATTTCTCAAATTTTTATGGCTGGCAGCTAGCAATTTTTTTGTTTTCGTTTCAGAAATAATTTTGGTTTGGTAGTATCTAGTTAAGTTTGTCCATTATTTTTTGATTATGATAAAAACACTTTTGCTTGATTTTGAATTATTTTTCAAAGTTTTGATTAGAATAATTTATAACTTTTAAATTCCGCATGCATTTGTAGTGGTTAAGTGCTTACTTTATTTTCTAATCATAAATGGAAAACTCATAACAAGTAAATAACCCCAGTATTTTAAATAGTATTTTGAATTTGTATCATTTGTTTCTGATTATCATTAAAATCAATAAATGTGTCCACATTGATAAATCTGTTCTGACAACGTAATTCTTTTTATTAAAATATCTTTCAAAAATAAAATTTATTTTCCCAACATAATGAGAAAAATTAGCTGTTTTCAAGTTTAATTAACCTTAATTAGAAGTAAATATTACTTTTAGTTTAAAATATAGCAGAATATATTTTTTAACCTCACTTGTGTTTTGTGATGCGCTAAATGATTTATTGACAGTCTGATGTTTAAGAAATTTGAGGGGAACTGAACTGAAAGAAATTACTTGATGAATAGATGAAAAGATTGTTTGAATAGTCTTTTTTGTTTCTAACTGACAGTGGCATGCAAAGGAGAGGGGTGAGGGAGTGGTGGCTTGGAGCAGCACTCCATGTGGGTGAAGGCAGCACTTCTGATGGAGTAAATTATTTTTGTTTTTATTTAACAAATACACCTAAAATTAGGTATTTAAAATAAATAAAATAGTTTTTAATTTTAGTTTTAAAATGTTTACATTTTGCTGCTGGTAATTTTGCCATTTTGAAGAAAATTTTAGACAGGGTTCAAATGATGCCAACATGTTTTAAAAAGTGTGTACAAAAAGCACTTTCTGGAGGTGAGGATGAACCCTACTTACACATGGGGATCAATTTGGGCTGCTCATTAAATATATTGCGTTCAAATGAAAAATAACTAAGTATGCTGTTACAATTTTGTCTGGGGTAAGGTTAGTCACAATGCTCTCCCTGGGCACTAACAGATCTCGGCAAGCCACTGCTGACAAGTAATTATAAACATTTCAGAAAATATTTTAAGCAATATAAAATTTTGTTGAATACTTACTAATGAGGTTGCTTGTTCGGAAAATGTTATAAATTTATCAATAGAAATTACATTTATTATTGGTAACTCTATTATGATAATGTCATGTATGGATGTGCCTATTAAAAAAAAAAGAAGACATTTTTAAACACAAAAAAACAATTTCATATGGTTTTTAAAATACTGTGGAGTGTTGAATTATAATAAGCATTTCCATCTAAGATTAGTCAATAGTTTTATTTTAATAATGACATAAAGGCCAATCGTTTGCTGTTAGCAGTGTTTGAGAGACGGTACAGATCATTTTGGGGGCTGTTGATTACATATCCATCTCTCTAATATTATTTTGTTGTCTGCTGTATCGGGTGCATTTGTGAGATCGAATCCTACTGCTCTGCAATCAGTGGCTGTGAGGAACCCTAAATCCACCCCCTGCACCTGACTTTATTTGATGGTCAAGTATGTAATTTGAGTGTTGTATGTATCTGGTATAATACCAAACAAGGTTTTGAACTGGAAGTTGTCCTTTTCCTTCATTAGAAATTGGTTTGCTAATTTTGCTTTTCTGTTCTGTTGCACATTTCAACACTCACACACCCATGTCCACTGGCACATGATTTAATCATGTTCTGTAATTTTACATGTTAGCCAGAAAAAAATTAAATCTAATTTGTCATTTAAATTGCTGAGCATTTGTATTGTACAATTGATTTCAATGACAATAAACTATATAATGTGTCAGATTACCACATTAATTTATCGGTCTTTCTGCTTTTATTTCTTTGTGTTCAAAGGTTTAGTTGATTGCAAATAAATTAACAAATAACACATTTCTGTTTGGTCAATGTATTGTATAATGATGTACTGTTATAATTTTCACAGCAGCTTTAAAAAATACTTAAAAATGCATTTTTCATAAAGCTATTTCATAACCCTACATAGTGTTTTTTTTTTTATGGCAGGGTTCAGTTAAATTATTTTTTTCTTTTTCAGTTTCCATCTTTGAGAATAGCTGAAACCATGATGAAAATTTATGTCAAGAAAGGCATCCTTACACTGTGAAATTTGTGGATTAGTAATAAAGTTTCAGTCAACACAGAAAGGACATAACAACACACAAAAAGAATTAATGATTTCCTATGAAATCTGTAGTGTTACATCTTTCAAGAAAACGAACATGAAAACACCCACTGAAAAGAAAAGTTTCCACTGTCAAATATGTGGAGTAAGTTTTTCATTCAAGTCATCACTCCCAAAACACATGTTAACACACACTGGGGAGAAACCATTCCACTGTGAAACCTGTGGATTTAAGTGTTCCCAAAGTTCAAATCTCAAAACCCATATGTTAACACACACTGGGGAGAAACCGTTCCACTGTGAAATCTGTGGATATAAATCATCTGAAAATGCCTCTCTCAAAAAACACATGTTAACACACACTGGAGAGAAACCATTCCACTGTGAAATCTGCGGATTTAAGTGTTCCCAAAATTCAAATCTCAAAACACACATGTTAACACATAGTGAAGAGAAACGTTATCGCTGTCAAATCTGTGGATTAAGATTTTCCTTTAAATCATCACTCCCAAAACACATGTTAACACACACTGGAGAGAAACCATTCCACTGTGAAATCTGTGGATTCAAGTGTTCCCAAAAATCATCACTGAAGCAACACATGTCAACACACACTGGAGAAAAACCATTTCACTGTGAATTTTGTGAATTTAAGTGTTCCCAAAAATCATCACTCAAAAATCACACTTTAACACACACTGGAGAAAAACAATTCCAGTGCCACATCTGTGGAGTAAGTTTTTCCTTAAAATCTCCACTTCAGAAACACATGCTAACACATACAGGAGAGAAACATTTCGAATGTGAAATCTGTGGATTTAAATTATCTAAAAATTCACATCTCAAACAACACATGTATACACACACTGGAGAGAAACGTTTCCACTGTGAAATCTGTGGATCTAAATTTTCCCGAAATTCACATCTCAAACGACATATGTTAACACACACTGGGGAGAAACCTTTTCACTGTGAAATCTGTTTATTTAAATGTTCCCAAAAATCATCACTAAAGGAACACATGTTAACACACACAGGAGAGAAACGTTTCCACTGTGAAATCTGTGGATTTAAGTTTTCCAAAAGTTCAAGTGTCAAAAAACACATGTTAACACACACTGGGGAGAAACGTTTTCACTGTGAAATTTGTGGGTGCAAGTTTTCCCAAAATTCACATCTCAAACAACATATGTTAACACACACTGGAGAAAAACCTTTCCACTGTGAAATCTGTGGATTTAAATTTTCCATAAATTCAAATCTCAAACAGCACTTGTTAACACACACTGGGGAGAAACCTTTCCACTGTGAAATCTGTGGATTTAAATTTTCCTTAAATTCAAATCTCAGACGACACAGATTAACACACTCAGGTGAGAAGCCATTCCACTGTGAAATATGTGGATGTCAGTTTTCCCAAAATTCAAATCTGAAAACACACATGATAAAACATACTAAAGAGAAGCCATTACTCTGATGTATGTGTAGTAATTTTCCTTTTCAATAATACATTTTAATACACTGGCAAGTGACCTGTTCATTGTGAAATTTTGTTATTTCTTCACTCAATTCTCATTGCAAATAAAACATATTAGCACCAAAGTTAAAAATGTTGATATTTCTATCAGAAAAAAAAACCCCAGAAACTTGTGAAAATTACCTGAATACTTTCTAAATTATGAAAAATTTGGACAACTTGTTAAGTCCTACTATAGATTTTGCTGTTATATCAAATCTGTTACTTAAATGTCTTGAAAAAGTACTGAGACCATGGAAGCTGAAATAAACATTCAGAAAATGAATGATAAACAGGAATTACTAGAAAGATAAATCTGTCTGTGGGTCTATATTATTAAAATTGGTAATGAAGAATACATGATTTCAATTGTTGGCAAAGGAGACTTAGAAAAGCTTGGAATAGATTATAATGAAACTTTCATCACACAGCATGTTTCTTGTCTGTAAGAAATTTAATACAATCAACAGAATTTATCTGTCCACCAAATGATTGTAAAAGCTATGTACTTAAGTGTTATGATTGAATCCAAGATGTAATTGAAATAGCCAGAATGCTACCTTAGTACAGGTAAAAACAACAAAAAATGTGTATGGTTATTAAAGGGTCATTATACAAACTTGGGTAGATGAGACTTTTTAGAAGCTGTTGATGGTTGTGCTAACACAAAATTACAACTTATTGTGACTAAGGTTTTTGAGTGTCCTGAACTTGTTCAAGCTAGAGAATGCACTCTCTCCCAGAAACTATAACAAAGGTCTACTCAGTATAGTTGCTGTGTAAACCACAGGTGGTCTCTGTGGGTTTTGAACAAACACAAATGTGCCTGAGCAGGCGTCTGCTATGGGGATTTACTAGTCGCCCTAGTAGACAGGTGTTCTTGGACATGAGTGGCCAACCATAAATAAAGACCTGAATAAAATGGATGAAATGGGAATATTTTTATAAATACATATTTTACCGGCCAGGGTTTGTTCTGTTCCTAATCAGGTATTCTAGTATTTACATAAAATGTATTTAGAAGAAAAGGCTCATTGTGGTTGTTTGGGTAGATAATATCCTCATTACTGAAAAATTTAACTCTGTATTAATGAAGAAAAAAATATGTTTAAATTAATAATCCAAAATGACTCACTCCAAATTTCTTTCTAAATGAATATAAAATTCACATAAAAAAAAAACAATTGAAAGAAACCAACCACAATATTTAGATAAAATTTTAAGCAAATTTAGAATAAAGAATAGTAAACCCCGAATGAAATTCTTTTGAAATGAATATCACTATAATGGATGAAATCAATGCTGAACCAGAAAATGAAAAGTATGACTGAGAAATATTTAGCAACCGGATATAATGACAAGAAAACAACCTATAGTTGCATTGTCAATATGTGAGGTGGAATATATGGCATTAGCAGTCACAAGAGAAGAATCAAAATTGCTTATTTCATTATGTAATATCATGATTAGTTAAGACGAGTATGCCACTATTGTGACAGTCAAGGTATTATTGCTATCTAAAAAACATGGCTACCACTAACATTGAAAACATGCAGACATAAGGAATGAAGTACAAAATGGTGGAACAAAGTATTCTGTTAGAAGACAATGATGCGAATTTATTTATGAAAGTTTTCATCTTCTTCCTGTTTTTTTTTTCAGAATACTCTAACCAATGTACTGCATCTTGTGCATATGAACACTTCTCTTTTTGAACATTCTACTGCATTATTGTCTGATATTTGCTTTGCATTTGACTTGCCTTATATATATACTAGCAGTATAGCCCAGCGTTGCTCAGGTGTAATGAAAGCTTTAAAACTAATCCGTGGTCCTGGAGCTCAGACTCTTTGGACATTGGCACGAAAGACTAAAAGTAATAGTTGTTTCCATTTAAAGCAAAACTGTAGACTGAAAGAAAAATGAATGGATGGAAGTCAAATTTTGATTTCTTGGTATCGATATCAAATAAGTTTTTTTCATCATAAACTGAATTTTGAAGGCTAAATAAGTCCTCTGAGTAAATGGTATCATGGCTGAGACTAAGAACTACAATTATACCTACTTAGAGCCAAACCTGAAGCAAAAACTAAAATAAAAGGGCTGAAAAAATAGATATACAGGCAGATAAACAGGCAGACACACAAACATCTTGCTTTTATATATATATATATATATATATATATAATCGATCTTCTGCACTATTGTAAGAACTGCAACCTTAAAACTTCTGAATATCGTTTCTTATGTCTTTGTCTATGAGTGTATCAAATTTGATTAAAATCAAACCACTCCTTCTGTAACCCAATTTTTTTCAATTTTCAATATTTATCGGGGGTACCTCGACATAAAACCTAGCTAAGAACACTCGCAGACGTTTATAGTACAACTGTAAATTTTCAAAAAAATCGATTCAGCCATTTCGGAGTCTATAGGTAACAGACACACGCACACACACAGAGACAAAGTTTCATTTATAAATAAGCTTAGATTTAGATATTGATTTTCTCATATTATTTGTTGTCATCTTTATTAGAAGAATAAATCCTAATTATTATTGTTTATTTATAATGTTATCAGTTTTCATCAAATTCATCCCACAAAAATCACATGTTTACTTCGATTTCAGAAAGTTTTCTTTTGTGATATTTCTTGTTTTATATTAATTTCGAATTCTGCACTGTATAATATACATCTGTGTAAATATAATCACTTGTAATGTGTTTCATATTTTCTTTTAATATTAATCTAACATAGCATTAAGTAATCCCTGCTGTAAAACCTGTGGGGTTAGATTTTCCCAGCATCCAACCAGGAACAGTATGTACATGGGAGTAATCTTCCTCCTTTGAAACCTGTTGGTCAAAGGTTTTCAAAAATCCATACCTTTGAGCTGTCATTGTCAGTCTAGTGTATAAGGAAAGACAAAGAGCAAAAATTTTTCTTTTTTTTTTAATCATATCACCCTGAGCAAGGCGGTAACACCACTGAAGCACAGGGGTTACGTAAGTGTGAAAGATTGGAAAAGAGAAAGCCGGAAACCACATCCTAAACAGGGAACAAGGGATGAGCCTCTTCACCTGTTCAATAGACATGGGTGGAGTGTGAACCGGGCGATAGTTTAGTCTATCTACTCAATTGAAAAAAAAAGAAAAGAGTGAAAAAGATTGGAAAAGAGAAAGCCAGAAACCACATCCTAAACAGGGAACAAGGGATGAGCCTCTTCACCTGTTCAATAGACATGGGTGGAGTGTGAACCAGGCGTAGTTTAGTCTATCTACTCAATTGAAAAAAAAAGAAAAGAGTGAAAAGATTGGAAAGAGAAAGCCAGAAACCACATCTAAACAGGGAACAAGGGATGAGCCTCTTCACCTGTTCAATAGACATGGGTGGAGTGTGAACCGGGCGATAGTTTAGTCTATCTACTCAATTGAAAAAAAAAGAAAAGAGTAGAAAGATTGGAAAAGAGAAAGCCAGAAACCACATCCTAAACAGGGAACAAGGGATGAGCCTCTTCACCTGTTCAATAGACATGGGTGGAGTGTGAACCGAGGCGATAGTTTGATGTACTCAATTGAAAAAAAAAGAAAAGAGTGAAAAGATTGGAAAGAGAAAGCCAGAAACCACATCCTAAACAGGGAACAAGGGATGAGCCTCTTCACCTGTTCAATAGACATGGGTGGAGTGTGAACCGGGCGATAGTTTAGTCTATCTACTCAGTGAAAAAAAAAAGAAAAGAGTGAAAAGATTGGAAAAGAGAAAGCCAGAAACCACATCTAAACAGGGAACAAGGGATGAGCCTCTTCACCTGTTCAATAGACATGGGTGGAGTGTGAACCGAGCGATAGTTTAGTCTATCTACTCAATTGAAAAAAAAAAGAAAAAGTGGGTGGAAAAGAGAAAGCCGAAACCACATCCTAAACAGGGAACAAGGATGAGCCTCTTCACCTGTTCAATAGACATAGGTGGAGTGTGAACCGAACGATGTTTAGTCTATCTACTCCAATTGAAAAAAAGAAAAGAGTGAAAAGATTGGAAAAGAGAAAGCAGAAACCACATCCTAAACAGGGAACAGGGATGAGCCTCTTCACCTGTTCAATAGACATGGGTGGAGTGTGAACCGGGCGATAGTTTAGTCTATCTACTCCAATTGAAAAAAAAAAGAAAAAGGTGAAAAAGATTGGAAAAGAGAAAGCCAGAAACCACATCTAAACAGGGAACAAGGGATGAGCCTCTTCACCTGTTCAATAACTTAGACATGGGTGGAGTGAACCGGGCGATAGTTTAGTCTATCTACTCCAATTGAAAAAAAAAGAAAAGTGAAAAGATTGGAAAAAGAAAGCCAGAAACCACATCCTAAACAGGGAACAAGGGATGAGCCTCTTCACCTGTTCAATAGACATGGGTGGAGTGTGAACCGGGCGATAGTTTGATCTATCTACTCCAATTGAAAAAAAAGAAAAGAATGAAAAGATTGGAAAAGAGAAAGCCAGAAACCACATCCTAAACAGGGAACAAGGGATGAGCCTCTTCACCTGTTCAATAGACATAGGTGGAGTGTGAACCGGGCGATAGTTTAGTCTATCTACTCCAATTGAAAAAAAAAGAAAAGAGTGAAAAGATTGGAAAAGAGAAAGCCAGAAACCACATCTAAACAGAACAAGGGATGAGCCTCTTCACCTGTTCAATAGACATGGGTGGAGTGTGAACCGGGCGATAGTTTAGTCTATCTACTCCAATTGAAAAAAAAAAGAAAAAAATTGAAAAGATTGGAAAAGAGAAAGCCAGAAACCACATCTAAACGAGGGGAACAAGGGATGAGCCTCTTCACCTGTTCAATAGACATGGAGTGGAGTGTGAACCGGGCGATAGTTTAGTCTATCTATAACAATTGAAAAAAAAGAAAAGAGTGAAAAGATTGGAAAGAAAGCCAGAAACCACATCCTAAACAGGGAACAAGGGATGAGCCTCTTCACCTGTTCAATAGACATGGGTGGAGTGTGAACCGGGCGATAGTTTAGTCTATCTACTCCAATTGAAAAAAAAAGAAAGAGTGAAAAAGATTGGAAAAGGCGAAACCACATCCTAAACAGGGAACAAGGGATGAGCCTCTTCACCTGTTCAATAGACATGGGTGGAGTGTGAACCGGGCGATAGTTTAGTCTATCTCTCCAATTGAAAAAAAAAGAAAAGAGTGAAAAGATTGGAAAAGAGAAAGCCAGAAACCACATCCTAAACAGGGAACAAGGGATGAGCCTCTTCACCTGTTCAATAGACATGGGTGGAGTGTGAACCGGGCGATAGTTTAGTCTATCTACTCCAATTGAAAAAAAAGAGTGAAAAAGATTGGAAAGAAATAAAACCACATCCTAAACAGGGAACAAGGGATGAGCCTCTTCACCTGTTCAATAGACATGGGTGGAGTGTGGGCAGACGATAGTTTAGTCTATCTACTCCAGTGAAAAAAAAAAAAAAGGTGAAAAGATGGGAAAAGAGAAAGCCCAGGGAAACCACATCCTAAACAGGGAACAAGGGATGAGCCTCTTCACCTGTTCAATAGACATGGGTGGAGTGTGAACCGGGCGATAGTTTAGTCTATCTACTCCAATTGAAAAAAAAAGAAAAGAGTGAAAGATTGGAAAAGAGAAAGCCAGAAACCACATCCTAAACAGAGAACAAGGGATGAGCCTCTTCACCTGTTCAATAGACATGGGTGGAGTGTGAACCGGGCGATAGTTTAGTCTATCTACTCCAATTGAAAAAAAAAGAAAAGAGTGAAAGATTGGAAAAGAAGAAAGCCAGAAACCACATCCTAAACAGGGAACAGGGATGAGCCTCTTCCCCTGTTCAATAGACATGGGTGGAGTGTGAACCGGGCGATAGTTTAGTCTATCTACTCCAAATGAAAAAAAAAAGAAAAGAGTGAAAAGATTGGAAAAGAGAAAGCCAGAAACCACATCCTAAACAGGGAACAAGGGATGAGCCTCTTCACCTGTTCAATAGACATGGGTGGAGTGTGAACCGGGCAAATAATTTAGTCTGTCTGCCTCCAATTGAAATATAGCAGTTAGACAAACAAAAGCTGAAGTTGTTTTCTGCTTTTCCAAACAACATTAGTATAAAGGAAACATCAAGTGCAATTTGAACTCTGATCTATGAACTTTATACAATCATGTCTCTCCATAGTCATGCATGCAAGTATTGAACACAGTAATCTTATGAAACAATATGTTATTGCTATTTATCTAAAAGAGATATTTCAGAACTATTTGATGTTCCATAAAAATAATCTAACATTTGTGCAAATAATATTTTAAAAATATTTTTAATGTGAAAATACTATGAAACTTTAATTTTTTTAAATCCCCAAATACATCCTAATAAAAAATATCTCTTTTGTCATCAGTAAATGAATTTCAAAATCGCATAGAAATTATTAGTTAATTTTCCTGTATGTATTCAGTTTTGATCATCATTGTTGTTAATTATCTTGTATACACTGCTGATCAAAAATTTAAGACCACTTTAAAATCTTTAAAAGGAATTTTTTTTCATGGATAGATTTTAAACTCCTCCCACTTAAGGCTACCAATACTACAATCTAAAAGGTTATGGAAACAAAAAGCTACATTCCAAACATTTTATTTAGAAATTTACATTTTTATAAAATGAGGCGATTTACACATGATCAAAATTATAAGACCAGAGACAAAAATTCTACGAAATTGTACAAAAAGTGTATGAAAATATTCAACAACCAAATTTAATAATGAAGTCTACCTCCACTGCTTTTGATGATTTCAAAAATTCTGTCGGGCATGCTAGAAATAAGCGTTTCCGTTAAGGTGCAGGGGATGTTGCTCCAGCTTCTAGAGATGGCTTCACGATGTTCATTTTTTGTTGAATATTGTTTGCCATTTTGATAAACATCTCTTGTCAACCATCCCCAAACATTTTCAATTGGGTTCAAGTCCGGTGAGCATGCAGGATGTCCCAAGAGATGGACCCCATTTTCTTGTAGAAAGGTCAATATCCATCTTGCAGCATAGATTGCAGCATTATCCTGTTGGAATAACCATCCATCCCCACACAAATGATGGCTCTCCATCATCAAAGATGCTTTTTGTAGCATGCTAACATAACCAGCCACTGTCTGACGACCCTACACCACCTGGAGCTCCATTGTTTCTCTGTAAGAAAAGGCACCCCATACCATTAGGAACCCTCCACCACTATGACATGTGGAGAAAATTTCAGGAGGCATGTTTTTGTTATGCCAATATCGTTGGAAGCCATCAGGGCCATCTAGATTGAATTTTTTCTAGATTGAGTTTTTTCACAAATCTTGCTTATGGAATTCTAGAATTCGAGAACACTCAACTTCGGTAAGTTTGCTTGCTTTAGTCATGGTAACACCTTTACGCAGTGATTGCTAATCTCTAACTGAACTAAAAACATTGGAATTACCATAGATCTAACAATTTATACCCCTGGTCTTATAATTTTGATCATGTGTAAATCGCCTCATTTTATAAAAATGTAAATTTCTAACTAAAATGTTTTTGTTTCCATAACCTTTTAGATTGTAGTATTGGTAACCTTAAGTGGGAGGAGTTTAAAATCTATCGATAAAAAAAAATTCTTTTGAAAGATTTTTAAGTGGTCTTAAATTTTTGATCGGCACTGTATATATAAGCATTTGGCCAGGTGGCTAAAATGTTTCAATCATAAGACCCAAGTTTGAGTCTGAAAACAAAGCAATTTCTAAAGAAGTAATGAATTTTCTATTTATTAATCTGACAGATTTTATTACTTAAACATTATTTTTAGTGGATACGCATATTTGAGTAGAAGATGTATTTTCTCTTTAATATATTATCTCAAATATTCTGGGCCAGTAGAAGCACATTGCAGTGCAGTGGATATCATCTTGGAATGAGAAATTGGAGATCTGAGTTTGAATTCAAGTTGAAGTCGCTGCATTCATTTCTGCAAAATAACCTTGGGAAAGATATTAATCCACTTTTTCTCTCTCCAGCTATGGGTTGAATAGTCTTTGCCAACCTGCATTGCCAAGCATGGCAAGTATAGCACATGTCTTGAAATGGCGGACACAAAAACAGTGGAAGTCATCCAGAGAGGGGTTCCTTAAATGAGTGTGAAAAGACCCTGATCCAGAATTCAGGTTAAAATAAATATACAGTTACATAAATGACTTTGACATTGCTCACTCAAAGTGTCCTGTTTTTATGGCTATTTAGCATCAACAACTAACAATTACTTGGAGAATATGGCAAAGGTATGTGAGGATAACCTACTCTACTGACTTTCATTTAAGCAAAAGTAATACTATTCAAGGTTTAAGCAAAAGTAATACTATTCGAAGTTTAACTTACTTAATATTCATTGCTGATAAATAAAAATCCTTCCAACTTTACATCAAGGTAAAAGCATAATCATAATACAGTATAACCCAGATATAAGATACCCATATATAAGAGATATTTTATCTGGTCCCAAATTAGAGCGTGTGGTAATGTACCAATCCCGGATATAAAAGAAACTCGGATATAAGAGAACTTTTATCCGGTCCTCAACAACTCTCTTATATCAGGGTTACACTGTAGTTGTTAAATTTAAATCCAAAAACAAATTTTAAATGATCAATTTCACACCTCTGCCAGGTTGACAGGCAGCAACACAAATTCATATTCACAACTTTTGATTGAATTGTTTCCCTTTCTGAGTATGGTAGCCTGTAATAATAAAAAAAAAAACAATAATTCATATTTTAAATTCATTATTTTTATATTTATTTTTTGTTGATCATTAAGGTTTTTTAATAGAACAGTCATTCTTCTTCTTCATGTGCCATGTCCCTTCAGGACATATGTGATCATGGATTTCCATTTGACCCTGTCTCTTGTTGCTCTCAATATTTTTCCTTTTGGTATCTCTCCCAAACCCAGCTCTGCCATCCATTTGCTCAAGTCTATACAATATGTCTCATGCTGCTTTACCTTGTCTCTCTTTCCTTCTATCTGTCCTGTGAGTATTAAATTCTCCCGGCCCTTCTTCTTTGTTATTTGTCCCAGGAACCTCATCTGTTTCTTCCTGATATTAAGTATGAGTTTTCTTCTCATTTGCATCCTCTCCAACACCTCATCATTGCTCATGTGCTCAGTTCATGATATCCTCAGCATCCTTACGTAGAACCACATTTCTGCTGCCTCAAACATCTCCTTCATCCTAGAGAAGATCATTCAATATTCACTGTCATACAGAAAGACAGACATCACATGGCAGTCCAGCAGTCTTTTCTTTGTTTCTAATGAGATTTTCCTATTTCTGAGTACTTGTTAGCTTTGAAAATGCATCCTTCATCAGTCCAATGCATGTTTGGATCACAGAATCAGATTTCTATACTCTGTCTGAATGCTTCCCAGGTATTTAAATTTTTTTACTTGTTTTATTTTAATTTCTCTGACCTGTAGTTGTCATAACTTCTAAAAATCAAATTCTGAACACGTTCTGTCACAAGAAATCTAGACTGTAACGATTGAACTGAGCTTTTATCATAGCCTTGTGTTGCTTATATGTGTAACAGCTAATACAGCAATGTTTCAGAATCATTCATGTGAGTTCATAACGACTTCCTTAGGAACGATTCAAAAACTGTGGCTTTCCTCTGTCTTCTTCAAGTATTTTTGTGGAAACTGCTCTGACAAGCTTTTTCCCCTGGTCCCCTGATCACTTGTATTTACTCGTGCTACTAAATTGGCATCAAGGTCCCACTCTTTTACTGTAGAAATACTTAAATGTAACCATCTCTTCTACTCTAACAATTTCTTTTCTCACTTTACCCATTTGTAGAACTCACTCCCATTTGCTTGCTTCCCTGATAGCTACAATCTCCAAAAGTTTAAATGCAACGTCAATTGCCATCTTTTATCCACTAGATTCCTATCCATCTCATATCATTTCTTTGACATCCCTTGTACCTTTATTTATTCTCTCATTGTAACTCCCAGTGCAACAGTAGCATTTCTGCTTTGCTTAGGGTGAAATGATTATAAGAAAAAAACGTGGGCTTTTGATTTAATAATTTATTAACAAATTTTTGAAAAATGGATATATACAACAACAATGAAAAGTGGGTACAACTCTGATATCAGTAATTTTGAATATATTACTACTAGCAGTATGGCCCGGCGTTTCTCGGGTGTAATAAAAGCTTTAAAACTAATCCATAGTCCTGGAGCTCAGACTCAGCCTAAAGAATATTTGTGTCAAGTTTGATGAGAATCAGATAAAAATTGTGGATTTGTATAAAGGACATACAGACAGATAAACAGACACACACACAAACATCTTGCCTTTTATATATATTATCGATTTTCTGCACTATTGTAAGAACCGCAACCTTGAAACTTCTGAATATCGTTTCTTATGCCTTTGTCTATGAGTGTATCAAATTTGATTAAAATCGGACCACTCCTTCTATAACCCGATTTTTTTCGATTATCGATATCTTTACTCAAGTGGTTTTTCAAATTTTGGGTTGTCCAGCCCCTTTTTGAGAGTGGTCAGAAAAATCAAGCCATCTTTTTTTACTACCTTCATATCTCATTCATGAATGTCTTCATGCCTCATCTCATACTACCACTCCACGTGGGTAGTACTGATGTGTCTCTCCTTCTCCCACCTCAGCAGCTATCTTTAATTATCTGAATTTTCAAAATGCTTCCTGTAATTATTCAAGCTCTCAAAATGGTGTAGCAAAAATGGATTTTTTGTCATCTACCTATTTCATGCTGTAATCTCTTTGTCAGACCATGCAAAAGAAAAGGAAAGAAAATTATTTTAACTTCTCATTAAAAAAACAATATTTGGACATAAAATTTTTCTTGAGATGAATTATGTGCTTTAGACTGGCTTCTCCCTCACCATAGGAGGTAGTTCTCTTCTGGGTGGCTGATTCAAAACATTTTTCTCTTGTGTTTTTTGTCCATAGAAATTATAAATGTTATCCTGGTAACTATTAGGTTTTCTTTATCAATAAACTATGCTTCCTTCTACTTGACATCTTCTAATACATGTTTAATAGCCTCTTTTTTTTATTGGTGGGAAGTTGGGAGAACTTTTTTAAAACATGGTTTTTTAACACATTTCAATATTAATTTTCTTCTCACCTTTTTAATCCATCTTCCTGAAATTTCAACAATTATCATCCAGTTAGTAGACTCTTTTCTTTTCCCTTTTTCTTTTTTTATTTTCTTTTTAGTTTGATCAATCTCCAGAAATCCTCATTGTTACACTAGCATGTGTTTTAGCTACAAGAGAAGCATGAGAAAACAAAACAAAGCACACATACCACAAAGATACCCACAATGGAAACCAGGAATAAAAAAAATTATGAGCAAAAAGATGATGCTTAAGAATAATGAGCATTAATTGAAAACCGGATGTGCTGGATGGAAAATTCAAACAAATGTTGTTCAATACAATCCAAACCAAAAACAGACCTAAAACTGTTGACACTACACAGTAACAAAACAAAATGGTCTCCAAATGACTTCACAGAAGATCTGATGGAAATGCAGCCATACCTGTTTGACCAAATTGGTAATTTCAAAGGGGAATACATTGTCCTGAAAACAGACTGCCTTTCTATCATTCATGCAGCCAGAAAATGTCTCATTCGCATGAAAGATAAAATTAAAGCAAAACTAGATGGCATGAACAAACAAGGTATCATCCGCAACATACACAAACCAAATGATTTGGTCAAACAGTATTGTGTACATGTGCAAAAGCAACAGAAAACTGCGAATATGCCTAGCCTCAAAAGATTTAAACCAGGCTATGATGAGATGTTATCACCGAACCCATACAATGAAGGAGCTGATACAAAAACTAACTGAAGCAAATTTCTTCTCAGAACTTGTTGAGAAAAGGGGTACTGCTTCATTATAGTTAAACCAGAATCATAATTATTGACTATTTTCAATTCTTCTTTTGGAAGATATTGCTTCTAAATAATTTATTTTTGGTTGGTGATGTCTCAAGACATTTTTCAGCTAAAAATGGACATTGATGTGTCCTGGAACTCTAGAACAAGTACATGATTTAGTTATCTAAATTTTTTCAAAAACATAAGATGATTTACATTCCTCAATGAGTCCAGCATTTAACTAATAAAATCATTTATCACAAAATTTAATTTCTTAAAATTTCATAGGCACAAGATAACAGATGTAAAAATATTTTTACCAAGATTTTTTTAAAATAACAATTTCAAAAAAGTTTTATTAATTTGTGAATAAGTCTTGAAATCTTCATTAAAATCTGACAATTATTTAATTTTTGCAAGAATTTCCAATTTAATGTGTTTGTCACCAAAAAAACTTTTGAGTTATGTAATGTTACGTTTTCCATTGTAAACTCTCGTATTGATTTGGTTACCTGCTAATGAAAATCAAAACAAGATATTTTACCAAAATGTCGAATGTATTAAAAGGAATTAAAAAATTTTTTAAAATAATTAAAAAGTAGTTTGAGCTTCTCTCTTTATGCCACTACCCGGTCAGCTGCTGTTGGTTTCAATCCAGATAGCTGGTCGTAGATTGACTCAGTTCATGGTGATCTCCCTTGTCCCACGTTGTGTTGATTGATCACAAGGTAGTCACGTGAGTTTTCCACTAGCTGTCTTTCTGTTGAACTAAATCAAACCGAGAAGTGTGCACACAATTGAATAAAAGAAAAAAATGTAGCACCAAGAAAAATAAGTGGACCGACATCTGAAGTGTTGTAAAATAACGTCTTTATATACAAATAATTCACACAATAGTCTTTTGGATAATTCCCAATCCCTGCTTCTATCAAGCTGGTAGCAGAACGGAAGTCTCTTAAGTAAATCGAATTATCCTCCTAAGCAATAAATGAGAAAACTGGCTAGCCGCAATGCGCTGCTCCGAACAGAGTTCTAAGTTCGTTGTAAGTCTAGTCAACTTGATTCTTTATCTCCGAAATCTTGCGGAAATTGCCAAAGTGCTGGGTTATGAGTAGGTTGTTACTGTTCGTCTTCGGAATCAGAATTGAAGTGGATTTCTTGTTCCGGGCTGGATCATTCTCACAAACTTTCATTAACTCTGGTTGGTTGATTGGCGACAGGCTTCTCTACGGTCAGCGCTCAACAGCATGGCAATTATCTCTCTGTCTCTTTACTTCTTCAGCTGGGAACTGTTTTGGCAGGTGGCAATCTTTCTATGGTTGGCACTTAGTTGTGTGACAATTATCTCTCTGTCATTACGTCTCTGGGCCGGGACTTGAACTCGCTGCCACTCAAACTCTAACTGCGAACTGAAACTCAACTCCAACTCTGTTCAGCTGCCGATTTCAAAACATTGTCTGCAAAATCTCTTCGTGTCGGTCTTTAACTCTGGCTGGCCGGCAGCAGGCCTCTCTACGGCTGACACCCAACGGTGTAGCATTTATCTGTCTCTGTACATCTTCAGCCAGGAGCTCTATGGGAAGCGGCAGGCAATGCAATTAGCACCCAACAGCATGGCACCTATCTCTGTATTTACATCTCTGGACTGGGAACTAGACTGGAACTCCAACTCCGACATAGCTTATGTGGTAAATAAATGTCATGCAAAATCAACCAATGACTAATACTTCCACCAAAATCAAATCAGAAATGCATAAGTGTTAAGTAAATATAAAAGAATGGTTAACATATACATAGCGGTTGGTTCACAATTTGCCCACAGTGCATGTGAATTTAAGTCAGTTGTCAGAGATTCAATCAACACACCAACCAGTCAAAAGATTACCTCCATGCAAACCAGAGATGTACTTAAATAATCTTCACGAAAAGAATATACAAAAAACCAAGGAATGAATTCAAGTGTACAATGTACATGCTGAAATAAACAGAACATGATATAACATAGCACAAACAGCAACCTGATACTACATTCCACCTGACACAGACATGGAGGAAAAAATATGCTATATTAACATGAATATACATATACACAGAAAAAAAAATTTGTAACCTGAACACAGCAATACATATGTAATAATGTAAATTCACATGAATACCACAAGAAACATATCAAAGACATAAAATACAAAAAGGACATAAATGATAATCATTCACATATAATAAAAGATGTAACTTTATGGAGTCAAAAATAAAATGGTGGTATAGTTAATAAAACCTGTCCTTTTTCAACATAGTCGATACCAAAGGAAAGAAGGAGAATTAATGATTACAGTGAAAAATAGAAAATGAGAGAGTAAGCAAATGCATGTCTCTTGGACGTGGAGTACAATTACCAGCTGGATTGTTTCTGCTGAGAAAACAAAACTTCAGACTTTATGTGTTTCAGACATTTGGAATAGGCTCTGATTGTATGCTTTTTTTCTCTAAATCTTGATTGGTTAATAAACCAGAAATGTATCCAATTTATTTATAAAGACGTCTACACAAGGTAAAGTTTGTAAGCCAACTGTTGTATGAAAAGTTTTTATTGGTATATGAATAATATGGGCATGTTTTTTAATTGGCTCATGGAAAGGTGTAGGTGTGTCTGCTTGGACGTTTGTGCAATTAGATTTTACGAATTCAACAAGATTGGATGTCAGGAAGAGTTAAAAGAGTTCAGGTGGCACAAGATTTAAAATTGGCTGAAGTAGATCGTTCAGAAAGTTTCAAACCAAAACCAGAAAAGGAAGAAAGGAATGACTGGTATGAAAACGTTGATGCTTCAGATAATGATAGTGATAGTAAGAGCCAGAAAGCACAGTCAAAATACGATTTTCAAGAAAACAAGTGAAGTGATAATAATGAGATCAAAACAGTCACTTTTGCGATAGATTTGAACCTGAAGTGTGATAGTCATAATTTGAAAAAAATATGTTGATCAAATATCGATTGAATTAGGCTGCATGTTTAACTTAAAATGGTAAGATAACTCAGTTTGTATCTTTAATAGCATCACCTTCAAGTGACCATGGGCCACTATACTCAGAGACAAATATCCCAATGATAACATGGTTTCCCTCTGCCTCTTCTACAAATATTTTCATGGCTTCTTTGATGATACAGGAGGTGTTGGGAAAAGGATGAGTCAAGATAATATGAAATGGTAATTGACATTACATTTAAACTCTTGGAAATTGTAGCAAGTATACAGAACGGAGTTCCACGTGTGGGAAAGTAGAAGTTGTGGCTACATTTGATTTTTTTCACTAGTTGTTAGTCCAGTAGCTTGAGTAAATTCATGCAAAATTGCAAAATGGCTAAAAATAGGTAAAAGATAATGATTGCAATTATGATTATTTTACTTAGGATAAAACAGCTGACATGAGCAGAGAAAAAGAAAATGATGTCATTTTTTTTTTTTAAGAGAAGATTCACTTTCCAAAGTTTGCAAATTGGCTAAAAATAAGAATGGAATGTAATCATATTATATGATTGTTATTATACAGCAAAACCAGCTGAGAGGTCAGGTGTCAGTCGACCGTGTTGGGAGAAGTACTACAGGATGCTATCCGTGGCAGAAAAGAACAATTGAAAAAATTTTATTTTTTTATTTTCCTAAATCTCTGGAAAAATATAGGCAATATAATTAGTTATCTGGTTGAAATCAGTATAATAAAACAATTAAAAGGAAAAATTAAATAAATTTTTGTCTGAAAAGAAATTTATTAACAAATACAAAAAAGAAAAAACTTTGCAGAAATTCTAGATACATATGAATATTTTTCTAAAGAATTCAAAACAAAAATAACATAAAAAAAGACACTAAAAATTGTAGAAATAAACACATTTTTGGAGAAGGGAGGAGACAATTCTGGAAAAATGTATTTTCACAAATTTTGCAGCAGGAATGTTTCTTTCCAGAAAAGTCATGCAATAATCAACAGGACATTCATACTGCTAGCTAATATTCTGCTTCACAGCAAACAAAGGTTTCTCTCCTGTGTGTGCTAACATGTGTCGTTTGAGATGTGAATTTCGAGAAAACTTATTTCCACATATATCACAGTGGAAAGGTTTCTTTCCAGTGTGTGTTAGCATGTGTCGTTTGAGAGATGGATTTTGGGAAAATTTAAAACCACAGATTTCACATTGGTAGGGTTTCTCTCCAGTGTGTGTTAGCATATGCTGTTTGAGTGATGATTTAAAAGAAAAAGTTAGTCCACAGGTTTCACAAGGGAATGCTTTCTCTCCAGTGTGTGTTAGCATATGTTTTTTGACTGATGATTTAAGAGAAAAACCTACTCCACAGATTTCACAGTGGAATGGTTTCTCTCCAGTATGTGTTAACATATGTTTCTTAAGATTTGAATTTTGAGAAAACTTAAATCCACATATTTCACAGTGGAAAGGTTTCTCTCTAGTGTGTGTTAACATGTGTGTTTTGAGTGATGACTTGAGGGAAAAATTTACTCCACAGATTTCACAGTGGAAAGGCTTCTCTCCAGTGTGTGTTAACATGTGTTGTTTGTAAGTTGAATTTCGTGACAAATTCAATCCACATATTTCACAGTGGAAAGGTTTCTCTCCAGTGTGTGTTAACATGTGTTGTTTGAGATGTGAATTTTGGGAAAACTTAAATCCACAGATTTCACAGTGAAAACGTTTCTCTCCAGTGTGTGTGAACATGTGCTTTTTGAGATGTGAATTTTGGAGAAACTTATAACCACAGATTTCACAGGAGAATGGTTTCTCAACAGAGTGTTTTAACATGTGTTGTTTCAGACTTGAATTTTGAGAAAATGCACATTCACAAATTTCACATTGGAAAGGTTTTTCTCCAGTGTGTGTTAACATGTGTTTTTTTACTGATGATTTAAGGGAAAAAGTAACTCCACAGATTTCACAGTGAAATGGTTTCTCTCCGGTGTGTGTTAACATATGCTGTTTGAGATTACCATTTAAGGAAAACTTAAATCCACAGATTTCACAGTGGAATGGTTTCTCTCCAGTGTGTGTTAACATGTGTTTTTTCAGTGATGAATTTTGCGAAAACTTAAATCCACAGATTTCACAGTGAAAACGTTTCTCTCCAGTGTGTGTAAACATGTGTTGTTTGAGATGTGGCTTTTGGGAAAACTTCAATCCACAGACTTCACAATCAAAAGGTTTCTCTCCGGTGTGTGTGTATATGTGTCGTTTGAGGTGTGCATTTTTAGAAAAACTAGCTCCACAATTTTCGCAATGGAATTGTTTGTTTCCAGTCTGTTTTACCATGTGTGTTTTGAGATTTGAATTCATTGAAAATATGACTTCACTGATTTTCCAGGTAACTGTCCTTTATGATTGCTTTGATGTCCCTCCTGGTTTGACTTAGTGTAAATTGTTAATCAGCAAATTTCACAGTGAATTCTTTTTTTCTCGAAAATATTCAGAATGGATTCCAGGAACTCTCAAAGATGCAAGCTGTCAATAGAAAAAAAAAAAATCAATGGAGCGAAGCCAGAAAAAAACTATTTAGTATCAAATAGGTTTATCAACAAATGTGTTTTCAAATATTCACATAAAGCTTCTCCTAATATCTAAAACACATTGATCAAAACAAAGGAATAAAATTGGTTAAAGTGATCTATCAACTAGATTCTGAAATAAGAAACAAGATCAGAAAGACTGATAGTTTTTTTAAAATCTGACACATTCTACAGTTTATTCTGACTGAGATTAATTGTACAATGCAATGTTAGTTGTCAGGTTTTCATTTATCACTACCCCTTCTTCTAAGGACTGTGGCATATCAGTTAAAATATCCAACAATATTGAAATGGTTCTCTCTATACATACATCTGTGAACACCATGTCAAATTGCTAATTACTCTAAGGTTACTGTTAATCAGAATTTCAAATTTTTGTTTCTCAATCTCTCAGCCAAATCAGTAGATTTCCCTGTTTGTGTCAATAACAATTCTAATCAACATTCCTCTTTACTTGGTTTATTTCTCACCTTCTCTGCTAGCACTTGTCGAGTATTACAATTCTGTCCTTTTGACGATTCAGTTCATGCTATAGTTTCTATTGATAGTTTTAATCAATTTTTTTGCAACATGAATCTTCTATTCTTTTTGTGTACCTGCATAAAAGTTATGATTAATCTTGTGATTTTTTTTAATGACCCACATTAGAGAGAAATCTTCCTGAAAATTGTGCCATTGAAATTTCTGCAAGGATGAAAGCTGGCATCAGTTCTCTTTTGCTATTTTAGTTGCAATCCATTTTGTGATTTTATTCATGACATTCTTTGGAAAGTAATCTTTAGTCTATCAAAAATTGTCATTGCACACTGGTGTTTTTGTTGAAAGCTAACATCATTTCTTATGTGCCATCTTAGATATACCAGATGAAATCATTATCATTATTTTAATCATTTCACCACAAGCAAGGCAGAACTGCCACTGATGAGCAGGGGGGTACAGAAGAGGTGAGATGAGAAAGAGAAACAAGTTACAGGGGAGTTAGAGAATGAGTAAGAACAGGATGAGAATACAGGTATGAAGAGGTCTGTATCAGAGTGGAGTGGAAAGGAAGAACAGGATACAAGGTTTTGTCACGGAAAGGATGCGAGTCAAGAAAATAATAGATGGCAATTGACTTAGTGTTTAAATTCTTGGAGTTTGTAGCTTTCAGGACAGCAAGTATACCGAAGGGAATTCCACAGGCGAGAAGTGTTAACAAAAAAGCTGATAGAGTAGAAATTGTGGTTACATTTGATTTAATTTCACTGTAAAAGGGTGAGACCTAGTGGCTAGTCTAGTAGCTCAAGTAAATTCATACAAAGGGGGCATCAGGGAGCTAAGATTGTCGGAGCAGAAGCCTTGAAAGTATTTGTAGAAGAGACAGAGAAAAGCCACATTACGTTGGTGAGAAAGTTGAGCTACCAGGTTGGGATCAATTACATTGCAGATTCTCTGTTGAATTTTGTCAAAAAGCACAAAATGAATAGCAGACCAGATGTGACAGCAGTATTCAATACATTGGCAGATGGTGTATATATATATATTTATATATATATATAATGTCTTGGTACACATGCCTATTTAGCCACTGTAGCTCACAAGAAATACTTTTTTCTCATATATTTTGCTCTGAAAACAACACACTCCATTTTCTGATAAAATAACTTCTCAGTTTCTTTTATTTCCAATAAGTTCTTGCATCTTTCTTTTATTTTATATTTTGCAAATGTTTTATTTTTTTGTGCTAAGGAAGCTCAAAAATGAAAATTTTAAATAAAATTCTGAATTATTTCCCCTTAATGTTAAATAAATTTTATTGCTAAAAGGAATGAGAAAGTAAAGGTAAGTTGAAGATTAATTCAATAACCTTATTAAACTTTATGATTTTCTTTTGATAAATTTTCATATAATACTTAAAAAGACAATATTGGTTACAATAAGATATTTTGATATCAGGAATTGATAAAACTGACAAAAACAATTATAATATACAATAATATTACTTCACTATTTTTTCCTTTTTTATGTTAATAGTTTAAGAAATACACAATTGTTTGATTAACATTTTATAAAGTTTATATAATCATGAACTTCAAACTAAACAAGTTTCAAGATTGTGGAACTTTTAACCATCCATATTTGACAGAAATTTGTAAAGGAGGAGCAGGTTTCTAAAATGAAAGTTGTTTGACTTTTGAGCATCTTGAGAAAGGCCGGATAAAAAATGTATTCCTCATTACATTTTTTACAAAAAAAGTAATATTTTATTAAAATGTAACATCTTTTGTCAATGAGAATCAAATTGGGTATAAGTGTGTTATTTTTGTTTTCTTTTTATTTTAAGAAAATGCCTAAAATCATTATTCAAAGACTCAAAATAATTTTTCTTTATGTATAGATTAACTTCTAATTGGTTTCTGTAAAAATTGCACAAAATATAATAAAAAGAATTACCTCATTTAAGTCTTAGAGTGAAGAGGAAAGAGGAAGGATTTTTAATATAAAATTTCTTCTTTCTTTCTGGAAACTTTAAAATGTCGGTTAAAAATTTTATATGTTGAATTTAGCTTTTTCTGTATTTTTCGTGTGATAAAAAAACCGATTTGGAAATTCTTGCAAAAGTTAGATAATTGTTGGATTTCAATGACACTTTTGGGACTTCTTCAGAGATTAATTACTTTTTAAATGTTTTTGTTTTAGAAAATCTCTGCAAACTGTTTTTTCACTCATTTAATTTCATGAAATTTTGAGAAATTCTTTTTTACTGCATGATGTTTATAGTTGTCATAAGGACAATTTCTTGTAAAATTAAAACATTAAATTTGACAAAAAAATCTGCCAAAAATTATAAAATAAAAATGCATTAAAACTAAAACATAAGTACTTAAAATCTAATAAAATATCATAAAACTTAAAATATTTTAAATTTTGAAGATTTTAGAGAAGTGAAAAAAAGTATATGAAATAGGTGCTGTATCATGATGTAATTTTCATTCAATTATTTCCTCATTACTTTTAATTTTCCAAACATCTGAGTGTCTTTGGCTCATAAGAGCAATGTCCACCATCTTAAAACACATTTCTTTGTTATATCTTAAATTAAAGTATTATTTGTTTTAATTCTGATCAATTATACTTTAATTAAGCTAATTTTTTTCAAATAACATTTCAGAAAAATATATTTTATTTTTGAAAGCATTTTGTGGATGATTTTATGAACTTTACTAAGTACCTCGATTAATTTTCAATGCTTAAGTTTTAAAATGAATTTAAAAAAATGAAAAAGCTTTCATCAGGCTTTCAGTTTAGGCTTAATTGAGAGCTAAATGATTAGATTTACTATTTCCAATAAGCAAAATGATTAGATTTATTATTTCCAATAAGCAAAATGATTAGATTTACTATTTCCAATAAGCAAAATGATTAGATTTACTATTTCCAATAAGCAAAATGATTAGATTTACTATTTCCAATAAGCAAAATGATTAGATTTACTATTTCCAATAAGCAAAATGATTAGATTTACTATTTCCAATAAGCAAAATGATTAGATTTACTATTTCCAATAAGCAAAATGATTAGATTTACTATTTCCAATAAGCAAAATGATTAGATTTACTATTTCCAATAAGCAAAATACTCTGGAATATTTCAAATAGAAATTATATTGATTTGAATCTTCGCTTTTTGAACATTTTTATTAACATCAGCCATTTCAGAGTAATAGACACATTTGTAAACAAAAGTTAATTCTCAGTTTTAAAATCTTGCAAAAATAAAATATACATCTGTGATATGTTATTTTTGAAAAATTATGAAATTTAAAGTTAAATTAACCTCATTTAAATGAGTATTACTTGCTTATAGCCTAAAATGTAGTATACAAGCATTTCTTAACCACAGAGGTTTTGTTTTTCCTGATGTATTGATTGATTACTGACAGTCAGACATATTGACAAGTATGGTTGATCAGAATTGACACAAATTTATGAAATCTAAGTGAATGTTTTGTTTTTGTTTTTTAGCTACCTAGTAATTTTTAAAAGTTAACAGATTTTCAGTAATTATCTAATATTTTATCAAATTTTAGTTACTCAAGCTTTATAGCCTTACATGTGAAAATGCTTTCTAAAAAATAAAATTTAAAATAATTTTCTTAAATTAATTTAAAAATTTAATAACTGAGATGATAATGAAATACCTTGATAGATAACTCAATAATATATGAAATGTTATGGTATTTTATTTATTATTAATTTATACTTTTTAATATCTTACTTTTTCATTGTATTATTAATGATTGTTATCATGATGGTTATGACATCCATCTTTTATTTTTATTTTTTAATTCTTCAAATTTTGCTCATTCTTGTTTGACCCCACCAGAAATTAGAGCAGAACTTTTTAATGGTCATTTAATGGTACTTCACAAACAGTAGATTAAAAAATAACTTCAGATGCTAAAAAGATTATCACAAAAATCTTTAAATTCAGTTAAAATTAAGATGAAAGCTTTTTCAGTTTATCTTTTTTAAACTGTAGGCATCCCAAATTATTGGAGGTACCTACATTCACAGTTAATTTCAAAATAGGAGGAAACTAGGAATTAAAAAAATAAAATTTGTTTTAAATTTTGTAAGAATGATTTGCAAAGGCTGCTGAATTTTGAGATGTATGAAATACTATACTTTAAAAAAGAAAAAGAACATTTCTACACACACAAAAAAATTAGAAATTATTTCAAGAAGCTTAGTGCCTGAAGATTTGTATTAAGCTTTTCAGTTTTCAATTAATAGATATATAGTCTTCAATTAATGGAATCATGGCTTTGAAGAATTTTTCAACGATTTTTGAACATTTTCAAATTATTAAAATTAAAAAAGAAAACATGAAAATAAATCTCAAAAAAAATTTTTGTTTCTTCAGACTATAATGTCTTTAATGTACATTATTTATAAAAATAATTAAAAGCTTATCTAATTAAATATTGTCATAGTTTTACTGCATTTTTCATTTTACTATTTCGAGCAAAATTTTAGGAAAGTTGTAACTCAATGAAAAAAAAAAGGTTTACATTCCCAAGGAGTCCTGCATTTAAGTAATAAAACAAATTTTCAATACAAAATTTGATTTCTTGAAATTTCATGAATTTATATGAAGGGTGGCAGTTTGAGATCAGAATTTACTTTCTAGAAATTTGATGAAATTATGTGGAGAGGGGTTAAAATAAATAAAAAAAGAAGTTACCAAGATTTTCTGGAAATAATAATTACAAAACAATATAATTCATTTGTGAATAACTCTTGAAAATTTCATTAAAATTCAACAATCATTTGATTTTTGCAAAAATTCCCAAATTAATGTCTTTTTCACTGAAAACAAAGGCACCAAATTAGGTATCTCCACTCATTTTCAATAAGTAACTTTTAAAATGAATTTTTAAAAATAAAAAAAATTTTGAAACTTTTATTTTAGTTTTAATGATTAAATTTACTATTTCCAGTAAGCAAAATGCTCTGGTGTATTTCAAACAAAAATTATATTGCTTGGAATCTAAAATTTTGAGATTTAACAAATGTTTTTTTTTCCTTCAATTTCTTAGCCATTTTTGAGTGATCAACACATTTGCAAATGAAGTTAATTCTTGGTTTTAAAAATCTTGCAAAAATAAAATACACAACTGTGACACCTTTTTAGAAAATTAACAAATTTAATGTTAAATTAATCTGATTTACACAAGTATTACTTATTCATAGCAGGCAATTTAGAATAAAACTATTTCTTAAACAAAGTGATCTTTCTAACCTTTCCCCGTATTTGACATGTGATGACAGCCAATGAGATAAGTGTATGGTGACCAGAATTGACAAAATTGTCAAAATTCTTTTCCTGTAAGAGGAAGAAACCATGAAAAACATGACCTTTTAATGTACACAGAAAGCTTACCATACAAAAAAAAAAAAAAAATCCAAATACACAAAAGAAAAGAATTAAAAATTATTTTAAAAATACAGTGATTTGATTTGTATTAAACTATTCAATTTTTGATTAGTAAATATAGTCTTCATTTAATAACCTAATGTCAACAAATCTTGGAAATATTTTAAAATATTTTTGAAACTTTATAAATTATTAAAATTAAAAAAAAATTGAAAACAATTCTTTTAAAATTTTATTATTTATTTTAGCTAGATTTATTAAGAATATGAAATTTAAAAAATAATTTTATTCATTTTTTTGAATAAGTCCTAAAAATTTCATTAAAATCCTACAATTATTTGATTTTTGCAAGAATTTCCAAATCCAAATGAATGTATTTTTCACCGAAAAAAGAGTTACGTAATATTACATTTTTCATTGTAAACTCTCGTAATGATTTGGCTACCTGCTAACTAAAATCAAAACAAGATTTTTTTACCAAAATTTCGAACATGTCAGAAAGGATAAAACAATTTAAAATAATTAATAGCTTCATCTTCCCTTAATATAAACATTTTGATGTAAAAAGTTTATTTTTATTACACTTAGAGCCTTTTTTTCTTCATACTACTATACTGTTTTTCCAGCTAATTTAACCTTGTGTCACAACTCACTCTTGTGGGGTAATGAGTAAACATTCCCAGTAGGAACCGTTATTAATTCTTTGAAAAAAGCATGAAGAAACAAGGCCCCAAACTTAATTAAAAAAAAAAAAGTTTTTCCATCAAAATGTTTAATAATAGGTAAAGTTTTGTTTTGTTCCCCGAAGGCCTTTACCTTGTCAAAACTTTCCAAAACATCCCTAATTCCATTCAAATGTAGATGCTGAAATGAAATCGATAATTGTTTATTGAAGAAACCTACCTTTCTTTCTTGGTATTGAACAGAAAATTATGGAACTTCTTGTCGATGTTTATCTCACCCCCTAACCATGGTTAAAAAGTGTTATTTACTGCAGACTGAATTCACACGTAGTTTTACGATTTTTCATTCATTTAACTTCCTTTTTGCAATCCCTACGTGCACAATGAGTTCCGAAACCAAATAAATCACGGAGTAATTCTTCAAATGGAGAAAATCGACCGAAAAAAGTATCCTACGCTTCAAGTCATTCAGCAGTGAATCAGAAATGGCAATGGTGGTAAGGGGTGAGATATAGTTTGATGCATTTATGATCGATACCATGAAAGAAAGGTAGGTTTCTTCCAATAAACAATTATCGGTTTCAGTCCAGCATGTACATTTGCACGGAATTAAGGATGTTTTAGAAAGTTTTGATGGGGTAAAGGGCTTCGAACAAAACAAAAATGTACCTATTACTAAGAGGAAAAACCAAAGTACATTTTAATTATTTAAAAAAAAAAATTTTAATAATTTCCAACACGTTCAAAATTTTGGTTAAAAAAATCTTGTTCATTTTTGCATCAGCGTGGGATTAGTTATTAGTTTGCCAGGTACCTCCACTCGGATCGATAACAAAGGCAGATAGTATGAATAAAAAAGGTTCCAAACTTAATAAAACAAACTTTTTTCCTCAAAATGTTTATATTATTATTAAGAGGAAAGTTCAAAGTAGTTTTTAATTATTTTAAAAAATTTTTTAATCCATTCTAACATTTTTCGAAATTTTGGCAGAAGTTTTGTTTTGATTGATTTTAGCGGCTAAGGAACGTTTCCTACTGTTTTACAATAGACGCCAATTTTTTGCATTTGCCACTTTTTTAGGTTAAAAACACATTAATTTGGAAATTCTCGCAAAAATCAAATAATTGTCGGATTGTAATGAAACTTTCAGTATTCATTCACAAATGAATGAAATTACTTCTAAAATTATTATTTTTTTAAAAATCTTGATAAAAATATTTTTTTTTACCTCTGTTAATCCCCCTTCACGTAAATCCAATTGTTTAGGCTAAACAATTACTTTCAGTTTAAAATGCATTTTTAAAAAGGCAAAGTCCTTCTTGAAGTTTTTAGTTTTAATTCCAAGCTAACCAAATAAATTTATTTCAAGTAAAGTTATTTTTTTTTTCTTTCAAACTGAATTTAAAAATTGATTGGAACTTTCTTTTAAATGTAATGATTGTAGGGACCTTCTTGAGAGGAGACTTATGTTTCAAAGAAAAAAAAATATCAAAATTTAACGCCACAATAGACATTTATGTAAAAATGCGTTTTTCACTTTTTCTTTTTGTGCAGAAATTCCATGTGTTGGAACAGAAAACCTAAATACACGTGATAATTACAGTGGAGAGAGATAAATTCCAGTCAAACTGAAATTAACAAATCCTAAAACACGTCAATGTTTTAAAATTTAAAAATCATTAAAGAGGTACATATAGGAAAATTAATTTTTTCTTTTAATTTACGTTAGCTTTTTAGGCTTTTAGATTTCAGATGAAACAGAAACTTAAAGAAAGCATTTTTTAAGCTTTTAAAAACGTTACGACGGTTCGTGCAAACTTCTTACCTTTTTCAGGGAGAATCTTTAAAAATCTTTTCATACAAAAAAAAAACAAACAAGATTAAGTTGATGTTGGACTTGATATTTCTTTCTCACGCTCGAAAATATTTTGTATTAATAAAACTTCCCATCTTTAAAGAAATTGCAATTAAAGAAGATAAATTATTTATAAATTGAACGCGTGCAATTTCTGAACACAAACTAAACAAAGGAATGTTCGTAACCGGTGTAAGAGAAGAATTTGTTCCTTCATCAAAAATAGTCTGGGTGAGCTCAATGTATCAGCTCATTGTAAAAGTAAATTCAATCTGATTTTATAAAATGTTATTATTGACAAAAAAAAATAAATAAATAAATAAATAAAAAATAAAAACATCTTAAAATTCAATATTTGCCCAAGAAAATTAATAAATTGAAAAATTAATCAACACAAACTGAATTTATAGGCACCATTGTGGTGAATAAGGAATTAAAAGTAACTCTATTATCTTCACTTTTTACAAATTTCACAATCCTGTGTGAAATCTTAATTTTGAAAAATAGGAAAAAGGACCGACGCCATCCTGACAGAAGAAGACGAAGCCAAATTTTGCGATCCTATGTTAAATTAATTTTTTTAACTAATGGAAGGAAGCAATTTGTAAAACTGAGTCAGAAGTTAACAAGCCGATGTGAAAATTTTTTTTGCTATAAAAGAAAAAAAGAAAATCAAATCAATCACATGGAATCGAAATCAGACACCACCATGATGTGACAAAAGAAACTTCAAGCCACTGACCCAGACATAACGTCCTGACAGACATTCATTCTCCTTCTAATCTGCTATTTTCCTTTACCTCTTCTTTTTTGTCCTCACCATTTTCGCCGTCAAGACGATGACAACAACAACAACAACAATATGATACTTCAACTGACTAATAAAGATTAATCTCGTTAAGTACCATTTTCTTTTATTGCTTTACCTTCCGTTTCCCTTTCTCGCTGACCATAAAAAAAGGAAAGGAACACAGATTTTATCAGTACTCTGTTAATTCTGCATAAACACATTCTGCTATTTACAACTAGAACTCTGGATTCACTTAACTACGTACTACATTTTCTCTTTAAACATTTAACTCATACAAATTGATGTTATTCTGTTCTGTCAATAAAATTCTACTTAAACATACAAACGAAATACTTATATTTTTCCAACCTTCAACCTTCTGAGGATTCTGATAATCCCTAAGTTGTGGGGAGTGTTAGCTAAGTTTATCAAGTGACCTTGCACTAGACATGGCTGACTGTCCCTACCTCAGATGTTGAGATATATTAGTACCTTTCCCAAGGGTATTTACACATAAGTGAATGCAATGAATTAAACTGGAATTAGAACTATGTACCATGAGTAGTACTTCAGCTGTGTTCATTGCCTTTACATATGCACAAATACCCTCAAGAAAAATATGAATCTACTGAGTGCATATGCACATTGCCCAATATAACAGAAATATAACACTTCAAATAACTCGTAAAAATTAACCTCAATATGTACAATTTTCCTTTATTTTTTTAAAATTTTGTCACTGGCCATAAAAAAGGAAAGGAACACAGATTTTATTAGTACTCTGTTAATTCTGCAGAAACACATTCTGCTATTTACAACTAGAACTCTGGATTCACTTAACTACGTACTACATTTTCTTTTTAAACATTTAACTCCTACAAATTGATGTTATTCTGTTCTGTTAATAAATTTCTATTTAAAAATACAAACGAAATAATTTTATTTTTCCAACCTTCAACTTTCTGATGATTCTGATAATCTAAATTTGTAGAAAGTTTGGTTATGTTTGACACAAGGCCAACATAATAAGCATAATCGAGATCCCTATAAAATGGTGACTTGGCAAAGAACGCCCAATGGAAGAGTTCCCCCTACTTCATTAGTGACCATAAAAGAACATGCCGAGGATTTCTCATCTTTACACATTTGATGACTTTGCAAAGGAATTCTGATAACTACATAATGGTGACCATCCAATGCAAATAAACACACAAATCAACCATCACTCACTACAAGATATTGACCACAACCTAAAACACTCAAGCATCACTACATAAAATGGCAACTCACCATCTACAGGACAAGAAAGAAGGGACAGGAGAAAAGTTGTAGGGAGTTCAGTTATGTTTGACACAAGGCCATTTAAATAAACAATCAACTTTCTCCCTTTGATGGTTACAGTTAGCCAATTTAAATGTAAAAATAATCAACCTTTCTGCCAATCTAGTACTACATTTAAGTTTATAAATTGTAGGTACTGTTGTGGATTCTGGTTGAGAAACCACACAAAATAATAAATAACAAAAGCAGATATGGAGATAGAAAATGTAAGTTATATTGGACAAAAATATACAAATTGGACCACGGGTTAGTCAATTCAGGAATATTATTAGTAGAAATCAATACATACAGTCCTGTAGTGAAAAAGTATGTCCGGGTAATGAGTCTATATAACAACTCCAACATACTATGCACCAACTTACTGAACAACTAAGCAACTGTACAGCTCTACAACTACTGTTCTCTGTATAAGCAGGATAATATGTACACATCAGGTGTGTCCATTCTTGTATCCAAAAAGGAGTGATCTCCACAGGTACCAACGAAGGAAAGATATTCAAAACACTTAACATGAAAATATTTATAAAAAAAGCACAGGGAAGCTATGTTATGAACTTGAAAAGTGAATGAAGCTGAGATGCCAGGTCAAGACAAATAAATTTGCAGATTATTCTTAGTGTAACCTTATTTTCAGATGGCTGGTATTAATTTTTAGTGATTTTCAAGATAAGAAGAGATTTCTCTTATATTAGCGGATACAATTATTTTTGACGAGTAAGCTAGCCAAAATGTTAACAAGTGGAAAATACAGATACAAGGTTTCACTGAATGCAAAATTATTTTGTTGAGAAAAGTAAGCAAAGTTATCAAAGCTAGTTACCTAATTCTATTCAAAATATTTGTCAATGGTTTTTGACGATGTGACCCTAGGTCAAAATACGGCCTTTAGACTTTCCTGTGTACTGATTACCCGGACAGTTGATAAAAGCAGACAGACAATAATAGGGAGTGAGTTTTCCTCTCCTTCCCTTGGAAGTTGAAATGTTAAATGTAATTGTTTTCATTTCGAGCTAGTAAGAGTTATATACAGATGGGGAAAGAGAAACCCCATACTTAATATTACCACCCCAGTCTGGGCACTTGTTTAGAGTGCAAGACAAAATTAGTTAGTTCAGCCTCCATGTTTGGGATGAGAGGTGGAAAGAGATTTGAATGGTAGTTTGAATAATACGGTTGGACTGAAACGGATATACTACTAAAAGATAGTTGAGTAAACCCTGATTTAGAAAACATTGTTATTGAAGTAATTTTACAATATCAGCCAAGTGAGTGTCACAAGTTTTGACTTGCTTGTAAATCTTGCATCTTCCGATTTTTAGTAATTTCTACATGTCTAACCTTGAAAATACTACCTTTGCAAAATTTACAAAACCATCAATATATCTACGATATGTTGATGATATCCTACTATCAATTAAAAATACTGATGAAATCTTACAACTTCAAAAACAGTTTCAAAATAACTCAGTTTTAAAATTTACTTATGAACTTAGCAAAGATAACAAAATTCCTTTTCTTGATATATTAATTAACACTGACAACAATAAATTTACTATCTCACCGTATCAAAAACCCACTAATAAAAATCCCTCCACACTCAATTATATTAGTGAATGCCCCCACTATTACAAAATAGCCATCATAAAAAATCTATTATATCGTGCAAAAGTCAATTCATCTACAAATCAGATCTTCTACAGTGAACTAAAAAACATAAAACAGACACTCATCAATAATAATTTTCCCAACTACATAGTTGATGAACAAATACATTATTTTCTTAAAAAGCTTAACATGGAAAAAACAACACATGATACTAACCCAACCAATCCTAAACATATCACTCTCTTATACCGTAGCCAGATGCACTCCAACTACCAACTAGATGAAAGCATCCTAAAAAAACTCATAAATACTAATATTTCTCCGACAGACTCTAACAAAAGAATTAAGTTCATTATATATTACACTAAATCCACTACATCTAATTCATTTGTCCGCAACGACTCTTCCCCCACCGTTAGTGATTTGCAAAAAACCAAATATATATAAATCTACACCATGCTGTTGTGGTCTTAAATATGGTTTTCATTATATACCAATCCCATGTATATCTGGACCAGCCTCCTCAAGTGATAATAAGCAATCCTGCTTTGGCTAATCTGAGATCAACAACACAGTGTGGGTTAAATCGACCGAAGCTCAAATACGTTGGCTAGACTCAGCCAGGAGACACTTTTAAGAATCTTTAAATATGTAGCAGAAGCACTAGATCTGATTTGGCAGCAATATTCAAAGCAACAACAAATGGTAGACTTAGAAATATAGAAGATTCTGTTGAGAAAAATTGTTTAGAATGAGACAGTGAGACAGTTTTTTAGATGCAAAGTTGACACTTGATTCAATATTCACTTATCACTTCATGTCAGCTGAAAACGTTAGTCCAAGAAGGTGGAATCAGTCTTTTTGGCGGTTAGCATCAGCCATGATGATGGAAAGTAAAAAGGGATCTCTCAACTGATTAAAAAAAAGCAGTTTCATTGTGGAGGCATTAAAATTTAAAAAAACACTTCTTGCCCCATTTAACAACAGATTGAAAGTTATTTTTGAAATCAGCTGCCAACTTGACCTTAATGAACTGATCAATTATTATTAAGGCAGGGATAGATAATGAGTTGAGAATTGATGACGTCAGGAATCATCCTTTCAACTTGTAAAAAAGATCATTATGTCAAACTCTGTCAAATGATACACACTGGAGAGAAACCATTTCACTGTGAAACTTGTGGATTCAACTTTTCCCAAATGTTTATCCCTTAAACACATGTTAAACTCACTGGAGAGAAGCGTTCTTATTGTGAAATTTGTGGATTTGTGTTTTCCTACCATTCATCTCTCAAAGCATATGTTAACACACATTGGAGACAAATCATTCTATGGTCAAATATCTGGAGGAAGCTGTTCACAATACGAGAATTTCAAATAGCACAAGAAAAAACAGATTAGCATGTGACCTTTCAATATAGATATATTGATTTTATTTTACTATATTATTATTCTCAAATGATATATGTCAACACTAAGTTAAAAATGGAGCAACATTATTTTCCAAATATTTGAAATGAAATCCTTGCCAAGGAGAAAAACATGGTTGTCAGTGTAACTTCTGTGCTGTAAAATATATACCCAATACTTACATCGAAGTTATTACATAAATGATTCCATAAAATGGTGTGTCTTTATGAATAAACTCTCAGTAAATAAATAAAAAATGACACAATTAAAATAATTTTTAAAACATTTTTAATTAAAAAATGTTGTTAAAATTTAATTCTTCATGACTTCAAGTACATTTTTTTTTGTTTTTAATCATATCACCCCAAGCAAGGCAAAAACGCCACTGATGCGCAGGGGGCTACGTAAGAGTGAAAAGATTGGAAAAGAGAAAAACCGGAAACCACATCCTAAACAGGAAACAAGGGATGAGCCTCTTCGCCTGTTCAATAGACATGGGTGGAGTGTGAACCGGGCGATAGTTTAGTCTATCTACTCCAATTGAAAAAAAATAAAATAAAAAAAAGTGAAAAAATTGGAAAAGAGAAAAACCGGAAACCACATCCTAAACAGGAAACAAGGGATGAGCCTCTTCACCTGTTCAATAGACATGGGCGGAGTGTGAACCGGGCGATATCAATTAAATAAAAACTTCATTTTTTAAAATTAATATTCACTATAGATTTATTAAGAAAATGTTTTATTAAATTTTGAAAGCATTGGGTTAATATGAAAATTTGTTCAGGGTAAAATTTTAAGGCTTGTTACTTTGATATTGCAAAAGCTTTTATTGAAATAAAATTTTCAGGGATTTTTCTCTATAAAACTGTAAAAAGTATTTGTCTTCAACCACTAAAAATAAATTATTCACAATGTTTTGAAATAGGTGGGGTAACTAATCCCCTTCCCAAACATTTGAACACGATTTTTTTAAATAAAAATACACTATTCATGCATAAAATACACATGCATACTTTGGAGCAATTTCTTTTAATTAGGGATCATTCCTAAAATAGAGGTATTTCCAAAGTATTTCATATCTTAATTACAAATTTTAAAATGAGTTCCCACAATTTTTCTTATTTCCATGACAAATATAACAGCCCAAAGTTGCATTTTGCTAAGAACAAACAACACTTAAATTTACAAACTTTGAATTAACCCTCTAGGGCCATTCGTATCATATTTGATACAGTATTTCCCTATAAGGAAACATTTGGTATTTCCCTATAAGGAAACATTTGGTATTTCCCTATAAGGAAACATTTGGTATTCATTGACTGAGCAGTCAGTACTGCTTTCATTTGAAATTTATAAAATATTTCTCTTAAAAAATTTTTCAGGAAAATATTTCTTTCAAGGCTTGTTTTCATACTGTATCAAATATGATACGAATGGCCCTAGAGGGTTAAGGCTTCTACTGGGCATAAAGTGGGGGATCAGTTCTATATTGTTATGAAGTAATAAACAGATCCCCCACTAATATGATACGAATGGCCCTAGAGGGTTAAGGCTTCTACTGGGCATAAAGTGGGGGATCAGTTCTATATTGTTATGAAGTAATAAACAGATCCCCCACTAATATGATACGAATGGCCCTAGAGGGTTTAAGACTACAAAAAGGTAATTTTCAATTGAATTGGCAAATATCACAATGGCCACTATCTGATTGACAGGTACATATTGTAAACAAAAATAAAAATAATCATAATGGGAAGACAATTTTATGAGTAATATTTACTTTATTCTTTACACATCACATTTTTTTTACTATATGGAATACTACCAAATTTTTTTTTAAATATTAGAATGTTTTACAACATTGATAATTCACATAGAACAGCAACAAAAATTCATTTTTACAACTCTTGATATAATGGCTTCCATTTTTAAGTAAGATGGCCCCGTAATAAAGATCATTATTTTATTTTTGTAGATTAATTATTTTTCTGTATATATTTATTTCTTGTTGAATATGAAGATTTTTTGAAAGACAGAACAATCATTTCTTTTAAAAGTTAATTCTGGAAAACATTGTTTTTATAAAAAATGTATGAAAAACTCAAATTCATTCACTATTTTTTGTTTTTTTAATCTCAAGTTATAATTTTGGTGGGTGAAAATGAATATTATAATTTTTTTAAAAAAATGAAATAAAATGAAATATAAGCTATAAGCTTGAAATTAAAATATAAGCTTCAAAAAAGATTTTTCATTTTTGAAAATCCAATTTTTTTTAGGCATCTACATTCAGCAATTTCACAAAACTTTTGAGGTACCTATATTCAGCAATTTCACAAAATTAAAACAAACACATAAAAATTGAAATAGCAAGAGGTGATACAGACTCCAAAAGTTTATTTCCAGAAACTCTTCTAATAATATCAACTATTCAGTGTACATTCACAATGATTTTTTAAAAACTTAGCCAAGATGTGGGACAAAGCCAAAAGTATGAGGCACTCAGTGTGGAATTCACTATTCAGTCATAATTGATCAAGTTTGGCAAGCTTGTTAACCATTATACTGTGTTGAAGTGCCCCTTTATGTTCTAAGTGTAGCTTAAATGTAGCACAAGTCTGGAAGTATGGAACACCCACAGAGAATCAAACTCACTACTCTGTTGTAATTGATCAAGTAAGACAGGCTTACTCACCATTACATTCATTAATGAATAAAGACTGAAATTTTCCTTTGAATAGGATAATTCACTGGTTTTTGGCAAATGTTTCACAATAGTAGGTATTAATATTTTGCTTTCATTTAAAAGAAAACACATCCATTTAGTGCTACCAATCATAAAATGCTTGTGTGTCCTATATTTCTTTTAGCAATAATTGGATTTCTTTTAATCAAACATCATTTCTTAAAAGTAGGGGTAATTTTTTGTTTTAAATCCCGTCGCTTTTCCCCTTCAAATTTATCCAAAATAGCATTATATCTGTGCAAATGTATCTGCTGAACTCAAATCAAGTGTTAGTTATTGAAGAAACTTACCTTTTTTTTATCTAAATGTTCATAAAGAAACGAACTATATCTTGCACATTTTCTCTCCCGTAACTCTTACGAAGTCATGTAATTAACTGCAGAATGACGGACTGCGTAATACAACGAATTTTGGCACATTTTTGCTTGATTTTTCTTCATTTACTGATACTTCCAGCGATGTACTTCCGGGAATTAAAGTAATGCGCTATTGTATTTCTGCTTATTGCTCTCAAAACCAGAAGTTCATCGCCGGAAGTTTCAGTAAAGGACGAAATTCGACTAAAATTGCTGCCTACGTAGAACGTCATTCTGCAGTTAATTACATGACTTCGTGAGAGTTACGGGAGAGAAAAAGTGCAAGATATAGTTCGTTTTTTTTATGGACTTTCAAAGCAAAAAAGGTAAGTTTCTTCAATAACTAATTGTTGATTTGAGTTCAGCATATACATTTGCACAGAAATAATGCTATTTTGGATAAATTTGAAGGGGGAAAGCCATCGGTACCTAAAACGAAAATTTACCAAAGTAGGTATCACTAACAAAAATATTTTATCTTTATGGAACGTATTAATTACATTTTTTTATATTATCATTTCACCCTAAGCAAGGTAGAAATACCACTGGTGTGCAGGGGTTTACAGTGAGAGAAAAAAAGGTACTGCAGATGTCAAAGAAAAAAATATATGGATGAGAATCAAGTAAATAAAAAATGGCAACTGATGTTGGATTTAAAATTTTGGAGATTGTAACCATCAGGGAAGCAAGCAAATGAAAGCAAGTTTCACAAAGGAGAAGTGCAAGAAAAGAAATTTTCAGAGTAGAAATGCCCCCTCCAAATTTTGACTGGCCTCTAGGTTGGGTCCCCCCTCCCCCACTTTTATTAGCTTTGAAAGTTTATGAAACTGATCAGTCTCTGATTTTGATAAGATTTGATCTTCAGCACTCTCCCCTCTGTGGTTTCTTTTCCATTTAGCATACAGAGACCAATTTGAAAGAAAAATAAACAAAATAAAACAACCAGATAGATAGAAACAGACAAGAGATTGATAATAATTGATATTGGAGGATTTATCCAAGTTCAGAATAGTGATATGTGTCTACAACCACCATTATGGCAGAAGATTCATTTACCACTGGACTTTCTCTCAGTACTCATCATGGCAACTTGTCAGCTTTTTCCCCACCCACAATGGGCTCAAATAACCCTAATTTTGGAACAGAAATTGACAGATTCATACAACAAATCAAATTATATCTTAATGCACCACTCTCTGAGATCAATGAGTGCATGAAGATAAACTATCCTAGTTGATCATTTTATATTCAGCATATACTTCAATGTATTTGCCATTGCCACATGAAACGTGTGTGAGAGAACTGACAAACTGCGGGTATATATTATAAAAGGTTTTATTTCCTTTACGGTACTTGTGCAGCTGTGAAAACTGCAATTAAGACAAACAAATAACATGAGCACATGTAGGAAGGAAGAATATACACAAGGGTAGATAATTACAAAATTCGAAAAAATAAGAAAATAAAAAATGAACATTTACATAAATAGTTATAACAAAAACAAGGGAACTTATAAAGTGTTTAAATCAGCAAGAATTGTTTGAAACACCAAAGCAATACATTTTTACAAATTAAGGAAGGGTCTAAGAGCAATAAAAACTTTAGAAGAATTCAATTCATTAATTATAAAATTTGTCTAGTGTTTGCTGAACATTGAATGGAAAAAATGTTAATTACCTCGTTGGCACATCATGTGGTCTATGGCAATTGAGTTATTCCCTAACAGTACCGAATGAATGTGCTGCTACTGGAGATAACAAATTTACGTCTGCCCTCTTACAAGGTCTATATCCAAAAGACAGTTAAGGGGGTTTCTGTTTCTTACGCAGAGACCAAAAATCCTATATTTTAGAAAAAGTTGCCTTAAGACAGCTTATTTCTTATATTTTTACTTACTCATTCTAACTTTACTGTTTTTTTCTCATACTTCTCGTTTAGACTTTATTGTTTTACGTTATCCTAAAATATAAGGAACTATATTTTCTGGCCACATTGTCCCAAGGGGTGACAAGGCCGCCAGTCAAGAATACAGGGCTGGCTTCGGTGAGAAAACAAACCTGCTGATTTTTACATTGGGTTTGGTAGCAAATGGTGCCTGGCGGCAGCTTCATTCAAGTCGGCACAAAAATCCTTACTAAAGGATGGGAAAAACAAAAACAAAAAAATCTTGTGAGGAGCGTGGAACCACCTCTTAATTACTGTTGTTCCCAGGCCCACTCTGAGCCGGAGTGGTAGCATCTGTTAGGGTCCAAACTATGGGCAAATAGTTAACCCCCAAACTGGGGTCAAAACACTATGAAAGTATAAACTTAAACTTTTATAGAAATATATACATAAAAATAGAATTTTATAGAAAAATATACATTTTTAAAAGAAAGACTATTACCATAACACATTTTTAAGGAAAAAAATATTACCATAATACATTTTTAAGGAAAAAACTTTTACTAGCAATACATTTTTGAATGCAAAACTAGAAAACATCTTCAGTTTTCTAAAATAAAACAAAAAATCTTTTTTCATCAAATTCTCACTATAACTGAACATTAAAAAATACCTTAAAACCTAACTTTTTTGTATTAAATAACCCACAGAGGTTGATATGTCATTAAACAAAACTCAAACTTTGTGCAATTGATTTCAGACAGAAATCAGATGTGTCAGATATAAACACCAATTTATCTGTCGTCTGCCTTCATTTTTTGTGTTCAGAAGTTTAGTTGATCACAAATCCCTTTAAAATAACAAAATACATATTTTTTTATCAGCATATTGTATAAAGGTACTTTGTTTTGAGATATTACGATCAGCTAAAATTATTAGAAAAATTAATTTTTATAAACCAGTTTCACAAATTTAAGTTTTCACAAAGTTTAAATCTCAAACAACACATGTATACACATACTGGAAGGAAACATTTCCAATGTGAAATCTGTAGAATAGGGTTTTTGTTTAAATCATCCCTCAAAAAAACACATGTTAACACACACTGAAGGTGTTATATATCGCCGTACGACGACAAAACAACGAGAATACGCATATATAAAAATATAAGGTTATATTTTTATTACTGACGACGAACCCGTGTGGAATAGAGAATGGAAGAGTGAGAGCGCACATAGAATGGGTCGACGGGAGTGTAGTCTTGCCTGTGGTGTCTCTCTGCTTCCACTGGCCGTTCTCTGCTGGCGAATCCGTGTGTCGAGGTCTTTTTATATTCTTCTAGAACCGGGACTTTCCTTCCGGTTTTGCCTCGCCCACGCAACGCCCACGTAATTCCAAGAGACACCTGTTCTGTTTGCCTCCGTAGTCATTTCCGTCGCTGTCGGAAATAAGGTCAAACGACATCCGCTCCAGGCCCCGACAGGATGTATTTCTCAAACACCTGTCTTGTCGTTCGCCGACCCCTTCACCGACGGGAAACACCATCGCTTGCATCAACCTTCCTCGGGTGGGGCCAGATTGCTATATTACACTCCTCGCCCTCCCATTTTCCAAAATGTTCACCTAAGAACATTTTAAGCGCAACACCCTCACACACCCCCATGCCACACAAGCCCGACAATTGTACAAAACATGTGCACGCCGAAACAACAAAGCAAAAAAAAAAAAATATATAGGGGAGCCTACATCGGCAACCCAACAATGTTCGTGTCCATTGTGGAATTTTCATAATGTTCTTTTTTTTTTTTTTTTTTTTAAGTTTCTGTAACTTTCAATGTTCGTTTCCTTTCTCGACTCTGTCCATACGCGTAGACGCCTCGATGCACGACCATATGATCATAGGCGGTAACCGCGCCCCAGTTTCTAAACTGACATCGAGTAAATGACCTTTGACCAACACCATGCGTGTTTCCGCTCGAGTTTATTGTTACACATGTAACTTCATTTCATTTAATTTAATTTCAAACATACTATGTTTGAATACAGAAAAACTGCCATTATCTGCAGTACATATCATTCATAGTCTGACCGAGAAATGTTCAATAGAAAACGAAGAAAATTACCCTGATTCCAACGTTAATCCGCATGCAATTTACTTGTGGAGGATTGGAGGTTTCATCTATCTTAATTTAGTCTAAAAAAATGGACCCGTGACTCGTAATTCCTTAGTTTGTATCTTCCGCATGTTTTGCTATAAGGAAGGTGACCTAACTATTTCACTTAAACTATCGTTAATCCTCCCACTGCTTTCTTTCCCAATCCTATAGCATATCAGCCAATAAGTCTACAAGACTTTTCAGTTGTTCTTTCTTTTTGTTCCGATCAACTGTGGAATCTGCAGGTCTATCCGTGCTTTTTGCCCCAACAGACGTTTGCCTCATTTGGACATCTTCGCTGCTAGGTGATTCCCTAGAAAAACCCTGATCTACATGAGTAGATCCAGTCGTTTCACACTTTGAGCAATCATCCTCGAACGTGGATGAAACATTATTTATACCACCGATTCTATCATCACTATCAATAGTTGACACGTTTTTATTCGCCATTTTACGTCGCGTCATGATGCGACGCTCCATTAATGGAACATCAGACTCATCGTCTGATTCCACACGTTGGTGTCGATTTTTATGCACTGGAAAGTCGGTCTGTTCCGCTCCGGATTCGTCATCCGAATCACTGGATTCTACTGGAGCAGCCAATACAATCTTTCGTAACGGCCTATCGGAAGTAGGGATTTTCCATTCATTAATGGACGCTGCCCGAAGATGCTCAGCATGCGTCTTAATGACTGAGCCGGTTAACTGATCTCTAATTCTATAAGAGACCGGGCCAGTCTTTTCAACGATCACATAATATGGCCGCCAGCGCACATCTAACTTCCCTTTCTTTTGGTGATTCTTATAGTACACCAAATCACCAACCTCAAAAGTTGTATTTTTCGTCTTACCACGCGACTTATCTATCGCGGCTCTCCTCGCTTTTCTTATATTATTCCTAACTAAAGTGAAGTTACGATGCATTTCCTGTAGTGCAATTTGGTGATGCTCATCACCATAATATATGCGACGAGGCCTCGGTATATTGTCCAAGGGCAAAACAACATCCCTGTTGTAGAGCAAGTAATACGGTGAAAACTTAGTGGTTTCGCTCACATGAAACCGGATAGCCGCCAACATTTGGTTAATGTAAATATCCCACGACTGTTCGTTGTTGCCGATTTTTTTTGCTAGAACATCATGCATTGTTCTGTGAAACCTCTCAACCTTACCGTTGCTCTGGGGGTGATAAAAAGAAGTTGTCACATGGTGTATATTTAGGTCTTCTAATGTCTTTTTCATTACCCTGTTGACATTTTCTGGCCCATTATCAGTTAAAAGCTGAAGTGGTGTCCCAAATCTGGGGAAGATTTCGTCAACTAAGAGATGTACCACTGTTTCTGCCTTCTTGTTATGAACCGCAAATGCCTCCGGCCAACCACTGTACATATCTATGAATGTAACTATGTATTGGTTACCTGAATGGGTCTTTGGGTAGGGTCCTGAGACATCTAAAGCAACCTTTGCGAAAGGAAAAGGAGGGAAGTCATATTCCTGTATGTGGGGTTGCTGCCTCTTTAGGTTTCTTGTCTGACACGGGATACATTTACCTCCGAAATCATTTATTTCTCTAAGTAAACAAGGCCAGAAATACTTTTGTTTTATTGAGTGGAATGTCTTATCCACCCCCATATGGCCACTGTCATCATGGTATTGAACTAGCACCCTTTTTCTAAGGTGAGATGGTACATACAGCCTGATGAGGGGTTCATCATCAGGTTGAGACAAATAGTACACCACCTCATCCATTACTATATATCTCTTCTGTTCTGCTTTGGTAGCCCTACCATTTCGTAATCTAATCTTCAGGTCTAAGATGTTTTTGTCTGATTCTTGCTCCCTGATTATGTCTATTCCTTTCAATGTGGGCCGTTCGGGTGCCTCTGATGAATTTCCGACATTTTTATGGGCTGCTAATTCTTCCGGCTCCATTAGGTTGGAGTTTATAACACTAACCAAATAATTTCTATCATCTATCTCAACTGGAGAAGCAATATGGTCTTCGTTCACATCAACAGCGCGTGATAAGAGATCCGCGCAAACATTATCCTTACCCTTAAGATACTGTATGCTGCAATTGTAGCCAGACATGCTCAGAGCCCAAGTCTGTATCTTCTTATTTTGTATGGGCGAGTTAAGTAAGTGCTCCAGGGTCCTATGATCAGTGTATATTGTGAATGTTGCGCCATGCAGGTAGTGATTCGGTTTTTGAAGAGCATAGTGTATGGCATAAGCCTCTTTCTCTATAGTTGACCACCTCGTTTGTGTGTCACTTAATTTATGGGACAATAAATAAATTGGTTTTTCTACATCCTTCCTATTTTCCTTATCGTACACCACCTGGGATAGGCATGCGCCAATCGATTGATCGGATGCGTCAGTATATAACCTATACGCCTTATTTGGGTTGGGATAGGCTAGTGTTACCATCTCCGCGAGTTTCGTTTTTAGTGTATCGAAAGCGGTTTGGCAAGCATCGTCCCATTGGAATCGTGCATATTTCCTTGTCAAATTGACCAGCGGTTCGGCTATATCAGAGAAATTTCTAATAAAGCGGCGATAGTATGAGGTCATCCCGATAAAAGCTCTTACTTGCCTAACAGTGGTTGGAGTAGAAATTGACTTTATAGCCTTGACTTTATTGAGGTCTGGTTGTATTCCCTCTTCACTTATCTTGAACCCCAGGTATTGGGTCTCTTTCTTAAAGAACTCACACTTAGCTGGCTTCAATTTAAGGTTGTGCTTACGTAGACTACTCAAGACTGTGTCTATATGTTTTAAATGATCTTCCACCGTATTTGAAAATATCAGAATATCATCTAAATATGCCAGAGCAAAATCTTCCTGTCCCTGTAAAACAACTGACATTAATTCCTGGAAGATGCCGGGTGCGTTTGCAAGTCCAAATGGCATAACATTAAAATGAAACAGACCCTTGTGGCAGGTGAATGCACTTTTTTCTTTGTCATCATCATGAAGCTTAATTTGCCAGTACCCTGATTTTAAATCAAGCTTCGAAAAGTACCTTGCCGAACCAAGTGATGCCAGTATATCATCGATGACAGGAAGAGGTCGAGCATATTTCTTTGTAATCTTATTAAGTGCTCTAAAGTCTACACAAAATCTCCTACCACCGTCTTTCTTATCTACTAAAACTACTGGAAAACCCCACGGGCTATTGGATCTCTCAATTACACCTGCCTGCATCATTTCGTCGATTGCTGAATCAATTGTCTTTCTTTGTTTGAGGGGTGTGCGATATGGGCGTTTTCTTATGGGCTCATGCGTTCCAGTATCGATACGCATCTCCACAGTATCGGTTCTGCCCAGGTTCTTGTCGTCACTAACGAACATGTCCCTATTTCTTTTTAGCAATTTGTTAATTTCAGGCTTGAATTCCTCCGGTACATGTACCTGTTCCAAATCTACATCAGGACTTTTATTATTTTGTTTATCGGGCATAGTAATTTCAGTAATATTACCCGCCCTTTCCAATTTAGCCAGCGGACACCCCCGTCTCAAAGTGATTGTCTGGTTAGTGTTATTCATTATCAGCAACTGAAACTTACGAGACTTTGGCATTTTTACAACTGCGTTGGCTACTGATATACCACATAAGTTGGTAACATATCCACTACTCAGCTGTTCGATTTCATATTCTTTGCCACGTCCATTTCTCAGCCTGGTTAATCCCAGACAAGCATGCAGGTGTTGAGGTCTTAATGTTACTTTTTGAGCTAACCTAACAATAGAGGAAATATGAACATCCTCCTCTAATGCCACGTATTCTTCACCAATCTTCAATGCCCCCAAATCGAAATACATTCTCACTCCGTTCTGCATCAGCCAATCTCGGCCAAGTATAACGTTTCTATTGAGATTTTTCACAACTAAAAAATCATGGGGTATGGACTTACTTCCTATCTGGACCTGTAGACGACAAAGGCCTTCAACGTATAACGGGGATCCATTCGCAGTTCGAAGTTTAATGTCCCTCTTTTGCAGTTCAAGTCCCAGTCGCAATTTTTTAAATACCCTACAGCTTATAACCGATACCTCTGCTCCCGTATCTACCAATGCCCTATAAGGTCTACGTTCTATTCTAATAAAGATGGAATTTGGCGCGCCCATATTACCAACTATGTGCGTTGGTACCGCCTTGTTCCGTTCGTTGGGCGTCGCACGAACGGACCTCTGCCGTTTCCCGGGGCGCGTCTACAAAATTTCGCTATGTGGCCTTCTTTCCCACAATTCCAACACCTAACAACGCTCCCGTTCCTCTCCCGCTCACGAGTCTTGTATTTAGTTCCCCTATTACCAACTTTTCTATTGTTCTTATTCCTATTATTATTAGTATTAGATTCAGCGGGGCTTACGGCTTCTATCGGTACCGGTATCCGAGAGTGGCAAATTTCCATAGGCTCCTCTTCGTATTCAGAGTTTGCATCGAGTCGAATTTTCCATCTCAACTCAGATAACGCTTTCTGATAGGCAGCCTCTAGTGTTTGTGGCTCATCCTTCATAACTGCCATCTTTATTTCCCGATCCCTTAGACCTTTTATGAAAAATCCTAGAACTTGTTTTATCACAACTTCATTCCTCCCGTCAACCCCAACATATGCGCTCTCCGCTAGGCGTACTACTCTCTGCATGTAGTCCTGCACCCCTCCGTTCTACTCTGCTTAATGTTCACTAATTCAACTAACCGTGCGTCGGGGTCTAAAACCAATCCGTAATATTCCTTTAAAGAAGTTTTGAACTCCTTCCATGTGAGTTGTGGGTTATTAGAGATTAGTCTATATACATAGTGTCCAACAGTTCCCCTTGTTGTGAGAAGAGCTGCCTGACACTTGTCTTCTTCTGCCACGCGCACAACTTTAAAATACCTCTCCATATCCTCCAACCAAGCACTACAACCACCATCTTCTTTGCACGCTAATGGCTGTATATTCTTTTAAAAAGATTCTCCCCTTAAAGTGTTCGACACCGAACAAGCCACATTTCTCAATTCTAGGGTCAGACCTTGAACAAAATCGGCAAAAGTATGCTGTTCCATTTTTTTTTTTTTTTTTAGACTTATTATAAACTTATGAACAAGAGCAGAACACACACAAGATCGAATCAAAAGTCACCTACCTTTCGTTGATGTCGTCTATGGTCGTCCGGTTGCTTTCTATTTTCGCCTTCTATCTGGTAGTTTTAATTCCGTTGAATTTCAATTTTCGCCGTGGTAACCAAGTTCGCATCTATCTGTTTTGTTGTTGTTGTTGTCTTAAAACAGCAAGTCACTAGGCACCAATTTGCGTATGTTATATATCGCCGTACGACGACAAAACAACGAGAATACGCATATATAAAAATATAAGGTTATATTTTTATTACTGACGACGAACCCGTGTGGAATAGAGAATGGAAGAGTGAGAGCGCACATAGAATGGGTCGACGGGAGTGTAGTCTTGCCTGTGGTGTCTCTCTGCTTCCACTGGCCGTTCTCTGCTGGCGAATCCGTGTGTCGAGGTCTTTTTATATTCTTCTAGAACCGGGACGTTCCTTCCGGTTTTGCCTCGCCCACGCAACGCCCACGTAATTCCAAGAGACACCTGTTCTGTTTGCCTCCGTAGTCATTTCCGCCGCTGTCGGAAATAAGGTCAAACGACATCCGCTCCAGGCCTCGACAGGATGTATTTCTCAAACACTTGTCTTGTCGTTCGCCGACCCCTTCACCGACGGGAAACACCATCGCTTGCATCAACCTTCCTCGGGTGGGGCCAGATTGCTATATTACAAAGGAAAAACCACTCCACTGTGAAATTTGTGGATTTAAATGTTCACAAAATTCATCTCTCAGTACACACATGTTAACACACACTGGAGAGAAACCTTTCCACTGTGAAATCTGTGGATTCAAGTGTTCCCAAAGTTCAAGTCTAAAACAACACATGCTAACACATACAGGAGAGAAACGCTTCAACTGTGAAATCTGCAGATGTAAGTTTTCCCGAAATTCACATCTCAAACAACATATGCTAACACATACAGGAGAGAAACATTTCCGCTGTGAAATCTGTGGATTTAAGTTTTCAGAAAGTTCAAGTCTGACACGACACATATATACACACACTGGAGAGAAACGTTTTCACTGTGGAATCTGTGGATTTAAGTTTTTCCGAAATTCAAATCTCAAACGACACATGGTAACACACACTCGAGAGAAATCTGTGAATTTAAATTTCCCAAAATGCATCTCTGAAACAACACATGTAAACGCACAGGTAAGAAACCATTTTAATGTGAAATCTGTTGATGTAAGCAAATAAAGAATATTACTGAGAACTTGTTGGTAGCCTGATATATATATATATATATATATATATATATATATAAATCATGATAAGAAAACAACCTAGAGTACAATTATCAATATCTGGTGTGAAATATATGTCATTAGTAGCCACATTACAAGAAGTAAAGTTGCTTATCCAATTATTAAATTTTGTGATTAATTAAAATGAGCATGTCATTTTTGTGACAGTCAAGGTATCATAATTTTATCAAAATATGCAAATATTAGCATTGAAGTGCAAAATGGCACAACGAAGTTGAATTATATTTCCTCGGGTGAAAAGGTTTCTCATTCATTTACAAAGCTTTTCAGCAGAATAAAATTAAAGAAGTTTTCTAATGTTCTCAATAGAACAATCCCAAACTGTTTACTTTCCACTGTCTTTCCTGTTATAACTACTGTTTCCCTTTTGCTTGTAAACACTATTCCTAATTTATGAACTTTTACTTCATTCCTGTCTCATAGTTGCTTTGCTTTTGACTTGCATTAAATAAATATATGGATATTATATACTTACGCTAATGGCCATAATTATTAGGCCACCCCAGTTTTTTAAAAGAAATGATGTATTTCATATTATTTTTAGTACTTATTGACAAGTGGGTAATTCTAAATGTAGACAGAATTGTTCTTTGTTAATACTGCACAATAACATGTGCGTCAAATGAACTGTTCTGGTGTTCAGTTTTTGTGCTCTCTTCTTCTTACTGGCTGGCCAAAGCAAAGGCTTCCTGGCTGCTTTGTAAAATTTTGCAAAGTAATAATAAAAGAACAATTCTATTTTCGTTTAGAATTATCCATTTGTATGGTAGGCACATGATAGCATTTACTTTTCTTTCATTTTCATAAAACAAGGTTATAAGTTATTTACAATCTCTTACTTATAACTTTTTTTTGTGATTAATTAAAATGAGCATGTCATTTTTGTGACAGTCAAGGTATCATAATTCTATCAAAATATGCAAATATTAGTAGTGAAGTGCAAAATGGCACAACGAAGTTGAATTATATTTCCTCGGGTGAAAAGGTTTCTCATTCATTTACAAAGCTTTTCAGCAGAATAAAATTAAAGAAGTTTTCTAATGTTCTCAATAGAACAATCCCAAACTGTTTACTTTCCACTGTCTTTCCTGTTATAACTACTGTTTCCCTTTTGCTTGTAAACACTATTCCTAATTTATGAACTTTTACTTCATTCCTGTCTCATAGTTGCTTTGCTTTTGACTTGCATTAAATAAAATATATGGATATTATATACTTACGCTAATGGCCATAATTATTAGGCCACCCCAGTTTTTTAAAAGAAATGATGTATTTCATATTATTTTTAGTACTTATTGACAAGTGGGTAATTCTAAATGTAGACAGAATTGTTCTTTGTTAATACTGCACAATAACATGTGCGTCAAATGAACTGTTCTGGTGTTCAGTTTTTGTGCTCTCTTCTTCTTACTGGCTGGCCAAAGCAAAGGCTTCCTGGCTGCTTTGTAAAATTTTGCAAAGTAATAATAAAAGAACAATTCTATTTTCGTTTAGAATTATCCATTTGTATGGTAGGTACATGATAGCATTTACTTTTCTTTCATTTTCATAAAACAAGGTTATAAGTTATTTACAATCTCTTACTTATAACTTTTTTTTGTGATTAATTAAAATGAGCATGTCATTTTTGTGACAGTCAAGGTATCATAATTCTATCAAAATATGCAAATATTAGTAGTGAAGTGCAAATTGGCACAACGAAGTTGAATTATATTTCCTCGGGTGAAAAGGTTTCTCATTCATTTACAAAGCTTTTCAGCAGAATAAAATTAAAGAAGTTTTCTAATGTTCTCAATAGAACAATCCCAAACTGTTTACTTTCCACTGTCTTTCCTGTTATAACTACTGTTTCCCTTTTGCTTGTAAACACTATTCCTAATTTATGAACTTTTACTTCATTCCTGTCTCATAGTTGCTTTGCTTTTGACTTGCATTAAATAAATATATGGATATTATATACTTACGCTAATGGCCATAATTATTAGGCCACCCCAGTTTTTTAAAAGAAATGATGTATTTCATATTATTTTTAGTACTTATTGACAAGTGGGTAATTCTAAATGTAGACAGAATTGTTCTTTGTTAATACTGCACAATAACATGTGCGTCAAATGAACTGTTCTGGTGTTCAGTTTTTGTGCTCTCTTCCCCATGCTAGTCTCTTCTTCTTACTGGCTGACCAAAGCAAAGGCTTCCTGGCTGCTTTGTAAAATTTTGCAAAGTAATAATAAAAGAACAATTCTATTTTCGTTTAGAATTATCCATTTGTATGGTAGGCACATGATAGCATTTACTTTTCTTTCATTTTCATAAAACAAGGTTATAAGTTATTTACAATCTCTTACTTATAACTTTTTTTTGTGATTAATTAAAATGAGCATGTCATTTTTGTGACAGTCAAGGTATCATTATTCTATCAAAATATGCAAATATTAGTAGTGAAGTGCAAAATGGCACAACGAAGTTGAATTATATTTCCTCGGGTGAAAAGGTTTCTCATTCATTTACAAAGCTTTTCAGCAGAATAAAATTAAAGAAGTTTTCTAATGTTCTCAATAGAACAATCCCAAACTGTTTACTTTCCACTGTCTTTCCTGTTATAACTACTGTTTCCCTTTTGCTTGTAAACACTATTCCTAATTTATGAACTTTTACTTCATTCCTGTCTCATAGTTGCTTTGCTTTTGACTTGCATTAAATAAATATATGGATATTATATACTTACGCTAATGGCCATAATTATTAGGCCACCCCAGTTTTTTAAAAGAAATGATGTATTTCATATTATTTTTAGTACTTATTGACAAGTGGGTAATTCTAAATGTAGACAGAATTGTTCTTTGTTAATACTGCACAATAACATGTGCGTCAAATGAACTGTTCTGGTGTTCAGTTTTTGTGCTCTCTTCTTCTTACTGGCTGGCCAAAGCAAAGGCTTCCTGGCTGCTTTGTAAAATTTTGCAAAGTAATAATAAAAGAACAATTCTATTTTCGTTTAGAATTATCCATTTGTATGGTAGGCACATGATAGCATTTACTTTTCTTTCATTTTCATAAAACAAGGTTATAAGTTATTTACAATCTCTTACTTATAACTTTTTTTTTGTGATTAATTAAAATGAGCATGTCATTTTTGTGACAGTCAAGGTATCATAATTCTATCAAAATATGCAAATATTAGTAGTGAAGTGCAAAATGGCACAACGAAGTTGAATTATATTTCCTCGGGTGAAAAGGTTTCTCATTCATTTACAAAGCTTTTCAGCAGAATAAAATTAAAGAAGTTTTCTAATGTTCTCAATAGAACAATCCCAAACTGTTTACTTTCCACTGTCTTTCCTGTTATAACTACTGTTTCCCTTTTGCTTGTAAACACTATTCCTAATTTATGAACTTTTACTTCATTCCTGTCTCATAGTTGCTTTGCTTTTGACTTGCATTAAATAAATATATGGATATTATATACTTACGCTAATGGCCATAATTATTAGGCCACCCCAGTTTTTTAAAAGAAATGATGTATTTCATATTATTTTTAGTACTTATTGACAAGTGGGTAATTCTAAATGTAGACAGAATTGTTCTTTGTTAATACTGCACAATAACATGTGCGTCAAATGAACTGTTCTGGTGTTCAGTTTTTGTGCTCTCTTCTTCTTACTGGCTGGCCAAAGCAAAGGCTTCCTGGCTGCTTTGTAAAATTTTGCAAAGTAATAATAAAAGAACAATTCTATTTTCGTTTAGAATTATCCATTTGTATGGTAGGCACATGATAGCATTTACTTTTCTTTCATTTTCATAAAACAAGGTTATAAGTTATTTACAATCTCTTACTTATAACTTTTTTTTGTGATTAATTAAAATGAGCATGTCATTTTTGTGACAGTCAAGGTATCATAATTCTATCAAAATATGCAAATATTAGTAGTGAAGTGCAAAATGGCACAACGAAGTTGAATTATATTTCCTCGGGTGAAAAGGTTTCTCATTCATTTACAAAGCTTTTCAGCAGAATAAAATTAAAGAAGTTTTCTAATGTTCTCAATAGAACAATCCCAAACTGTTTACTTTCCACTGTCTTTCCTGTTATAACTACTGTTTCCCTTTTGCTTGTAAACACTATTCCTAATTTATGAACTTTTACTTCATTCCTGTCTCATAGTTGCTTTGCTTTTGACTTGCATTAAATAAAATATATGGATATTATATACTTACGCTAATGGCCATAATTATTAGGCCACCCCAGTTTTTTAAAAGAAATGATGTATTTCATATTATTTTTAGTACTTATTGACAAGTGGGTAATTCTAAATGTAGACAGAATTGTTCTTTGTTAATACTGCACAATAACATGTGCGTCAAATGAACTGTTCTGGTGTTCAGTTTTTGTGCTCTCTTCTTCTTACTGGCTGGCCAAAGCAAAGGCTTCCTGGCTGCTTTGTAAAATTTTGCAAAGTAATAATAAAAGAACAATTCTATTTTCGTTTAGAATTATCCATTTGTATGGTAGGTACATGATAGCATTTACTTTTCTTTCATTTTCATAAAACAAGGTTATAAGTTATTTACAATCTCTTACTTATAACTTTTTTTTGTGATTAATTAAAATGAGCATGTCATTTTTGTGACAGTCAAGGTATCATAATTCTATCAAAATATGCAAATATTAGTAGTGAAGTGCAAATTGGCACAACGAAGTTGAATTATATTTCCTCGGGTGAAAAGGTTTCTCATTCATTTACAAAGCTTTTCAGCAGAATAAAATTAAAGAAGTTTTCTAATGTTCTCAATAGAACAATCCCAAACTGTTTACTTTCCACTGTCTTTCCTGTTATAACTACTGTTTCCCTTTTGCTTGTAAACACTATTCCTAATTTATGAACTTTTACTTCATTCCTGTCTCATAGTTGCTTTGCTTTTGACTTGCATTAAATAAATATATGGATATTATATACTTACGCTAATGGCCATAATTATTAGGCCACCCCAGTTTTTAAAAGAAATGATGTATTTCATATTATTTTTAGTACTTATTGACAAGTGGGTAATTCTAAATGTAGACAGAATTGTTCTTTGTTAATACTGCACAATAACATGTGCGTCAAATGAACTGTTCTGGTGTTCAGTTTTTGTGCTCTCTTCCCCATGCTAGTCTCTTCTTCTTACTGGCTGGCCAAAGCAAAGGCTTCCTGGCTGCTTTGTAAAATTTTGCAAAGTAATAATAAAAGAACAATTCTATTTTCGTTTAGAATTATCCATTTGTATGGTAGGCACATGATAGCATTTACTTTTCTTTCATTTTCATAAAACAAGGTTATAAGTTATTTACAATCTCTTACTTATAACTTTTTTTTGTGATTAATTAAAATGAGCATGTCATTTTTGTGACAGTCAAGGTATCATTATTCTATCAAAATATGCAAATATTAGTAGTGAAGTGCAAAATGGCACAACGAAGTTGAATTATATTTCCTCGGGTGAAAAGGTTTCTCATTCATTTACAAAGCTTTTCAGCAGAATAAAATTAAAGAAGTTTTCTAATGTTCTCAATAGAACAATCCCAAACTGTTTACTTTCCACTGTCTTTCCTGTTATAACTACTGTTTCCCTTTTGCTTGTAAACACTATTCCTAATTTATGAACTTTTACTTCATTCCTGTCTCATAGTTGCTTTGCTTTTGACTTGCATTAAATAAATATATGGATATTATATACTTACGCTAATGGCCATAATTATTAGGCCACCCCAGTTTTTTAAAAGAAATGATGTATTTCATATTATTTTTAGTACTTATTGACAAGTGGGTAATTCTAAATGTAGACAGAATTGTTCTTTGTTAATACTGCACAATAACATGTGCGTCAAATGAACTGTTCTGGTGTTCAGTTTTTGTGCTCTCTTCTTCTTACTGGCTGGCCAAAGCAAAGGCTTCCTGGCTGCTTTGTAAAATTTTGCAAAGTAATAATAAAAGAACAATTCTATTTTCGTTTAGAATTATCCATTTGTATGGTAGGCACATGATAGCATTTACTTTTCTTTCATTTTCATAAAACAAGGTTATAAGTTATTTACAATCTCTTACTTATAACTTTTTTTTGTGATTAATTAAAATGAGCATGTCATTTTTGTGACAGTCAAGGTATCATAATTCTATCAAAATATGCAAATATTAGTAGTGAAGTGCAAAATGGCACAACGAAGTTGAATTATATTTCCTCGGGTGAAAAGGTTTCTCATTCATTTACAAAGCTTTTCAGCAGAATAAAATTAAAGAAGTTTTCTAATGTTCTCAATAGAACAATCCCAAACTGTTTACTTTCCACTGTCTTTCCTGTTATAACTACTGTTTCCCTTTTGCTTGTAAACACTATTCCTAATTTATGAACTTTTACTTCATTCCTGTCTCATAGTTGCTTTGCTTTTGACTTGCATTAAATAAATATATGGATATTATATACTTACGCTAATGGCCATAATTATTAGGCCACCCCAGTTTTTTAAAAGAAATGATGTATTTCATATTATTTTTAGTACTTATTGACAAGTGGGTAATTCTAAATGTAGACAGAATTGTTCTTTGTTAATACTGCACAATAACATGTGCGTCAAATGAACTGTTCTGGTGTTCAGTTTTTGTGCTCTCTTCTTCTTACTGGCTGGCCAAAGCAAAGGCTTCCTGGCTGCTTTGTAAAATTTTGCAAAGTAATAATAAAAGAACAATTCTATTTTCGTTTAGAATTATCCATTTGTATGGTAGGCACATGATAGCATTTACTTTTCTTTCATTTTCATAAAACAAGGTTATAAGTTATTTACAATCTCTTACTTATAACTTTTTTTTGTGATTAATTAAAATGAGCATGTCATTTTTGTGACAGTCAAGGTATCATAATTCTATCAAAATATGCAAATATTAGTAGTGAAGTGCAAATTGGCACAACGAAGTTGAATTATATTTCCTCGGGTGAAAAGGTTTCTCATTCATTTACAAAGCTTTTCAGCAGAATAAAATTAAAGAAGTTTTCTAATGTTCTCAATAGAACAATCCCAAACTGTTTACTTTCCACTGTCTTTCCTGTTATAACTACTGTTTCCCTTTTGCTTGTAAACACTATTCCTAATTTATGAACTTTTACTTCATTCCTGTCTCATAGTTGCTTTGCTTTTGACTTGCATTAAATAAATATATGGATATTATATACTTACGCTAATGGCCATAATTATTAGGCCACCCCAGTTTTTTAAAAGAAATGATGTATTTCATATTATTTTTAGTACTTATTGACAAGTGGGTAATTCTAAATGTAGACAGAATTGTTCTTTGTTAATACTGCACAATAACATGTGCGTCAAATGAACTGTTCTGGTGTTCAGTTTTTGTGCTCTCTTCTTCTTACTGGCTGGCCAAAGCAAAGGCTTCCTGGCTGCTTTGTAAAATTTTGCAAAGTAATAATAAAAGAACAATTCTATTTTCGTTTAGAATTATCCATTTGTATGGTAGGCACATGATAGCATTTACTTTTCTTTCATTTTCATAAAACAAGGTTATAAGTTATTTACAATCTCTTACTTATAACTTTTTTTTGTGATTAATTAAAATGAGCATGTCATTTTTGTGACAGTCAAGGTATCATAATTCTATCAAAATATGCAAATATTAGTAGTGAAGTGCAAAATGGCACAACGAAGTTGAATTATATTTCCTCGGGTGAAAAGGTTTCTCATTCATTTACAAAGGTTTTCAGCAGAATAAAATTAAAGAAGTTTTCTAATGTTCTCAATAGAACAATCCCAAACTGTTTACTTTCCACTGTCTTTCCTGTTATAACTACTGTTTCCCTTTTGCTTGTAAACACTATTCCTAATTTATGAACTTTTACTTCATTCCTGTCTCATAGTTGCTTTGCTTTTGACTTGCATTAAATAAATATATGGATATTATATACTTACGCTAATGGCCATAATTATTAGGCCACCCCAGTTTTTTAAAAGAAATGATGTATTTCATATTATTTTTAGTACTTATTGACAAGTGGGTAATTCTAAATGTAGACAGAATTGTTCTTTGTTAATACTGCACAATAACATGTGCGTCAAATGAACTGTTCTGGTGTTCAGTTTTTGTGCTCTCTTCTTCTTACTGGCTGGCCAAAGCAAAGGCTTCCTGGCTGCTTTGTAAAATTTTGCAAAGTAATAATAAAAGAACAATTCTATTTTCGTTTAGAATTATCCATTTGTATGGTAGGCACATGATAGCATTTACTTTTCTTTCATTTTCATAAAACAAGGTTATAAGTTATTTACAATCTCTTACTTATAACTTTTTTTTGTGATTAATTAAAATGAGCATGTCATTTTTGTGACAGTCAAGGTATCATAATTCTATCAAAATATGCAAATATTAGTAGTGAAGTGCAAAATGGCACAACGAAGTTGAATTATATTTCCTCGGGTGAAAAGGTTTCTCATTCATTTACAAAGCTTTTCAGCAGAATAAAATTAAAGAAGTTTTCTAATGTTCTCAATAGAACAATCCCAAACTGTTTACTTTCCACTGTCTTTCCTGTTATAACTACTGTTTCCCTTTTGCTTGTAAACACTATTCCTAATTTATGAACTTTTACTTCATTCCTGTCTCATAGTTGCTTTGCTTTTGACTTGCATTAAATAAAATATATGGATATTATATACTTACGCTAATGGCCATAATTATTAGGCCACCCCAGTTTTTTAAAAGAAATGATGTATTTCATATTATTTTTAGTACTTATTGACAAGTGGGTAATTCTAAATGTAGACAGAATTGTTCTTTGTTAATACTGCACAATAACATGTGCGTCAAATGAACTGTTCTGGTGTTCAGTTTTTGTGCTCTCTTCTTCTTACTGGCTGGCCAAAGCAAAGGCTTCCTGGCTGCTTTGTAAAATTTTGCAAAGTAATAATAAAAGAACAATTCTATTTTCGTTTAGAATTATCCATTTGTATGGTAGGCACATGATAGCATTTACTTTTCTTTCATTTTCATAAAACAAGGTTATAAGTTATTTACAATCTCTTACTTATAACTTTTTTTGTGATTAATTAAAATGAGCATGTCATTTTTGTGACAGTCAAGGTATCATAATTCTATCAAAATATGCAAATATTGATAGTGAAGTGCAAAATGGCACAACGAAGTTGAATTATATTTCCTCGGGTGAAAAGGTTTCTCATTCATTTACAAGCTTTTCAGCAGAATAAAATTAAAGAAGTTTTCTAATGTTCTCGACAGAACAATCCCAAACTGTTTACTTTCCACTGTCTTTCCTGTTATAACTTCTGTTTCCCTTTTTGTAAACACTATTCCTAATTTATGAACTTTTACTTCATTCCTGTCTCATAGTTGCTTTGCTTTTGACTTGCATTAAATAAAATATGCTGAATCATATATACTTACGCTAATGGCCATAATTATTAGGCCACCCCAGTTTTTAAAAGAAATGATGTATTTCATATTATTTTTTAGTACTTATTGTAAATTGGGTAATTCTAAATGTAGACAGAATTGTTCTTTGTTAATACTGCACAATAACATGTGCGTCAAATGAACTGTTCTGGTGTTCAGTTTTTGTGCTCTCTTCTTCTTACTGGCTGGCCAAGCAGCTTCCTGGCTGCTTTGTAAAATTTTGCAAAGTAATAATAAAAAGAACAATTCTATACGTTTAGAATTATCCATTTATATGGTAGGCACATGATAGCATTTACTTTTCTTTCATTTTCATAAAACAAGGTTATAAGTTATTTACAATCTCTTACTTATAACTTTTTTTGTGATTAATTAAAATGAGCATGTCATTTTGACAGTCAAGGTATCATAATTCTATCAAAATATGCAAATATTAGTAGTGAAGTGCAAAATGGCACAGCTTAAGTTGAATTATATTTCCTCGGGTAGAAAGGTTTCTCATTCATTTACTAGAAACTTTTCAATAAGGAATAAAGTAAAGAAGTTTTCTAATGTTACTCAATAGAACAATCCCAAACTGTTACTTTCCATAATATTTTATTATAACTACTGTTTCCTTTTGCTTATAAACATATTCGTTATGAACTTTAGCATTTATGTCTCATAAGTTGCTTTGCTTTTGACTTACATTAAATAAAATATGGATATTATATACTTACGCTAATGGCCATAATTATTAGGCCACAGTTTTTAAAAGAAATGATGTATTTCATATTATTTTTAGTACTTATTGACAAGTGGGTAATTCTAAATGCTAATGAATTGTTCTTTATTAATACTGCACATGCTGGCACGTCAAATGAACTGTTCTGGTGTTCAGTTTTAGTGCTCTCTTCTTCTTACTGGCTGGCCAAAAGCAAAACTTCCTGGCTGCTTTGTAAAATTTTGCAAAGTAATAATAAAGAGAGAACAATTCTATTTTCGTTTAGAATTATCCATTTGTATAGTAGGCTTATGATAGCATTTACTTTTCTTTCATTTTTCATAAAACAAGGTTATAAGTTATTTACAATCTCATACTTATAACTTTTTTTTGTGATTAATTAAAATGAGCATGTCATTTTGTGACAGTCAAGGTATCATAATTCTATCAAAATATGCAAATATTAGTAATTGAAGTGCAAAATGGCACAACGAAGTTGAATTATATTTCCTCGGGTGAAAAAGTTTCTCATTCATTTACAAAGCTTTTCAGCAGAATAAATAAAGAAAGTTTTCTAATGTTCTCAATAGAACAATCCCAAACTGTTTACTTTCCACTGTCTTTCCCTGTATAACTACTGTTTCCCTTTGCTTGTAAACACTATTCCTAATTTATGAACTTTTACTTCATTCCTGTCTCATAGTTGCTTTGCTTTTATTAAATAAATATATGGATATTATGTACGCTAATGGCCATAATTATTAGGCCACCCCAGTTTTACCCAAAGAAATGATGTATTTCATATTATTTTTAGTACTTATTGACAAGTGGGTAATTCTAAATGTAGACAGAATTGTTCTTTGTTAATACTGCACAATAACATGTGCATTAAATGAACTGTTCTGGTGTTCAGTTTTTGTGCTCTCTTCTTCTTACTGGCTGGCCAAGAAAACGAAAGGCTTCCTGGCTGCTTTGTAAAATTTTGCAAAGTAATAATAAAACAATTCTATTTTCGTTTAGAATTATCCATTTGCTCTGAGTAGGCACATGATAGCATTTACTTTTCTTTCATTTTCATAAAACAAGGTTATAAGTTATTTACAATCTCTTACTTATAACTTTTTTTGTGATTAATTAAAATAGACATGTCATTTTTGTGACAGTCAAGGTATCATAATTCTATCAAAATATGCAAATATTAGTAGTGAAGTGCAAAATGGCACAACGAAGTTGAATTATATTTCCTCGGGTGAAAAGGTTTCTCATTCATTTACAAAGCTTTTCAGCAGAATAAAATTAAAGAAGTTTTCTAATGTTCTCAATAGAACAATCCCAAACTGTTTACTTTCCCACTGTCTTTCCTGTTATAACTACTGTTTCCCTTTTGCTTGTAAACACTATTCCTAATTTATGAACTTTTACTTCATTCCTGTCTCATAGTTGCTTTGCTTTTTGACTTGCATTAAATAAATATATGGATATTATATACTTGCATAATGGCCATAATTATTAGGCCACCCCAGTTTTTTAAAAGAAATGATGTATTTCATATTATTTTTAGTACTTATTGACAAGTGGGTAATTCTAAATGTAGACAGAATTGTTCTTTTGTTAATACTGCACAATAACATGTGCGTCAAATGAACTGTTCTGGTGTTCAGTTTTGTGCTCTCTTCTTCTTACTGGCTGGCCAAAGCAAAGGCTTCCTGACTGCTTTGTAAAATTTTGCAAAGTAATAATAAGGGCTCATTCTATTTTTGTTTAGAATTATCCATTTGTATGGTAGGCACATGATAGCATTTTACTTTTCTTTCATTTTCATAAAACAAGGTTATAAGTTATTTACAATCTCTTACTTATAACTTTTTTTGTGATTAATTAAAATGAGCATGTCATTTTGTGACAGTCAAGGTATCATAAATTCTATCAAAATATGCAAATATTAGTAGTGAAGTGCAAAATGGCACAGCAGAGTTGAATTATATTTCCTCGGGTGAAAAGGTTTTTCATTCATTTACAAGCTTTTCAGCAGAATAAAATTAAAGAAGTTTTCTAATGTTCTCAATAGAACAATCCCAAACTGTTTACTTTCCACTGTCTTTCCTGTTATAACTACTGTTTCCCTTTTGCTTGTAAACACTATTCCTAATTTATGAACTTTTACTTCATTCCTGTCTCATAGTTGCTTTGCTTTTGACTTGCATTAAATAAAATATATGGATATTATATACTTACGCTAATGGCCATAATTATTAGGCCACCCCAGTTTTTAAAAGAAATGATGTATTTCATATTATTTTTAGTACTTATTGACAAGTGGGTAATTCTAAATGTAGACAGAATTGTTCTTTGTTAATACTGCACAATAACATGTGCGTCAAATGAACTGTTCTGGTGTTCAGTTTTTGTGCTCTCTTCTTCTTACTGGCTGGCCAAAGCAAAGGCTTCCTGGCTGCTTTGTAAAATTTTGCAAAGTAATAATAAAAGAACAATTCTATTTTCGTTTAGAATTATCCATTTGTATGGTAGGCACATGATAGCATTTACTTTTCTTTCATTTTCATAAAACAAGGTTATAAGTTATTTACAATCTCTTACTTATAACTTTTTTTTGTGATTAATTAAAATGAGCATGTCATTTTTGTGACAGTCAAGGTATCATAATTCTATCAAAATATGCAAATATTAGTAGTGAAGTGCAAAATGGCACAACGAAGTTGAATTATATTTCCTCGGGTGAAAAGGTTTCTCATTCATTTACAAAGCTTTTCAGCAGAATAAAATTAAAGAAGTTTTCTAATGTTCTCAATAGAACAATCCCAAACTGTTTACTTTCCACTGTCTTTCCTGTTATAACTACTGTTTCCCTTTTGCTTGTAAACACTATTCCTAATTTATGAACTTTTACTTCATTCCTGTCTCATAGTTGCTTTGCTTTTGACTTGCATTAAATAAAATATATGGATATTATATACTTACGCTAATGGCCATAATTATTAGGCCACCCCAGTTTTTTAAAAGAAATGATGTATTTCATATTATTTTTAGTACTTATTGACAAGTGGGTAATTCTAAATGTAGACAGAATTGTTCTTTGTTAATACTGCACAATAACATGTGCGTCAAATGAACTGTTCTGGTGTTCAGTTTTTGTGCTCTCTTCTTCTTACTGGCTGGCCAAAGCAAAGGCTTCCTGGCTGCTTTGTAAAATTTTGCAAAGTAATAATAAAAGAACAATTCTATTTTCGTTTAGAATTATCCATTTGTATGGTAGGCACATGATAGCATTTACTTTTCTTTCATTTTCATAAAACAAGGTTATAAGTTATTTACAATCTCTTACTTATAACTTTTTTTTGTGATTAATTAAAATGAGCATGTCATTTTTGTGACAGTCAAGGTATCATAATTCTATCAAAATATGCAAATATTAGTAGTGAAGTGCAAATTGGCACAACGAAGTTGAATTATATTTCCTCGGGTGAAAAGGTTTTTCATTCATTTACAAAGCTTTTCAGCAGAATAAAATTAAAGAAGTTTTCTAATGTTCTCAATAGAACAATCCCAAACTGTTTACTTTCCACTGTCTTTCCTGTTATAACTACTGTTTCCCTTTTGCTTGTAAACACTATTCCTAATTTATGAACTTTTACTTCATTCCTGTCTCATAGTTGCTTTGCTTTTGACTTGCATTAAATAAATATATGGATATTATATACTTACGCTAATGGCCATAATTATTAGGCCACCCCAGTTTTTTAAAAGAAATGATGTATTTCATATTATTTTTAGTACTTATTGACAAGTGGGTAATTCTAAATGTAGACAGAATTGTTCTTTGTTAATACTGCACAATAACATGTGCGTCAAATGAACTGTTCTGGTGTTCAGTTTTTGTGCTCTCTTCTTCTTACTGGCTGGCCAAAGCAAAGGCTTCCTGGCTGCTTTGTAAAATTTTGCAAAGTAATAATAAAAGAACAATTCTATTTTCGTTTAGAATTATCCATTTGTATGGTAGGCACATGATAGCATTTACTTTTCTTTCATTTTCATAAAACAAGGTTATAAGTTATTTACAATCTCTTACTTATAACTTTTTTTTGTGATTAATTAAAATGAGCATGTCATTTTTGTGACAGTCAAGGTATCATAATTCTATCAAAATATGCAAATATTAGTAGTGAAGTGCAAATTGGCACAACGAAGTTGAATTATATTTCCTCGGGTGAAAAGGTTTCTCATTCATTTACAAAGCTTTTCAGCAGAATAAAATTAAAGAAGTTTTCTAATGTTCTCAATAGAACAATCCCAAACTGTTTACTTTCCACTGTCTTTCCTGTTATAACTACTGTTTCCCTTTTGCTTGTAAACACTATTCCTAATTTATGAACTTTTACTTCATTCCTGTCTCATAGTTGCTTTGCTTTTGACTTGCATTAAATAAATATATGGATATTATATACTTACGCTAATGGCCATAATTATTAGGCCACCCCAGTTTTTTAAAAGAAATGATGTATTTCATATTATTTTTAGTACTTATTGACAAGTGGGTAATTCTAAATGTAGACAGAATTGTTCTTTGTTAATACTGCACAATAACATGTGCGTCAAATGAACTGTTCTGGTGTTCAGTTTTTGTGCTCTCTTCTTCTTACTGGCTGGCCAAAGCAAAGGCTTCCTGGCTGCTTTGTAAAATTTTGCAAAGTAATAATAAAAGAACAATTCTATTTTCGTTTAGAATTATCCATTTGTATGGTAGGCACATGATAGCATTTACTTTTCTTTCATTTTCATAAAACAAGGTTATAAGTTATTTACAATCTCTTACTTATAACTTTTTTTTGTGATTAATTAAAATGAGCATGTCATTTTTGTGACAGTCAAGGTATCATAATTCTATCAAAATATGCAAATATTAGTAGTGAAGTGCAAAATGGCACAACGAAGTTGAATTATATTTCCTCGGGTGAAAAGGTTTCTCATTCATTTACAAAGCTTTTCAGCAGAATAAAATTAAAGAAGTTTTCTAATGTTCTCAATAGAACAATCCCAAACTGTTTACTTTCCACTGTCTTTCCTGTTATAACTACTGTTTCCCTTTTGCTTGTAAACACTATTCCTAATTTATGAACTTTTACTTCATTCCTGTCTCATAGTTGCTTTGCTTTTGACTTGCATTAAATAAATATATGGATATTATATACTTACGCTAATGGCCATAATTATTAGGCCACCCCAGTTTTTTAAAAGAAATGATGTATTTCATATTATTTTTAGTACTTATTGACAAGTGGGTAATTCTAAATGTAGACAGAATTGTTCTTTGTTAATACTGCACAATAACATGTGCGTCAAATGAACTGTTCTGGTGTTCAGTTTTTGTGCTCTCTTCTTCTTACTGGCTGGCCAAAGCAAAGGCTTCCTGGCTGCTTTGTAAAATTTTGCAAAGTAATAATAAAAGAACAATTCTATTTTCGTTTAGAATTATCCATTTGTATGGTAGGCACATGATAGCATTTACTTTTCTTTCATTTTCATAAAACAAGGTTATAAGTTATTTACAATCTCTTACTTATAACTTTTTTTGTGATTAATTAAAATGAGCATGTCATTTTTGTGACAGTCAAGGTATCATAATTCTATCAAAATATGCAAATATTAGTAGTGAAGTGCAAAATGGCACAACGAAGTTGAATTATATTTCCTCGGGTGAAAAGGTTTCTCATTCATTTACAAAGCTTTTCAGCAGAATAAAATTAAAGAAGTTTTCTAATGTTCTCAATAGAACAATCCCAAACTGTTTACTTTCCACTGTCTTTCCTGTTATAACTACTGTTTCCCTTTTGCTTGTAAACACTATTCCTAATTTATGAACTTTTACTTCATTCCTGTCTCATAGTTGCTTTGCTTTTGACTTGCATTAAATAAATATATGGATATTATATACTTACGCTAATGGCCATAATTATTAGGCCACCCCAGTTTTTTAAAAGAAATGATGTATTTCATATTATTTTTAGTACTTATTGACAAGTGGGTAATTCTAAATGTAGACAGAATTGTTCTTTGTTAATACTGCACAATAACATGTGCGTCAAATGAACTGTTCTGGTGTTCAGTTTTTGTGCTCTCTTCTTCTTACTGGCTGGCCAAAGCAAAGGCTTCCTGGCTGCTTTGTAAAATTTTGCAAAGTAATAATAAAAGAACAATTCTATTTTCGTTTAGAATTATCCATTTGTATGGTAGGCACATGATAGCATTTACTTTTCTTTCATTTTCATAAAACAAGGTTATAAGTTATTTACAATCTCTTACTTATAACTTTTTTTTGTGATTAATTAAAATGAGCATGTCATTTTTGTGACAGTCAAGGTATCATAATTCTATCAAAATATGCAAATATTAGTAGTGAAGTGCAAAATGGCACAACGAAGTTGAATTATATTTCCTCGGGTGAAAAGGTTTCTCATTCATTTACAAAGCTTTTCAGCAGAATAAAATTAAAGAAGTTTTCTAATGTTCTCAATAGAACAATCCCAAACTGTTTACTTTCCACTGTCTTTCCTGTTATAACTACTGTTTCCCTTTTGCTTGTAAACAATATTCCTACTTTATGAACTTTTACTTTATTCATGTCTCATAGATGCTTTGCTTTTGTTTAAATCATTTTCAGTTTTGCTTGAAGCTTTCGTTTGAGCTTAGCCATTTCACTTTTTTTTTTATCACAGGCTGACTTTCTGAAAGCATTTGACTTTGTCAGCAGAGTCAAGTTACCAGAATTCTCTGCTTTCAGAGCAAAGGTCATCTGCTGATGAAGTTAATGATATCATTTCACAATCTCATTTTCTTATTTAATATAATATATTAATATAATATATAATTATTTGATATTATATACGTACATTAATGGCCATAATTATTAGGCCACCCCAGTGTTTTAAAAGAAATGATGTATTTCATACTATTTGTAGTATTTATTGACAAGTTTTTTTGTTTTTTTTAATCGTATCGCCCCCGAGCAAGGCGGTAACGCCACCGATGTGCAGGGGGCTACGTAATAGTGAAAAGATTGGAAAAGAGAAAGCCGGAAACCACATCCTAAACAGGGAACAAGGGATGAGCCTCTTAACCTGTTCAATAGACGTGGGTGGAGTGTGAACTGGGCGATAGATAGATCTATCTACTCCAATTGAAAAAAACAAAAAACAAAGTGAGAAGATTTGAAAAGAGAAAGCCGGAAACCACATCCTAAACAGGGAACAAGGGATGAGCCTCTTAACCTGTTCAATAGACGAGGGTGGAGTGTGAACTGGGCGATAGATAGATCTATCTACTCCAATTGAAAAAAACAAAAAACAAAGTGAGAAGATTTGAAAAGAGAAAGCCGGAAACCACACCCTAAACAGGGAACAAGTGATGAGCCTCTTAACCTGTTCAATAGACGTGGGTGGAGTGTGAACCGGGCGATAGATAGATCTAAATGTAAACAGAATTGTTCTTTGTTAATACTGCACAATAACATGTGCATCAAATGAACTGTTCTGGTGTCCAGTTTTTGTGCTCTCTTCCCCATGCTAGTCTCTTCTTCTTATTGGTTGGCCAAAGCAAAGACTTCCTGGCTGCCTTCTATAATTTTGCAAAATAATAATAACAAAAGAACCATTCTATTTTCATTTAGAATTATTCACTTGGCAATAAATACAAAAAATAGTATGAAATACATAATCTTTTTTTAAAAAACTGGGGTGGCCTAATAATTATGGCCGGTAGTGTATATTATATACATACATTATAATACATATATATAATATGTATACATATTATAATACATATACTGACTTATATTATTTTTATCCTGTTCTTCATCTAATTTTTGTTATTTATTGAAAATGTTAGGAATTTTCCTAAAATTCATTCTACAAAAAATCGATGTTTATTTCCACTTCATGAAGTTTTTTTTTTTTGAGATTTCTGATGTTTGATTAGAATTCTGCATTGTATGATATCCAAGGGTGTGTGTTGTGGTGCAGTGGATATTGGCTCAGAACAAGAAATCAGAGAGCTGCGTTCGAATTTCAGTTGAACTTGCTGCATTCACTTATGCATAGATACCTTCGGGAAAGGTATGAATCCATCTCTTCTCCCTCCATTTATGGGCTAAACAGCAGAACGGGTTGTGTTCTGTGTCCTCAGTTGGCAATCAGTTTACTGCAAAAAATAATGGCAACCTAGTGCGGGAAAATCTGCTCAGCCAGTCATGTCTTTTTCGAGACAATCACCCAATCATGTATCACACATAGTTATAATTAAAAGTAAAATATAAGCTTCAAGAGATTTTTCATTTTTTTAAAAATGCATTTTAAACCTATGGTATTGTTTTTTTGTTGTTGTTTTTTTTTTGCAGCGGGGGTATCTAGTATAAATAGATACCTCCAAAAATTCCAAAGTCTTCATTTATCTGGAGGGGATTAAATAAAATATGCTGCAATTTTCATTATATGATTGAAAAAATTTCATGAACACCCTCTAAATTAAGATCAACACACTCAAAATTGAAAAGGCCTGAAGGAATACAAAGTAATATTTTCATAGTGTCTTACACAATAAATTGCTATGGCTGTTCTAAAACTTCTAGTTTTCCAATGTTCCACTTTATTTTGTTACTCATTAGAGGAAAACGTGATAGATTAATACTTTTCCCAAGGGTATTTGTGTTTAAGTCAATGCAACGAATTCAACTAGTATTAGAATTTGGCTCTTTGTTTTCTTGTTCTGAGTTGATATCCATTGCACCAAAATGCACTTCAACAACATTACTATGAAGTAAACACAGCCTCAAGTACAATTTGAACACAGATCTCAGGGAATTATATTATCACACCTCTCCACTGACAAAAGATGCACACATGTAAGTATTCCACACAGAAATTATATAAAACTAATAATTTCACACAGAAATTATATAAAACTAATAATTTCTGTTATCTATGAATCTAAAAGGGACATTTTTCAAGACTGTTACCTATTTGATCTTCCGTACAAAAAGTAAACAGTTTTGAAAATACTAAAATAAAATTATTTCAAAAATATTTCTAAAGTGAAAATACCATGAAACTTAATTTTTTAAATCTTTTCAAACACAATTCAATAAAAAATATCTTATTTCTCATCATTAAATGAAGATGTTCACTGAAATATTACAATTAAATTTTACAAAAAGTAATATTTTAATTTTTTTTCTCTGAGAAATTTTGAAGAAAATAATGTTTTATTAAATTAAAAAGCATGCACCAAGTTACAACGAAAATCATTTTTTCATAATTTTCAATTATTTCTGTAATGTTTCAGTGCAGATTTTCAAGACTTACTACATTGATATTGCAATATATTTTACTGAAATAAAATTTTCAAGGATTTTTCTTCATAAAACTGTGAAAAAAATGTTTATCTTCAACTACTAAATTATTCACAATGTATTAAATTCAATAAGGCAACTGACCCCCCCCCCCCATATTTATATAAGGTTTTTCTAATAGGCTATTCAGCTTACAATTTATTCATTAATGAATAATTGCCAAAAAATTTATGTGTCTTGTGGTGCAGTGGATATCAACTTGGAATGAGAAATTGAAGAGCTGGGTTCAAATTCCAGTTGAATTCATTGCATTCACTTACATGCAAATGTCCTTTGGACAGATATTAATCTGTCTCTTCTAGGATGTGCGTTGTAGTGCAGTGGATATTGACTTGGAACGAGAAATCGGGAAGCTGAGTTTGAATTTCAGTTGAATTCCGTGCATTCACTTATGCACAAATACCCTTGGGAAAGGTATTAATCCGTCTCTTCCCTCCAGTTATGGGTTAAATAATAGGACAGATTGGGTTCTATATCCTTGGTTGACAACCAGTCTACCGCAGAAAGCAATGGCAACCTACTGCGGGATAATCTTCTGCCCAGTCAGTCATGTCTCTTTTGAGACATGATCGCCCAAGCGTGTATCACGTATGGCACTTAACTGACTGACTCATAATTGCATGAATATTGTTGCATTTTCAAAGAAATAATGTTTATTTGCTTTCACTTCAGAAAAAATATTCCTTTTATGGTACCTTGTATGCTTAGTGATGGAAAACTCCTTTTTTTGTGGGTACATTTGTTCAACTTTGCAAAATTAACTTTATTTTATTTAGCAATAAATCTTTCTATATACACTTAAAACTGTTTGTGTACATATATGTATATTTTAGAGTATTTACTGGATTTCTTTTAATCAGGCATCATTTTTAATTCTTAAAAAGTAGATATTGCCAAAGAAAATATATTTGACAATAAAATTAATATTTTTTTTAAATCACAAAAATAATTTGAATCAATTTAAATGTGATTTTAAATGCAACAAAGTTTTAGATGACGAAGTGTCCATTACTAATTTAGGTTTACGAGTCGACTCGGCGTAACTGGGGTCATGAAATAAAACAGGCAATAAGAAAGACGTGTAGGCGAAAGTAACAAGAAAATCAATAACAAAGGTTACATAGGGTTGACAGCATGCATAAAATTAAGGAAAGAAAAGTTCTTTCCCTGGTGAGAAATAAAAATTTGCACCCCTAATTGCTACCCGCAATTAGTGCGCGTGTGTTTGTGTGAGTTAGGGAAACATGTCTGCTCTTGCCCGGGACAAAATCCTAACGTGACGTTCCCCGCTTTTTATTGGTATTCGTTTACGCGGGAACTAAGTTATCACGCGAACGCTGAATGACCATGTGTGTGTGTGTGTGTGTGTGTGTGTGTGGGTGTCAATGTATCAAACCCCACAAAGTCTATTATTTTATAATTAAAGCTAAAAAATATAAGCTTCAAGAAATTTTCCATTTTTTTAATGCATTTTAAACCTGTGACATTTTTTTTTTTTGAGATATCTAATATAGATACCTCCAAAGATTCAACAGTTTTTCATTATACGAGAGAAAAAATTTTATGAACACACACTAAAAATTAAAACCCACAAATTCAAAATCGAAAAAGCCTGAAGAAATACAAAGTAATATGTCCATACTGCGGGATAACCTTTTGTCCAGTCAGTCATATCTCTTTTGAGACATGATCACCCAAGCGTGTGTGGGGCTTGATACATTGACACACACACACACACACACACACACACACACACACACACACATGGTCACTCAGCGTTCACGTGATAACTTAGTTCCCGCGTAAACGAATGCCAATAAAAGCGGGGAACGTCACGTGGTACGCTAGTTAGGATTTTGTCCCGGACAAGAGCAGACATGTTTCCCTAACTCACAAACACACGCGCACTAATTGCGGGTAGCAATTAGGGGCGCAATTTTTTATTTCTCACCAGGGAAAGAACTTCTCTTTCCTTTATTTTATGCATGCTGTCAACCCTATGTAACCTTTGTTAATATATTGTTTTTCGTGTTACTTTCGCCTTTTCGTTCTTTCTCATCGCCTGTTTTATTTCATCACCACCCAGTTACGTCGAGTCGACTCGTTAAATTTAAATTAGTAAAGGACGCTTCGTCCTCTACACGTGTATCATGTATGACACTTAACTGACTGACTAACTTACACAATAAATTGCTACGACTGTTCCAAATTTGTGGTTGTTTTCCAATGCTCCACATTAATTTGTTTTTTTTTATTTTGTTCGTCATTGTGGCAGATTTTTTTTTATAACATTTGTGAATCAACATTTGTTGAATTATTTCACATCTAACAATTTCTATTAAGTCAAAGTAAGACTGGTCAGTGTTCAATCTTTTAACTTTTTTAATTTCAATTTACTGGACACTAGAAAGTTTATTAATTATAAAATATTGTTGAGCTTGACAATGAAATTATATCAAGAAGTTTTTTGTATGAAGAAATAATTTAAATGCCTTCTTTGATAGAAATTAATTTCCGTATCTAAGTAAAGATTTTACACTTAGGCATTTAAAGAAATTTAAACATTGCCACATTTTGTCTTCTTTCATCAGTTCGTCGAACTTCCATCAAGAGATGGTGAGAGTGAGCATTTCCATTTATGATTAGTAAATAAACAGTTTATTTATTAATAACATTATCAATTGGAATTGCGAAAATTTTAATCGTTTATAAATTGTTCTAAAATTACATTTCCTTAAAAATGAAAAAAAAAAACTGAGTACATCATGATGAAAAAAATTTACCAAACTTGATAAAAACAAAGTTTTATCCTCATAATGAAAAAAGACCAAAGTATTTTTTGATTATTTAGTGATTTTTTTCATCCTTTCTCATACGTTCGAAATTATGGTTAAGTTAAAATCTTGTTTTTCTTACGACAGCGGGTGGGACAAAAAGTTTGGAAATTTTAGCGTCCCTTTTTTTTAACGGTAAATAAAACTCTTGGAAATTATTACAAAAATCAAATAATTGTCGGATTTTAATGAAACTTTCAGGACGTATTCTTTACGTAAATTATTTCCGAATCAAAAAGAAAAAAATTATTGGTGTTTTTTTTTGTTTTTTTTTTACATCTGTTGCCCGCACCTCACACATGCACTTTTATCATATGAAATTTCGAGAAATTCATAAAAGCAGAATCCATTGGAGAATAATCATTCTTTTTTGGAAAAAATAAACACCATACCGAAAATCTGCTCTGAATCCATGAAGAAAAAAAAAGATTTTTTTTCTTTTTAATTAAATAGTTTTTTGTCTTTTTTAATAATTAAAAAAAATTTTCGGTGATCAAGAACTTTTTTAATTCGAATAATTTAGTTTTCTTTTAAATCTTATAAATTTCTGCATTACTTTGACACCATCACGTGATATTGTTATTAAGAAATTATATTTACTACTCATAAATTGAAAATTTATCAAGTACTGAACTGATATTTTAAAAATAATTTTTTCTATATGTACGAATATGACGATTTTTGTTAACGTTTTTCTTCATATGTGACAAACTGACATCCTCAGTAAAAGGTCACGTGTCTTAAGGGTTGTCTCCCCTGACGGCAAAAAATAAAAATAAAAACTCCCTCTTGGCTCCGACTAAAATCGTTCATTTCTCTTAATAGGCTTTGCAAATCATCCGTTCAGCATTTTAAAGTAAGTTTTTTTTTCTACAAGTATTTTCGTGGCAACTGCTCTAACTAGCTTTTTTTTCCTGGTTCCCCACCCACATGTATTTTTACGCGTGCTACAAGACTGGCATGAAGGTCCCACCTTTTTTACTACTGTCGAAATAGTTTTAAACTATTTTAAATTAAATTGATTTAAAAAATATGTAACCACATCTCCTAGTCTAATAGTTTATTTTCTTTCACTTCCCGTTTGTGGAACTCTCTATCGTTTGTTTGCTTCCTTGATAGCTGCAATCTTTAAAAGTTTAAATGCAACGTCAATTGCCATCTTATCTCTTTGATTCCCATCCACAATTTTTTCGACATTCCCTGTACTTTGTTTTGTTTTTTGTCTCTCTCTCTCTCTCTCTCTCTCTCTCTCTCTTATTACTATTAAGCGGAAAGACCAAAGCATTTTTTAATTATTTTTTAAAAAATTTAATAATTTCTAACACGTTCAAAATTTTGGTGAAAAATCTTGTTTTGATTTTCGTTAGCAAAATTGTTATCAGAATTACAATGGATAATGTATTACGTAACTCAGTTTTTTTTCCGGTGACAAACACATTAATTTGGAAACTTTAAAAAAAAAATCAAATAATTGTCATATTTTAATGAAACTTCCAGAACTTATTCATCAATAAATAAATAATTACTTTTTAAATTATTATTTTTTAGAAAATCTTGTAAAAAAATTTTTTGTACATCTGTTATCCGGCCTCCATGTAAATACATGAAGTTTCAAGAAATTAAATTTTGTAGGGAAAATTGGTTTTATTAGTTAAATGCAGGATTCATTGGAGAATGTAAATAATTTATTAAATGTATTATTTTACCAAACAGCTGACTTTTTTTTTCCAAAAGTCTTTTCCCAGTAGTAAAATGAAAAATGCAATAAAACTATGACATTATTTAATTAGATAAGTTTTTAATTGCTTTTATAAATAATATATATTAAGGGCATTATAGAGTAAAGAATAAATTTTTTTCAATGAATAATGAAATTTTAAAAGAACTGTTTTAATTTTTTCTTTTTTAATTATAATAATTCATAAAATTTAATAATCTAAAAAAAATTCTACAGAGCCTTATAGCGGTTTGGTTATTAAATTATGCATTGACGACTATATTTACTAATCAAAAATTGATAAATTTAATACAAATCTTCGAGTCATCATATTTTTAAAATAATTAAAAAAATTTTTAGGTTATTTGAAGTTGTTTTTTAGTCTTGTATTTTCTGCCTTACATTAAAATGTCACATGTTTCATGATTTCTTCCCCATACAGGAAATATTTGGGCAATTATGTCAATTTTGGTCAAAAATATTTCGCTTGTCAACACATCTGGCTGTCATTAATCACTTCATATGTCAGAAATGTAATACCTCTGTGATTATAAAAATACTTCAATTCCAAATTTCATGTTATAAGCAAGTAATACTTGTTTCAAATCACATTAATTTAACTTTAAATTTTCTAATTTATCAAAAATAATGTGTATCAGATGTATATTTTTTTTGCAAGATTTTTAAAACTGGGAATTACTTTTTGTTTACAAACATGTTAATATGCCCCCAAAAAAGAAAATAAAAGCTGTTTTTAATGTTTTAAGTGAAAACACCCTCAAAAGTTAATCAATATAATTTCTGTTTGAAATGCACCAGAGTATTTTACTTACTGGAAATAGTAAATTTAAATATCAAGCTTTCAATTAAAGTTAAAATGGAAGATTCAAAAAAGCTTTTTCATTAAAAAAATTATTTTAAAATTTATATATCCAAAATGAATGGAGATCCCTACTTAAAAGTATCAAGTATCATTTAACTATAAAAAACAAAAACCAAAAAAAAACAACGTAATTTTAAAAATAAAGTTATTTCCTTCTACTAACTTTCATAAAATCATATATTATAAATAAATGTGCTGAAACTGTTGATTATATAAAGTTAAATATAATGTATTTTTAAACATAAATACCAATGTGTTGATTGCTCTGCTTGTGCACCATGTATATTCACTTTTTTTTTGCATTTTTATGGAAGTTGTGACTGATTAAAAAAATAGAGTATTTACATTCCCCAACGAGTTCTGCGTTTAGATAATAAAACACATTTTAACAACAGTATTTAATTTCATGAAATTACATCAGTATATATATATATATATATATATATATATATATATATATATATATATATATATATATATATTTGCCAAGATTTTCTAAAACTAAATTTCAAAAATAATCTTATTCATTTGTGAATAAGTCTTGAAAATCAATCAAAATTTGACAACGATTTGATTTTTGCAAGAATTTCCAAATGTGTTTTTCATTGGATTTTCATTCCAGTTTTATATTAAAATATATATATATATATAATTGAACACAGTATTTTTTAAAATCATTTGGATTTAAGATTTATCAAATTATATTACTTTTCCAGTAGAGGAAAAGTAGCTAAAGATAGTAATTCAGAATGATTTCTTTTTTGAACATCCTTACCAAAAATAATCTAGTATTTGTTAAAATGAAAAAAGGAGTAAAATTCTTTCAAAAATAGAAAATGGCATCATTTATATCTTTCTCTAATATTTTTTAAAATTTATTTTTAATTAACTATAGATTCATTTTTGTCTAATTTGAAAACAATTACGTTTTTTTTAAATTATGCAAGCACTGTTAGAAAAATGTACTTTTGCGTTTTATTGAATTATTCTTTGTGGGATTTGTGACAAATTTTCTTAAAGTTCATATTTGATATTGCTTGATATTTTTACTGATATAACATTAAGAAAATTTGTAGAACTCATCCCCAAATTAACAAATATGAAAACTATATCAAAACAGACACCATTAAAATATTTCTACAAAATTTTCTAATAAAATAGCCAATTCAATATACAATTCATTAATTACATAATATATTCATTTTTGGTAAATACTTCATTTTAGGTGTTGCAATTTTTTATTTACATTTCAGAAATGAAACTTCCATTTTGTTGATACTAAGTCAATTTGAGTTTGTCCATGGAGAAACAGTTCATCTTTGTTTTAATTAAAATAATTTATAAACTTTTAAAATTTTGTATTAATTTGTAGCAGTCAAGTGATCTTAAATTAAAAACTTAGTAATCATAAATGGAAAGGTCATTGCAATTCAATGACTATCATTATTTTAAAAAATTGTGACAAATCTGTTTAGATAACAATTCTTTATTCACATTATTCATACAGTTGTGCTGTCTTTGTCACTATATTTTAAAAAGTTTTGGCTGTTGTACACTTTGGCCATCTTCAGGTGATTGGAGTTTCAAACCAAAACATTTGCTTCATCCACTGGGGTGGATTGTTCTAGTTCCACAAGAAAATAGCAATAAAAATTAGGATAACAGCCTGAACAATAATTACAATACGTCACCTCAGAAATATGGACAAACATAAATCTCTTTTTAAAAATAAAACATACTTTTTTAAACATTAAGAAAAATTAACTGTTCCCGCAAGTTTCTAAATTAAAACAAATATTACTTTTAAGTTAAAATATGAATGAAAATTACAGTATAACCCGGATATAAGATACCCGGATATAAGAAAAACTCTGATATAAGAGATATTTTCTCTGGTCCCAAATTAGAGCCTGTGGTAATGTATATAAAATATATGAAACCCAGATATAAGATAACTTTTATCCGGTCTCGACAACTCTCTTATACCCGGGTTATTTTTTAATATGGAGAGCTTGTTTTTTTCTATGTGTTGAGTGATTTATTAATACTATGATGCTTAGGAAATTCAAGTGAGGAGGACTGAAATGAAAGAAATCTCTATTTATCTATCCTCAGTGTTAAGAATTATTTCATGCACTATTCTTTCCCTATTTATCCCCTCCCGGGATATAACAAAGTTAAAATATAAATGAAAATTATATTTTTTTAACATGGAGAGCTTGTTTCTTTTTTCTGATGTGTTGAGTGATTTATTGATACCACGATGCTTAGGAAATTCAACTAAGGAGGACTGAAATGAAAGAAATTACTTGATGAATACATGAGTACTTTATATAGTTTTAGTTTTTCTAAATAATCAGCAATCCTTAAAAATTAAAATAATATTTTAAGAAATATAAAATTTTATTGAATGTTATAAAAGCCTTGTTTATGAAGATGCCTGTTGGGGGAAAAAGTTCTAAAAATTATCAATAAATTTTAAATTTATTATCAGCACCTCTATTCTGATAATGTCATGCATGTACTTGCCTATTAAAAATAGAAAATTGTCAAATTTACAGACAAGAAACAAAAAATGGAAAATTCTTTGTAAAATACTGTGGACTTTTTAAATGAATGTGTGTTATGGTGCAGTGGATATCAGCTCAGAACAAGAAATTGGGGAGCCGAGTTTGAATTCCAGTTAAATTCGTTGCATTCACTTATGCACAAATACTCTTGGGAAATGTATTAATCCATCTGCTTTCCCGACAGTTACAATCTCCAGGTGTTTAAATGTAGGGTCAATAGACACCTCCTATCACACTAACTCCCAACTATTCTCACAACACTCTCATCTACCCAACCCTCATTCTCGGTATCCTTACCCGCCTATCACCCACCCTCTGTCATTTCCTATATTTAATCAGCCTTTCTCCACTCTACGTAGCCCCCTGCACAGTAGTGGCAGTGACATGCCTTGCTCGAGGTGAAACGCTTATAAAAAAAAAATCTATTCCTTCTTGTTATGGGTTAAATAACAGGACAGATTAGGTTCTATAGCCTTGGCTGGCAACCAGTGTACCGCAGAAAGTAATGGCAACCTACTGCGGGATAATCTTCTGCTCAGTCACTCATGTCTCGAAAGAGACATGATCACCCAAGTGTGTATCATGTATGGCACTTAACTGACTGATATAGCTTTATTTTAATGAAAATATCATGTAGCCTTATGAATTAATACAGAATTTTAAAAGATTTTAAAGTTTATAAATTATTCTAATGAATATTTATAGAAAGTGAAAATAATTCTGGTAAACATTCATTATTCATTGAAAAATGTTTTTCTTGAGACGATAGTGTTCCATAATATTATACACAAAAGCAGTTAAAGCATTTTTTATTTAAAAAAAAGTTTCTCAATTTTACTGCTTTTAAAAATATTAAGATTCAAGGCCGAATAACATGCTAGAGGGGACTTGGTTTTTTTCCCCTATGTATAGAATGGAAGGCTTCAGAGAAATTTACAAAGTGAAAGGCTGTTTTTTAGATGTGTTGACTGATGCTCTCAGTAATCCATCAAATAATCAGGAATAAAAGATCCAACATTCATCATTTATCCATCACACCCAATGGTGCCTAGGGTAGCAACTTTTTGTTGCTGTTTCTGTAACAAACTGTTTTTTATGGAGCAGGGTTGTTAGCCCTGCACCCAACCCCCAAACCTGGAGGACGGGTGGACCATTCTTGGTCCTTACGTTTACAGCACCTGGTATTCCCAAATGGTCACCCATCTAAGTACTGACCAGGCTTGATGTTGCCTAACTTCAATGATCAGACGGGAACTGGTGTATTCAACACAATATAGCCGTTGACATAGATCCAACAGCTAACCTATTTTTTTCAAAAGCCATTTTTATTTTTATGAATTACCTTTTCTACGTCTAGCTGTATTCTGTTGAGAAACATTGAGTTTTAAATTTTTGCTGCAATTGAGGTGATTTTGATTCCTCTATAGTTATTTTCTTTTACTAGTTCCTGGATTTCATTTCTTTGGGAAATGAAGTATGCAGCCTTCTGTTCATCTGTCTATCACTTCTCGATTATATGTGGAATTACAGATTTGTAATTACAAAATAAACTATAATGTGTCAAATTTAAACTTCAACTGATCAGACATATTTTTGCTTGATCAACATATGGTATAGTGTTTCAATTTTTTATGATTTTGTGAGTAGCTTTAAGAAATGCTAAAAAATGCATTTTTTATAAACCTATTTCAAACTCTATATAGTATGTTTTCTTACTGAGGTGCTCATTTATTATATTTTTTTATTTTCAGTTTGCATTTTTGTGAGTTCCTGAAATGATGATGAACATTAATGAGAAAGAAGGCATGAGAAATTTGTGGATTAGTCGTTAAGTCACAGAAGAGACATAATGGAACACACAGAGGTGATAAACCACTTTGTATGAAATCTGTGGTGTTATATTTTCTGTGAATTTAAATCTCAAAAGAGACATGAAAATTCACACAGGTGAGAAACTTTTATACTGTGAAATCTGTGGAGTATGATTTTGAATTGAATCATCTCTCACAAACCACATGTTAACACACTGGAAAGAAACATTTCCAATGTGAAATTTGTGGATTTAAGTGTTCCAAAAATTCAAGTCTCAAAACACATATGTCAACACACACTGGAAAAAAATCATTCCACTATGAAATCTGTGGATTGAAATTTTCTCAGAATGGAAATCTAAAAAACACATGTTAACACACACTGGAGAGAAACCATTCCACTGTGAAATCTGTGGATTAAATTTTTCAATCATCAAAACATATATGTTAACAAACACTGGAGATAAATTGTTCCACTCTGATATCTGTGGATTGAAATTTTCCCACAATGGAAATCTCAAAAAACACATTAATACATACTGGAGAGAAATGTTTCCATTGTGAAATTTGTGGTTATAAGTGTTCCCGAAATTCAATTCTCAAAACACATATGATGACACACACTGGAGAGAAACCATTCCACTGTGAAATCTGTGGATTTCAATGTTCCCAAAATTCAACCCTTAAAACACACATATTGACACATACTGGAGAGAAACGTTTCCACTGTAAAATCTGTGGATTGAAATTTTCACACAATTCAACTCTCAAAACACACTCATTAACACACACTGGAGAGAAGCCATTCCACTGTAAAATCTGTGGATTTAAATTTTCCCAGAATGGAAATCTCAAAAAACACATGTTAACACACACTGGACAGAAACATTTCCACTGTGAAATCTGTGAATATAAGTGTTCCCGAAATTCAACTCTGAAAACACATATGATGACACACACTGGAGAGAAACCTTTCCATTGTGAAATATGTGGATTTCAATGTTCTCAAAATTCAACTCTCAAGACACATATATTAACACACACTGGAGAGAAACCTTTTCATTGTGAAATCTGTGGATTCAACTTTTCTCGAAATGGAAATCTCAAAGTACATATGTTAACACATACTGGAGAGAAGCCATTCCACTGCAAAAACTGTGGATTTAAGTTTTCCCATAATTCACGTCTCAAACAACACATGTTAACACACATTGGAGAGAATAATAGTGATACAAATATAACCTAAACGTTCAGCAAAATGCTATACAAAACAATATAAAAAATTAACTTTTACTAATAAATACACCAATTTACAGAATAGGTGTATGCCAGACAGATTTTAAACTTGCAGCAAAGTTTGGATTAGAAAAGAGAGAATATATAAGCCATTAGAAGCAACATGTGCTGGTTCTTTTGAAGTTCTTGAACTGGTACCAAAATATCTAATAAAAATGAATCTTGACATGCAAATGCAAGTATTCATTGATAAGATTAAAACCATTAATTGAAACATGAAGCAAACACCAGGGGAGCATGTTAGAGAGAAGCCAGATTAACCAACAAATCCACGATACACCAAATGAAGAAGAGAACATAGATGATCCCACTTCCATTAAGCCTAAAACTAAATCAGGTAGAACAATTTCTTGGAAGAAAGAGAACAATTATTTTTATTATTAGCACTCTCTGTTCAGGAGTTGGGGGTCTCTGTAACAGCCCCTCCTTTTTTTTATAATCATATTGCCCCAAGCAAGGCATTTTACTGCCACTGTTTTGCAGGGGATTACCTAGAAGGAAAGTTATGAGAAAGAGTGACAGGTTATAGGGGGTGTCAAGAAGTGGGTAAGAGAAAGATGAGAATACTGATGAGAGTGGAGTGGACGGAGAAAGAAGCATCGGAGAGAGAGGATGTAGGTTAGTGAGATAGGACATGACTATTGACTTTACATTTAAATTCTTGGAAATTGTAGCTGTCAAGGAAGCAAGTAAATGGAAAGGAATTCCACAGGCAGGAAGTGTGAGAAATGAAGCTGATGGAGTAGAATTTGCATTTACATTTTATTGTTTTCACAGTAAAAGGGTGGGACGGACCTAGTTGCTAATCTAGTGGCTCAAGTGAATTCATTTATAAGGGACACCAGTGAGCTAGGTTAATCTGAGCAGAAGCTGTGAAAGTATTTGTAGAAAAGACACAGGGAAGCCACATTGCACCAATAAGAAAGTGACTGTATCTGAGCTGCCAAGTCAGGATCGATCACATTACAGATTCTCCACTGGATTTTGTCAAGGACACCTAGGTGGATAGCAGGAGCACCCGACCAGATATGGCAGCAGTATTTAATGCATGGGCAGATGGTAAATTTATATATATGAAGGATTGTTTCAGACGAGAAAAACTTCCTGGTCTTACACAGAGAACCGATTTAGCTATGGATTCTATATAGTCATTTCACTTGAAGTCTGTTGTGAGAGTTAATCTGAGGAGGTGCAGTGTTTTGCTTTCAGGGAGATTAGCCTGATCCATGCTAATGGATAGTAGGAGCAATTGTCTGATAATTGATAGATAGCATCTTTGTTTTGGAAGCATTCAAATTCACTAGCCATTTCTTACCCCAGTCCACCATGTATTGGAGGTCCTTTTCAAGCTCAACAGCGAGGTTTGCTTTGTCAGTCTTGGCAGATTTTTGATCGATGCGAGAGTAAACCATAGTGTCTTATGAAAATAATGAAATGGCCAATCCAGAGGTCTCTTTAGCAGCATTGTTGTAATCTGCATGTAACAAGTTTTCTGATTGGTCATTCAACAAACCAATGACAGTTCTGCCTTGTTTCCACCTAAGCGAAAATTTACAAACTCTTTTTTTCTTTGATAACAGACAGCTGACCAGTAAAATGTATTGAGATGCTTACTGATCTATTAACAGTGGAAGCATCAATGAACATTTATATACCATTATGAATAAATATCTCTAATTATTATATATATATATATATATATATGTACATATGTATAGGGTGTAATGGATAAATTGTTGTCTGAAACAAAAAATAAAAATAACACTATCTCATTTTAATATATATTTACCAAACTTAATCAAAAATATCTGGAAATACTCATGAATAAATTTAGTCAATAAAATTGCTGTTGGCTTTAAGCATGGCCTCTAGACGACATTTGAATCTCCTGCAACTCTTTTGGATGGTATCCTTGCTTAAATTGGTGAATGCTGTCATAATCCTTACCTTCAGTTCATTTCATGTTAAAGGGAGTTTTCTTGGTTTCTCACTCAACTGTGCCCCACACATAATAATCAAGGTGGGGTGCAGTATGGGGAGATAGGTGGCCAGGTGTAATGGGTAATGTGGTCATAGAAATTGTCTGACAGCCATGACTGGGTTGTCCTGCTTGTGTGGCTCTACCACCTCAAGGCACTTGATATAGGGTTCCATGTTGTGTCTGAGGCCCTCACCAACAAATTCAGGTGTTCTTTTCTTTGAACAATGAGTGAATTCTCTAAGCATCTGTACCTTCATAATCATGGTTAGACTCTTTCTAAATCCTATGCATTGTTCTCAGATTGCTATGCAAGCACCAAACAGTACAGTTATGCCATTTCCAAATTTTTGGCTGAGTGAATTAAGACATGATGCTCATCTTCTCACAGTGCTCAACTGACCCTACTATAGTGTACAGTTGACAAAATAAAAAACAACATATGCATGAAATTAAAACTGTAAATGGCAATAACTTAACCATTGCACTCTGTATATAATGTTTCAGGATATTTCAAATTTTTATTTTAGTTTATCTGTAGTATGTTAGAACTGGACCCTTATTTTATATACTTGTAAAGGTGTCCATAACAACCTTATTGTTTATTTTTTACTGAGTTTAACAAAAAATAAGATTTTGACAGTTACCATTGAACATTCTATATTTGGAGTGCCATCTGATATGGTGGAATCAATCAAATTCTTCCAACAACAACACAACTTGTACTTCTCTATAAAGGGTATACGAGCAGAGGAGGAAGATGACCACATTCTCTGATTTGTGGGAGAAGGTCTGAGGCATTTCATTCCATGGATGTTTGACAATATGACTGACAAACAGAATCTAACAATAAATTTGCAAAACTTATGGGTACAATTAGAACCACAAATATATTTCAGATTTGCCCGGTTCTATCTGCAAAAAATACTCAGATAGCTATTGAAAACATTGATGAATTTTTGGCAAGATGCTGATTACAGGCAAGATATATCAATTTTTTGGATACTCAAGAAATTAAAGAGTGTCTAATTGAACAAATTATTGCAGGAACCAGGCATCTCGCGTTGTAAAAACAGCTACTGTTAAAAAATGAGATACTCGCACTTCAAGAAGCCTTAAAAATTTGTATGACCTACATGAAGCAGCTAGCTGAAATCCAAGGCTGTTATACTCAGGAAGTTGGTATTATCAGGCACAATTCTGATAATTGTGTCTACAAGATGGGATGGGAGTAATCCAGAAAAAAATGCCATTCTTAGGATATAATGTGTTCAACATGTAGGTGACCAAATCATAGGGTGCATATAATGCTCAGTGATTTTGAACCTGGTCAACAATGATAAAATATATTATCTGTTCTAGTAAATGGTAGCCAATAATGTAGCCCTATGACCTGCATTGGTCTTCAACTTTCTTCCAGCCACTCCCCCATTAATGCATCACTTGTTTTGTCACTGATATTGATTAATTTTTTTGTGAGTTGACTTCTTTTAATACAGAGATAATACACCCTAAAATTTTCTAAAAAGTTTTTCAATAATAATTTCATACATTTGTGAATAAGCACAGAAAATGTCATTAGAATTTGACAATTATTTGATTTTTGCAGGAATTTATGAATCTGTACTTTTTTTTCACCGAAAAAAGGCTCAAAAACACTAATTGTAAATGTTACATATACAACTGACACAAAAAAAATGTGCTAAAATTCAATAATTTATTAAAAAAATAAATACATTGGTCTTTCATTTTAATAATAATATAAACATCATACAGAAGTAATCATTAAGTGTTCTTTATTTTCTATTAATGGTGATATATCTCGAGAATGTAAACACTCTCCAAATGCTTTTGCTTATGGGAGAAATTCTTTGAGAGTTAACTGTTTTATTTATTGTATTTACTTGTAAATTACAACGAAAGTTATATTGATCTTATTTATTATGTCACAGAGGCATCACTATATATAATGTAGCCCTATGACCTGCATTGGTCTTCAACTTTCTTCCAGCCAAATCATAGGGTGCATATAATGCTCAGTGATTTTGAACCTGGTCAACAATGATAAAATATATTATCTGTTCTAGTAAATGGTAGCCAATAATGTAGCCCTATGACCTGCATTGGTCTTCAACTTTCTTCCAGCCAAATCATAGGCTACATATAATGCTTAGTGATTTTGAACCTGGTCAACAATGATAAAATATATTATCTGTTCTAGTAAATGGTAGCCAATAATGTAGCCCTATGACCTGCATTGGTCTTCAACTTTCTTCCAGCCAAATCATAGGCTACATATAATGCTTAGTGATTTTGAACCTGGTCAACAATGATAAAATATATTATCTGTTCTAGTAAATGGTAGCCAATAATGTAGCCCTATGACCTGCATTGGTCTTCAACTTTCTTCCAGCAACTGCAGTTGTCTAGCTGATTCCTCCCTCATTAATGCATCATTTGTTTTGTCACGGATATTTTATTTAATTTTTTGTGAGTTGACTTTTTTAATACAGAGATAATGCATCCGAAGATTTTCTAAAAAAAATTTTTGTATTAATAATTTCATACATTCGTGAATTAAAACTAAAAATTTTATTAGAATTTGTCAATTATTTGATTTTTGTAGGAATTTTGAAATCACCAAAAAAAAAGGCATAAAAACACTAATTATAAATATTACATATACCAATGATACACAAAAAAAGTGCTAGAATTCAATAATTTATTAAAATAATAAATAAATACATTGGTTTTTTCATCTTAATAATAACATAAACATGATACAAAAATAATCATTAAGTGTTATGGTGATGGTATTAATGGTGATATATATCGAGAATATAAACACTCTCCAAATGCTTTTGCTTATGGGAGAAATTCTTTGAGAGTTGACTGTTTTATTTCTTTTATTTACTTGTAAACTGCAATAAAAGTTATATTAATCTTATTGATCATGTCAGAGAAGCAACACTATACAGAAATCACCACAACCGCATATTTACTGCAGCTAAAAAAGATGACCATATATGCATGATGAAATGGTTATTTGGCAATATAATCTTAAAATATATTATACTGGTGTGAAATTCAGTGAAAACAATAAGAACCATGTGGAAAATGAACAGGTGTTCCCTGACTGATGATAGAGTTCCATTCCTATGATGATTTTTAATGAGATTTTCTGTATAAATCAGAACTTACCCATAATTTTCCTCGCTTGTTAATGCAGCTCTTGTTCTACCATTGGTATTATATTTATGGCACTGTTACACTTGACTTAGATGGCATTTGTCTGTTCATGAGTATCCACTCCTCTGCCACATTGTGTTTGATTTCAGAGAGTGAATCAAACTTGAAATGAGGACTGGCACAACAGCTGAGATTTACACAACTGTGACACTATCTCCCGCGGTGATGCTTTCCCATCTCCCGCGGTGATGCTTTCCCATCTCCCGCGGAGATACTTTCCTTTGGTTGGTTTAAAACAACGGAGAGAGAAAATGATGTTGCTGACATTGTTAGTGTTTTATTGCGTCACGTGATGTGAGCTTAATGAAAAAATAATAATTTTAGTATCATCAAGTGCTTCTAAAAGCACGGAAATATAAAATAAAGTTATTTTGGATAAATATAAATTTCTCATCTTTCATGATTTTCACCTCTTTTATGTTCAAGATGGATTTCTCTTAGATCTGGAGTGTATTCCACTAATCTGAAGAAGCGTTGACAAAACAAGTGTCAGAGTGATTTGATAAGGTCACCCAAGGTCAGGGCTCCTGGTGAGAACATTTGGGTCCGTGAGAATCTAAAATAGAATCAAGCTCCGATGTGAGTTGGCAAAATCTCATTCGTTGAGCTAAAGACATCCGCAAATCGAGTAGGCGAAGACCGATTTTCATTGGCCAAAGGCTGTGGGATGGCCGGATCCCCAGAGAGGATCGAAATTGGTTATAAAAATAGATGCTCGACACGAAAAATTCAGTTGGAGAGCTAATTAGCTCAGATTTCGGCAGAGTGCCACCGCTGTCAGTACCCACACACACTCCGCCAGCGGCCACTCCGATTCGGCACATTCCGTCAGATTCCGTCAAGAACCTGAAAGAATTTTGCTGTTTTCGAAGTACATTTCAACGCTAACGAAATTTAGAGTAAACATATCAATTAACGATTAGAAGTTTTGATGCTTTTGGCGAACTTTCTCTTTCCGTTACAACCAGCATTTTAAACAACTGTATATCATTTCCGACGATTGTATATCATTTTCGACAACTGTATTCTTGGAAAAAAACAGACATTGTTTTTTTTTTTCCCCTTTATATAAAGACATTCTGCGTAGCTCTCCAGGCGTGTTCGACTTCGTTCATTTGTTTTATTATTTTTTTTTTCTGGTGACGTGTTTATTTTTTTTCAACCTACAAGTGTACACCAGTGTTCGGACTGGCTAGGGACGACTATTGAAATTGCACGACGAGACTTCTGGGATCTAATCACAACGTGGGACAGTGGTCTGTTGTTGCAAAAGACGTCCTGTGGTCCAGCTTTTGTGGTGACATCATCGGACGGGATCGTCCCGACCAGCGACCAGACCAACCGTGCGACCGGGTGGCAGTGTCACAACTGGGATCGTCACGACCGTCAGCGAGAACGAGCGTCACATTAGACAGACAGCCAGCCAGGCTGAGGTGTCACACAACAAATGAAATTCTTTTGAATAAAGAATTAACTCTGGTTTAAAATGTAACAAAAATTTTGTTTATATGTTTTGTTGTATGCATTTGTTTTAGCTCTTTGCCTTTAAAATCAAATTACATTAGAATTGCTTTCAAAATCTGCAGCTTATGTTGAAATAACTTAAATTTCTAATTTCTGGTCTTCTGTTATTTTTTTATCTGCTCTTCTAATTGTTTCTATATTCTGGGCTTGTGAAAATTCTTGATGAGGAGATCTCAGCAAACAATGTGGACTCTGGTAGCAGTATTGTGAGTACTCCGAATCTCTTCTGTCTTCTCTGTACTAAAATCTCCAGCTTAAAGGACTTCTTGCACATGCAGCGGTGGGAATTGGCCAAGGTTTCAGTTTGGTTGAATTTTTCTAAAATTCCATATTCTCAAAATATCTTTACTCAAGTGGTTTTTCAGATTTGGGGTTGTCCAGCCCCTTTTTTGAGATTGGTTAAAAAAGACAAGCCATCTTTTTTACTACCTTCATATCTCATTCATGAATGTCTTCATGTCTCATCTCATACTACCACTCCATGTGGGTGGTACTAACCTCTCTCTCCTTCTCCCACCTTCTCAGCAGCTATCTTAATTATCTGAATTTTTAAAATGCTTCCTGTAATTATCCAAGCTCACAAAATGGTGTAGCAAAAATGGATTTTCTGTCATCAACTTGTCTCATGTAGTAATCTCTTGGCCAGACCATGCAAAAGAAAAGGAAAGAAAATTATTTTCACTTCTCATGAAAAACAATATTTGGACATAAAATTTTTCTTGGGATTAATTATATGCTTCAGACTGGCTTCTCTCTCTCCATAGGAGGTAGTTCACTTCTAGATAGTTGATTCAAAACAGATATTTTTCCCTTGTGTCGTTTGTCCAGAGAAATCATAAATGTTACCCTGGTAATTACTGGGTTTTCTTTATCAACAAAATATGCTTTCTTTTACTTGACATCTTCTAGTATACGTTTAATAGCAACTTTCTTATTTGTGGAAAGTTGGGAAAGGCAGTGGTCTTGATTTTTCTCAATCTTTCTGAATTCCATCTAGTTAATTCTGGGTTTAATTCTGTTTGGAACTTTTTTAAAACCTTTTTTAAACACATTTCAATTTTAATTTTCTTCTCACCTTATTAATCCATATTCCTGAAATTTCAACAATTATCATCCAGTTAGTAGACTCTTTTCTTTTTTCTTTTTTTTAGTTTGATCAATCTCCAGAAATCCTTAGTGTCACACTCGCATGTGTTTTCATTACAAGAGAAGCATGAAAAAAACAAAAACAAACAAACACACATACCAACCACAAAGATACCCAAAATGGAAGCCACTAATAAAAAAATTATGAGCAAAAAGATGATTGGAAACCTAAGAATAATGAGCATTAATTGAAAAGAGGATGTGCTGAATGGAAAATGAAGAAAACATCCGAATGAACGCAGTAAAAATTTGTTTGTTTATTTATTAATTTTGGGTGAAAAGACTGGTTATACTCAGAAAGTCCGAACCCGATTTCTAGCGTTCGTTCACGTTCTGTGCCTAATTTCCATTGAAATAGCCGCAAAAATCCGCAAAAATCATAGTTTCTGGAAACGGATGACACTGATGATGTCATCACATTGTCAACTAATAAATCCAGGCAATTTTCTCTGTGTACGGTGTTTTTTAGCATCAGCTACGGCCCTGTGTACAAGATGTACATGATACTCGACTTGTTCAATGCTCATTGCAATTTCTGCCTTTTTCGATTATCATTCGAAAATACTTTATCACACATTGTGACAAAAGAACACCTTAAGCCATAGATTTTACAGTTGAAATGTTTCACTCTAGAAAGTCTTATCGCATACAGTGTAAAATTCCTACTTCTAGAAAATATTCTGTTTTACAGCTAACAGACACGTAAGGTCATCAGTATTTTCAAATGATAATCTGAATATGATCTGCTGGCAAGAGAAGAAAAAAATCTTTGGTAAAAGACAAAACACAAATCAGATTGCATTTTTATGCAATCTGATTTGTGTTTTGTCTTTTACCAAAGATTTTTTCTGCTTATATATAAATTTATCTGCTTATATATAATTTTTTTTCTGCTTATATATAAATTCATTGACCAAAAGAAGAAGAGGTAGCATGTGAAAGTTTTGTACACACGTTTTGAAAACATGACAGACATATAATAAAATACGTTATCTGCAACTGTCAAAAGATGCCTCGGTCATTTGTTTTCTGTCTTTGGAATGCCATCATATGTGCATTCAGATAGAGGCAATTCACTTATGGGAAGAGAAATTATAGAATGATTTTTCTCAAGATAGATAGGCACTAATAATAGAACACCTTACAATGTAGGTTGGTCCTGGGTATGACAATAAACTGCATCTGGCAGCAAGACCTCTGATTGGGAGGTTGTAATGAACATGATATCACCACTTAATTGCTGTTGTTCCCAGATCCACCCTGATCCGAGGTGGTAGCACTTGCTAGGATCCCACTTATGGGCAATTAGTTTATCCCTAAACTGGGATTTAAACATTATGAATAGACTTTTATAGTAAAAATTCCAGCAATACATTTTTGAAAGAAAAAAAGTTTCCACCAGCAATACATTTTTGAAAGAAAATAAATTATTAGCAATACATTTTAGGGAAAAAAACTACATCCCAACAATACATCTGACTCTCAACAAAATCACTTTAAAAAATACATCAAAGAAAGCTGATCTATGAATTTATTTTTACAAAAAATATATATTCTATTCATACAAATCTATTGTAAAAAAAAATACATCCCAGTAATATATCTGACTCTCAACAAAATCACTTTAAAAATGCATCAAGGAAAGTTGATCTATGAATTTATTTTTACAAAAAATATATATTCTATTCATACAAATCTATTGTAAAAAATACATCCCAGTAATACATCTGACTCTCAACAAAATCACTTTAAAAAAATACATCAAAAAAGCTTATCTACGAATTTATTTTTACAAAAAATATATAGTCTCTTCATACAAATCTATTGTAAAAAAATACATCCCAGTAATACATATGACTCTCAACAAAATCACTTTAAAAATGCATCAAGGAAAGCTGATCTATGAATTTATTTTTACAAAAAATATAGTCTATTCATACAAATCTATTGTAAAAAAATACATCCCACCAATACATCTGACTCTCAACAAAATCACTTTTAAAAAATACATAGAAAAAGCTTATCTATGAACTTATTTAAAAAAAAAAATATATTCTATTCATACAAATCTACTGTAGAAATCTTGTCCGCATTAAATAATCCATTGAGGAGGTTGAAATGCTATAAAACGAACCAAATCAAGTCAAACAATGTAGATAATAAACAGTTTGAAGAATATAGATAGTGTGGGGCTTGATACATTGACACCCACACACACACACATGGTCACTCAGCGTTCACGTGATAACTTAGTTCCTGCGTAAACGATGCCAATAAAACCTGGGGAACGTCACGTGGTACGCTAGTTAGGATTTCGTCCCGGGGCAAGAGCAGACATGTCTCCCTAACTCACACAAACACACGCGCACTAATTGCGGGTAGCAATTAGTGGCGCAAATTTTTTTTTATTTTTCTTCTCACCGACATTGACACTATGCACATTGACTTTCATTCAAACTGGACCTTACATAAAATAACTTTCTACACATAAATTCACAATTTTTCCAACCTTCGTCAGTAGAAACCCACAGACTGCCTAAGACTACTACATTCGCATGTAAGTCTCTCTCTCTCTCTACTCAACGCACACACAGACACAGAACTTTGTCTTCTGTCTGACTTTCTTGCCTAAACGCATACACAGACACAGAACCTTGTTTTCTGTCTGAATAATTTCATCAAGGATTTGAACTTCGAACTCTTGACGATAATCTTAACGATTGTACAAACCTTTCAGTCAGCTAGAGAAAAAAAACTTCATACATCTTATTTTGTTTCTACGAACAGACGAAGGGGAATAACTCTTTCCTTTTCACTTTCTTATTTCCTGCTTTAAATCATGACCCCTGTTACGTCGAGTCAACTCGTAAATCTAAATTAGTAATAGACGCTTCGTCCACTACAATAGTATCATTTGGCGGTATGTATTGTTATCCTTGAAATCATGGCATTTTCCTATAGTATCTTGAGAAAACCACACCTTCCAATGTCACAATGAACAGACTGAAATATACAATGTTATACTCCAAAGGTCAGTAATATTAGTCTCGAAAAAATGGCATTTCTCAATAGAATCATGGGAAAATTTTCTTCATGATGCACTACATTCAATTTTATTTTGACTGTGAACCTCTACTAACTGTACTCAACATGAGCGTCTTTTTTAATTCCAGGAAGAAATCAGTCATCCTGGTTAAGTACTCCTGGTACTGTTTAAATGAAAAGAAATATCTAATCTAAAGTTATTTATAAATGGAACTCTGTGTGTGTGTGTGTCTGTGTGTGTGTGTGTGTGTGTGTGTGTGTGTGTATCCGTTGCCTATAGACTCCGAAACGGCTGAACCGATTTTCTTGAAAATTTACAAAGTTGTACTATAAGCCTCTGCGAGTGTTCTTAGCTAGGTTTTGTGTCGAGGTACCCCCGATAAATATCAAAAATCGATAATCAACCCCCCCCCCCCCACACACACACACACATGGTCACTCAGCGTTCACGTGATAACTTAGTTCCCGCGTAAACGAATGCCAATAAAAAGCGGGGGACGTCACGTGGTACGCTAGTTAGGATTTTGTCCCGGGTAAGAGCAGACATGTTTCCCTAACTCACAAACACACGCGCACTAATTGCGGGTAGCAATTAGGGGCGCAAATTTTTATTTCTCACCAGGGAAAGAACTTCTCTTTCCTTAATTTTATGCATGCTGTCAACCCTATGTAACCTTTGTTAATATATTGTTTTCCTCGTTACTTTCGCCTACTCGTCTTTCTTATTGCCTGTTTTATTTCATGACCCCAGTTACGCCGAGTCGACTCGTAAATCTAAATTAGTAATGGACGCTTCGTCCTCCACACATCCACATATAACTATTATGTTTGCATACTCACATACATACTTATGACGACCGGACTTATTTACGTAATACTAATGCATATGTGTTAATATTAACGGATATGTATATGTGTGTATATATAGGTACGCATAGACACATTTGTATGTACATATGTGTAGGTATGGACATGTGGATGTGTGTGTGAGTATAAGTATATAAATATATGCATATTTTCTGAGTATATGTGAGTTTTGTTAGTATACTTGTGTAAATATGTGTCAGTATTAATTATAAGGGAATGTGGGTGTATATATACATGTAAGCATTTATGTGATTACAAACAAGCAGGTGTGCAAGTAAAGGTCTATATGCAAAAAAGTACATAATTTAAGTCCCTTAAAACAACCTTCTAATGTTTTCATATAATACTCATGTAATTCACCGTTAAAGATTTTATATTCATAGCATTATTATTATTATTATTATTATTATTATTATTATTATGTCATTTTTCATCATATTTCGATTTCTGCTTTGGTCTCACTACCAACCAAATCTGCGGGGAGACCTAAGGCAGGTAGTGGCGTGTTGTTATGGCTCCATTTCATGTTTTTTATCTTCCCTATCATCCCCAGCATTACATAGATAAAGTCTTCCTTAGTGTGTGGGCTGTACTTAATAAGACAAATTTTTTGTATATCTCTTAAGCTGGGGTTTCCAGGGATTCTTTCAATGTGTTGTTTGGTTCCATTTTTTATCATTCCAAGTGCACCTACTATCACTGGCACAACTCTTGTTTTCAATTTCCACATTTTTTCTATTTCAATTTCCAGGTCTTTATATTTTGACAGTTTTTCAAATTCCTTGATTGCTATGTTACAATCCGCTGAACAAGCCATATCAATTAATAGACAAGTTTTCTCCTTCTGGTTTTTAACAATAATGTCTGGCCTGTTTGCTTCAATTTTTCTGTCTGTGTAGATGGTGTAATCCCATAGAATGGTTACATCTTGTATTTCTGTAACCGGTGCTGGGTGATGTTCATACCATTGTTTGTTTACAGCTTTTCCATAATGTTTGCACATTGCCCAATGTAAATATTGCCCAACTCTATCGTGGCGATTTTTATATTCATTTGGAGCAAGCACAGAACAGCCTGAGATTAGGTGGTCTATTGTTTCTTGGTGTTTATCACAAAACCTGCATTTTGGATCCATATTATTATGCATAATATTTGCCTGAAAGTTTCTAGTGAAAAGACTTTGGTCTTGTGCTGCAAGAATAAAGCCTTCAGTTTCAGACTTTAATCCAGATGCACGTACCCATCGATGAGTATTAACTTTGTCAACATTGGATTTATTGGCACGTTCTGGATATTGGCCATGCAGAAGTTTGTCTTGCCAGCGCTGTTTCATCTGTTCAAGAGCTTTATCTTTGGCTTTCATTTTCATATTTTTTGCCGCAATAGTTGGTTCTTGGCTTCTGTTTTGCTTTTCTACAGAATCTACTAACTGTAAATCTTGTTTGTATTTTCTGCCTTCTTTTATTATTGAATATTTTTTCTTTCTTTCTTCATGTTGCCTTACTAATTGTATCATCCAATCCTTTGTTGTTTCTATGTATGTTAGTAAGCCAATAGTTGTTGTCTTGTATGACAATTCCAGCTGAATAAGACCTCTTCCACCTTCTTTACGGGGTATGTATAGACGGTCTACATCAGCCTTTGGATGATGCATCTTATGCTTAGAAAGAAGCTTTCTTGTTTTAGCATCCATTCGCCTGATGTCGTTTAGAGTCCAGTTTAAGATGTTAAAGCTATATTGGACAACTGGGATTGCAAGGCTATTAATGGCCATAACTCTGTTCTGAGAATTCAATTCAGTTTTTAATATCATTCGTAGCCTTCTATAGTACTCTTTACGCACTATTTCTTTCATTTTTTTATGGTGAATGTTTTCACTCTCATTTACACCTAGGTATTTATAAGCTTCTTCTGGTTTCAATTCTTTTATTGTTACAGCAGGGTCTAAGCTAATTGAGGATGTTTCTTGTATTGATCCACGTAAAACTGTAGCTTTAGCACATTTATTCAAATTGAATTTAATTCCAATGTCTTCACTGAAGCATTTTACTGTTTGCAGAAGACTTTCCAGCTCATTATCATTCTTAGCATATAACTTTAAGTCATCCATGTAAAATAGATGGCTTATTTTCTGTTGGCCTATTTTATAACCACATTCTGTCTTATTAAGTTGACTGGTTAGTGCTATTAATGATATGCAGAATAGTAAGGGAGATAAAGAATCACCTTGAAATATACCTCTTTTGATGTTTATTTTATCAGACTTATAGGTTCCATTTATATGATTGAGGTAAAGGGTTGTTTTCCATATAGATATGCACTGTTTGATGAAATTGATGATGACGGGCGATATCTCGTATATATTTAAAGTCTTTAAAATCCAGGGATGTGGCACACTATCGAATGCCTTTCGATAATCTATCCAGGCAGTACTAAGATTTTTCTTTGTACTGTAGCAGTTTTCCAGGATCATTTTGTTAATTAGCAATTGGTCTTTACATCCATAACAGCCACGTTTGCACCCTTTTTGTTCAAGCGGTATCATGTCATTTCTTTTTAAGAATAAATATGTCTGTTTTGTTAAAATAGATGTTAATAGTTTATATGTTGTCGGAAGACATGTAATTGGTCTGTAGTTTTTCGGGTTGTTTGTGTCACCATTCTTGGGTAGAAGAAATGTAATTCCTTTGGTCATCCATGCAGGAATTTTAGTGGGATCGTCAACCATTTCTTGAAGTTCTTTGGCTAGTTTTTTTATGTGCTGTATTTAAATAATATAGCCAAAAGTTAGGAATTTTATCTATACCTGGGAATTTCCAATTGTGTGCTTTTTTTAGTGCAAATTTAACATCCTCTTCTGTAATTCCAGCCCATGTCTGTTCTGGTTTATTTTTCATTCGCTCTATCTCTTGTGCAATCCAATCTACTTCCTTGCTATGTTCTTTAGGGCAAGCCCATATCTTTTCCCAGAACTGTGTGACTTCTTCCATTCTGGGGGGACTGTCACTTCAATTCTTTTTTTACCTATTTCCCTGTAAAATCTCTTTGTATCGGTTTGAAAAATCTTGTTTTGTCTGTAATCTTGCTCTTTTCTCATAGCGCCTTATTCTTTGAGCCTTCAGTTGTATTTTTTGCTTTATTTTTTCTTTAGTTGATAAGACTTCATTTTCATTTCTAATGTTGTATTTTCTTTCGGCTCTTCTGCTTTTCCTAGTTCTTACATTTATTCCTCTACTCAGTTCATCCAGTACTGATAGTTCACTTCTAAGTTGTTCGATTTCTTTTTCTATTTTTCTTTTCCAAGGTGGATCTTCATGTCTGCGAGACTGCCTTGTTTTTATTTTGATGTTCATCATCATCATCATCATTATTATTATTATTATTATTATTGTTGTTGTTGTAGTAGTAGTAGTAGTAGTAATAATAATAATAATAATATATTTTAAGTATTATTATTATTATTATCATTAAAAATAATAATTATATATTTTATTTTTAATTTATTATTTGTTGTTTTTACCAAATTAAAAAATAAAATATATAATTATTATTTTTAATGATAATAATAATAATACTTAAAATATATTATTATTATTACGACAACAACAACAACAACAACAACAATAATAATAATAATAATAATAATAATAATAATAACATTTTATCATACTTGATCGTAATATTATTGTCATGAAACTGAAGATGAAGATATTGCCGTGGAAAATAATATAAAAATCTAATAATTCAATTCTTCTATTTAGAATAGAACTACTAAATTGTCGTGTATTTTAATATTTTTAAAAATATTCTTGAAATAAATTATTCCGAATAATTTTCATTATATATATAATCCTACGTCTCTGGCACGACTCGGAGTTTTATGCATTATTGCAATCATCAGGTGTATAGTTCCAAACTGACAGTTTTTGAAAAGTTCGCTCGATGTTCATGGGGATTAAATCTCGAAATTAAGTTATTAAGTTACTGCTTTTTTAATAACAAGATTAAAAATTTAAACATTCAAAGGTTACATGTAGATAAAAATTTAAAATTAAAAGTAAAATTTAAAATAAAAATATTTGAAAATAATAAAATACTGAGAGAAGAGATCAAATGGGAGTGAATCATGAAACGTAAAAATTTAAATATTTATCTATGTTTTTAACGCAAATTACTTAACTATAAGTGACTTTTTAGCATTGTTTTTGTTTAATTTTTTTTTTTTTTTAGTGTGGGTCAATGCTAGAAATGTTTGTGAATTAATTCAATTAAGAGTTTACCAATGTTAGTTTGGAATTTACAAATGATGTTACGTTTTTTTTATTCGTGCGGAATTTCTGCTTCTGCCTATATTTCATTTTATTAGTTTGATAGAAGCTGCATAAAAAATTCCATTTTTAGAAATTTCTTTTAAAATTTAGTTAAAGAATCTGTGTAGTAACCTGTTCTGATTTTTTTTCAGTTTTCGTCTACAGAATTTTATAACATTCAGAAAATCAGACTGAGTTTGCTATACAATATTCTGTCATATGGGCACCTCGAGGTGGTGTAATGGTTAGCGAGCTTGTCTCGCTAGCACTTTTGCAATTAAGTAGTGAGTTCGGTCCTCACTGGGTGCCACATCTAAGCTGCGCTTAGTAAATTACAATATTCTGTCATATTGCATGTACACAAACTTTTATAGCGCAAGGAACAAATTCTTCGTTTACACCGCTTCGTTTAATTCCTTTGTTCCGTTCACAAACTACATGCGTTTATATTTTCAAATAATGAATCATTTTTAATTGAAATTTCTTTAACATTTGAAAGCTTTTATTGATTACAAGATATTGTCGAGCTTGAGAAAGAAAAATCAATACCAACAAAGCAATTTAATCGTGTTTGTTTTCGAATGAAAACAGGTTTTAGATTCGCCCTGAAAAAGGTAAGTTCGATTGTGACATTTTCTTTTCCCTTTGAAAAAAGCTAATTTGAATTAAAAGACAAAATAAATTCCGTATACAAAAATTTGATACAGTTTTAAAAAAATCGCCCATTTTCTCGTCCGTCATCGAATCGACATTTTAAATTTAAAAAAATATATGTGAAAACAAGAAATTTAATTTACCAAGATTTTATAAAGATTTCAAAAATAATTTATTTGTGAATAAGTCTTAAAAGTTTCATTAAAATCCGACTATTATTTAATTGTTGCAAGAATTTCAATGTGTTTTTCACCGGCAAAAACGTGAGTTGTGCTATATTACGTTTTTTGCTGTAGTAAATAAACTAGTAAAAAAAAATCTGGCTACTCGCTGACGAAAAAACAAGATTTAACAAAAATTGCAAACGTGTTAGAAAGCATTTAAAAAATAATTAAAAATACTTCGATCTGGTAAATGTTCGTTTTAATTTCCGTCGCTTTTCCCCACTTCAAATTTATCCAAAATAAAATAGCATTATTTCTGTGCAAATATATATGCTGAACTGAAATCAACAATTATTGAAGAAATTTACCTTTTTTGCTTTGAAAGTTCATAAAAAAAAAAACGAACTATATCTCGCACTTTTTCTCTCCCGTAACTCTCACGTTCTACGTAGGCAGAAATTTTGTTTGGAATTTTTTGGTCAATTGTCTTCCTTTACTGAAACTTCCGGCGATGTTCTTCGGCTAATGAAAGTAATAAGCGTAGAAATACAATAACGCATTGCTTTCATTACCGGACGTACATCGCCGGAAGTATCAGTAAATGAAGAAAAATCGCCAAAAATTCTGCGAAAATTTGTTTACATGCGCAGTATGTTATTCTGCAGTTAATTACATGACTTCGTGAGAGTTACGGGAGAGAAAAAGTGCGAGATATCGTTCGTTTTTTTTTTTTTTTGATGGACATTTAGATAAAAAAAAAAGGTAAGTTTCTTCAATAACTAACACTTGATTTGAGTTCAGCATATACATTTGCACAGAGATAATGCTATTTTGGATACATTTGAAGGGGAAAAGTGAAGGGAATTAAAACGAACATTTAACCTTTGATCTTTCTTCGTAATAACAAATATTTTGCATTTTTTTCTTTTTTTTCAGTTCTTTTATTGTCAGGTTTGCACACGATACACTGTTACTGGTGTATATGGCAGATAAGTTGATTCATTGGGAGTGATTCTGTTACCTAAAAGTACAATAAGACTGATAGCCATGAATCCTTCCTCACAATAATTACTGTATTTAAGGTTCTGTGTTCATGTTCAGTTAATCCATTTGACTGAGGATGGTATGAAGTTGTTCTCAGTCTGTGAAAGTATATGATCTTTGACAGCCCTGAAAACACTTCTGACTCAACCTGGTTACCTTTATCAATGATGATATATAGCAGTACTTCAAATCTAGTTAACCATATGTTAATAAAAGCAGTAGTGAAATTTTGTGCAATTACTTCAATTAGAGAAACCGCACCCACTCATCCAGTAGTTCTATTAATTATGGTTAACAGATACCAATATAGCAAAAAATAGGTGTCTGTTTGGTTATAACCACTTGATTCTTGTGGATCTGGTTGTTAAACCCGGCAGACTCCCAATCAGTTAGTTCCAAGTGCTAACAATCCACTCTCCCCACATGTTGTGATTTTGACCCAAGTGCATATTCTTTTATTTTGTATGGGGTATTTGAGTAATGTTTGGGGGTTTTATGATCTGTGTAGATCATAAATGCTGCACAATACAGGTAATGGTTCAGACTCCCAATCCGTTAGTTCTAAGTGCTAACAATCCACTCTCCTCACATGTTGTGATTTTGACCCAAGTGCATATTCTTTTATTTTGTATAGGTGATTTGAGTAAATGTTCTGGGGTTTTAAGTGATCTGTGTAGATCATAAATGCTGCACAGGTAATGGTTCAGACTCCCAATCCGTTAGTTCCAAGTGCTAACAATCCACTCTCCCCACATGTTGTGATTTTGACCCAAGTGCATATTCTTTTATTTTGTATGGGTGATTTGAGTAAATGTTTCAGGGATTTATGATCTGTGTAGATCATAAATGCTGCACAATACAGGTAATGGTTCAGACCCCAATCCGTTAGTTCCAAGTGCTAACAACTAATTCTCCCACATGTTGTGATTTTGACCCAAGTGCATATTCTTTTATTTTGTATGGGTGATTTGAGCAAATGTTTGGGGGTTTTATGATCTGTGTAGATCATAAATGCTGCACAATACAGGTAATGGTTCAGACTCCCAATCCGTTAGTTCCAAGTGCTAACAATCCACTCTCCCCACATGTTGTGATTTTGACCCAAGTGCATATTCTTTTATTTTGTATAGGTGATTTGAGTAAATGTTTCTGTAGCTTTATGATCTGGTAGACTGGCAAATGCTGCACAATACAGGTAATGGTTCAGGACTCCCAATCCGTTAGTTCCAAGTGCTAACAATCCACTCTCCCCCACATGTTGTGATTTTGACCCAAGTGCAGTTGGTTCTTTATTTTGTATGGGTGATTTGAGTAATGTTTGTGGGATTTATGATCTGTGTAGATCATAAATGTGCTGCACAATACAGGTAATGGTCTTAGACTCCCAATCCGTTAGTTCCAAGTGCCATAACAATCCACTCTCCCCACATGTGATTTTGACCCAAGTGCATATTCTTTTATTTTGTATGGGTGATTTGAGTAAATGCTCTAGGTTTTATGATCTGTGTAGATCATAAATGCTGCACAATACAGGTAATGGTTCAGACTCCCAACCGTTAGTTCCAAGTGCTAACAATCCACTCTCCCCACATGTTGTGATTTTGACCCAAGTGCATATTCTTTTATTTTGTATGGGTGATTTGAGTAAATGCTCTAGGGTTTTATGATCTGTGTAGATCACAAATGCTTGTCACAGGTAATGGTTCAGACTCCCAATCCGTTAGTTCCAAGTGCTAACAATCCACTCTCCCCACATGTTGTGATTTTGACCCAAGTGCATATTCTTTTATTTTTTGTATGGGTGATTTGAGTAAATGCTCTAGGGTTTTTTTATGATCTGGTAGATCATAAATGCTGCACAATACAGGTAATGGTTCAGACTCCCCAATCCGTTAGTTCCAAGTGCTAACAATCCACTCTCCCCACATGTTGTGATTTTGACCCAAGTGCATATTCTTTTATTTTGTATGGGTGATTTGAGTAATGTTCTAGGGTTTTATGATCTGTGTAGATCATAAATGCTGCACAATACAGGTAATGGTTCAGACTCCCAATCCGTTAGTTCCAAGTGCTAACAATCCACTCTCCCCACATGTTGTGATTTTGACCCAAGTGCATATTCTTTTATTTTGTATGGGTGATTTGAGTAAATGCTCTAGGTTTTATGATCTGTGTAGATCATAAATGCTGCACAATACAGGTAATGGTTCAGACTCCCCAATCCGTTAGTTCCAAGTGCTAACAATCCACTCTCCCCACATGTTGTGATTTTGACCCAAGTGCATATTCTTTTATTTTGTATGGGTGATTTGAGTAAATGTTCTAGGGTTTTATGATCTGTGTAGATCATAAATGCTGTACAATACAGGTAATGGTTCAATTGTGGAAGGGCTTAGTATATCACATAAGCCTCTGTCTCTATAGTTAACCACCTTGTTTGTGTATCCCTTAACTTACAAGAAAGTAAATAATTTTTTTTCCCCTCTTATTTTTTATCATAAACCAATTGGGATAAACATGCAGCAATTGATTGATCAGAGGCAGCAGTATATAATTTATATTCCTTAATTTGGTTGGGATATACTAGTATCACCATATGTGCAAATTTTGTTTTATGGTTATTGAAAGTGTCCTGGCAAGCATCAACCCATTGAAACATGCATCCTTTCTTGTAAGCTTTATCAGTGGCAGTAAGATGAGGCCCGCACTTGTCTAACAGTGGTTGGAATTGAAACTAATTTTATAGCCTTAACTTTATTGATATATGTATGCCCACTTCATTAATTTTGAAGCCTAGGTATTGCGTCTCTTTTTTAAAGAATTCAAACTTAGCTGGTTTCAACTTGAAATTATACTTGCCTAAAACTACTGAAGACCATGTCTATATGCTTCAAGTGGTTTTCCAATATCAAAATGTCATCCAGTTATACAGAGCAAAATCTTTCTGTCCCCTTAAAATAACTAACATCAACTCATAGAAGACACCGAAGACGTTTGTGAACCCAAATGAAACAACCCTCTGTGGCAAGTGAATGCACTTTTCTCTTTGTCATCATCACGGAGCTGAACTTGCCAGTACTCCTATTTCAATTCAAGCTTCGAAAAGTACCTTGCTGACTCAAATGATACCAGTATATCATCAACAAATGAAAAAGGTTGAGAATATTACTTAGTAATTTTATTGAGAGCTGTAAATTCTACACAAAATCTCTTACTGCCATCTTTCTTCTCCACTAAAACTATTGAAAACCCCCATTGGACCTCTCAATTACACCTGTCTGAATTAACCATCTTTCTTAGCTTGATTGGTGAATGATACAGCAGCTTTCTTATGGGCTCTTGCATATCCAATATCGATACACGTATCCTCAGTATCAGTTCTGCTCAAAATGTTTGTTGTCACTAATGAAGAAGTCCGTATTTCATTTCAGTAGCCTCCTAATTTCAGACTTGAATTCTTCCAATGTATTTACCTGTTCTAAATCTACATCAGCATAGTAATTTTTGTAATCTTACCTGCCCTTTCGAATTTAGCAATTGGACACCTCCTATTTCATTTTATGCCAATCTATTAATAGAGGAAATATGGACATCTTCCTCTAATGCCACATGTTTTCTCCAATCTTCAAAGCCCCCAAATTAAAATACAGTCTCACACTGTTTTAACTTAATCATGGTTAAGTATGACATTTCTATTAAGATTCTTCACAACAGAAAAATCATGGAGGGGTGGACTGATTTCCTATTTGAACTTGAAGGTGACAAAAGCCTTTTACATGTAATGGAGAACTATTAGCAGTTCCTAATTTGATGTCTTTTCCTTTGAAATTCATCTCTCAGCCTAGTATGAGAAAAAGGCCTAAAACTAACAGAAATCAAGTTTTACTGTCAAAATGTTTGTTATTATTGAGAAGGAAGATCAATTAATTATTTTTTAATCCTTTCTAGCATTTCCAAAAATTTTAGTAAAAAAATCTTTTTTTTTCTATCAGTGGGTGACCAAATTTTTACCAGAATTTATTATGGATAATGTAGTATTACAAAATTCTTTTTTCTTTTCCCAGGAAAAACATTAATTTAGAAATTCTTGCAAAAATCAAGTATTTGTTGGATTTTAAATAAAACTTTTAGGAATTATATACAAATGAATGAAATTATTTTGGAAATTATTATTTTTAGAAAATCTTGGTAAAATTTATTTTTATTTTTACATCTCTTACCCCCTTACACACACATATAATATGAAATTTCAAGAAAGTAAAATCCATTTTGAAGATTTGTTTTATTACAAAACACAGGATTCCTTTAGGAATAGAAATCTTTTGTTTTTTGTTTTTTTGTTTTTTTTCAAAATTAGAATTTTTTCTGAAAAATCTGCTTTGAATAGTAAAATAAAAATTTCAATAAAACTATGACATTTAATTAGATAAGCTTTTCATTGTTTGATGTATATATATATATGTATATATATAGAGAGAGATGGCATTATAAATTTTTACAATAATTACTTTAATATTTTCTTTGTTAATTACAGTAATTTATAAAGTTTAAAAAAACTTAATTCTTCAAAGCTTTGTGGTGGTTAGGTCATTATGTTATTAAGTGAAAATTATATTTATTAATTCAAAATTGAAAAACCTAATACAAATCCTCAAGTTAAAAGAGATTTAAAGTAATTTCAATTTTCTTTAAGCATGATATTTTGCATGTGACATGAAAAGGTCACCTGTTTCACTGTTTCTTCAACTTACAAGAAAAAATTTAAACAATTATATAAATTCTGGTTATTTAGCTTATCATAATATCTGCTGCCATCACTCACTTAAAAGGTCAAAGATATCACCTATGATAAAGAAATACTTTCATGCTATAAATAAGTAATTCTTTTTTTCAAATCAAATTAATTTAACATTTTTAATGCTGTTTACAAATTTCTGGTGGAGAATATTGCAACATGATGATGAAAAGAAATAGATGATTTACAATCCTCAAGGAGTCCTGCTTGTAACTAATAAATTAAATTTTTGCAACAGAATTTATTTTTTTTAAAATTCATGAAATTACATTGAGTTGGGCAACAAATATAAAAGCAATATTTTTACAGAGATTTTCTAAAAATAATACTTTAAAAAATAATTTAATTCATTTTTGAATAAATCCAGATCCAGAAAGTTTCATTAAAATTTGACTTTCTTGATTTTAGCAAGAATTTCCAAATTAATGTTTTTCACAGGAGAAATCTTAATTTTGTAATATTATATTCTCCATAGTAAACTCTGGTAACATTTTGGTTACCCACTGATGAAAATTAAAACATAATATTTTACTAAAATTTCGAACATGTTAGAAAGGATTAAATTTTTTTAGATTATCAAAAATAATTTGATCTTTCCTTTTGATGGAAAAAGTTTGTTTTTATTGAGTTTGGGACCTTTTTTCTTCATTTTGTGTTTTTTTAGTCTTCTTCATTAAATTTCTTGACAGTATTATTAACCATTTGATGGTTAACCTGGAAAAAACTAGCAATTTCTCTGACTTGCCACATTGATGCTATCCTATTATTTACCCTCATTAAAATTCACCAATTTCCTTACTTCCGTGAAATTGCATTGCATAAGTCAACTATCATTCATAGATGAGATTAGTTTGATACTAACATGATATTGTCTCAAAAAAAAAAAAGAAGAAACGTTAGTACCCAAGCCAAGATTGTTGTAATCAAGTGTGGCTAAAAACCCAAAGCCCACTGTATATACACTCTACCTATGTCTATTGAACAGGTGAAGAGTCTTATCCCTTGTTCCCTGTTTAGGATTTGGTTTCCGGCTTTCTCTTTTTCAATCTTTTGACTCTTTTCTTTTTTTTCTTTTTTTTTTTTTCAATTGTAGTAGATAGACTAAACTATCGCCCGGTTCACACTCCACCCACGTCTATTGAATAGGTGAAGAGGCTCATCTCTTGTTCCCTGTTTAGAATGTGGTTTCCGGCTTTCTCTTTTTCAATCTTTTCACTCTTACGTAGCCCCCTGTGCATCAGTGGCATTACCGCCTTGCTCGGGGTGATATGATTAAAAATATATATATATATATATAAACACATTCACACACATATACATATGTGTGTGCATATGTTTGTGTGTGCATATGTTTTTGTGTGCATATGTGTGTGCATATGTTTGTGTGTGCATATGTGTGTGCATATGTTTGTGTGTGCATATGTTTGTGTGTGCATATGTGTGTGCATATGTGTGTGCATATGTTTGTGTGTACATATGTGTGTGCATATGTTTGTGTGTGCATATGTTTGTGTGTGCATATGTGTGTGCATATTTGTGTGTGCATATTTGTGTGTGCATATTTGTGTGTGCATATGTGTGTGTGCATATTTGTGTGTGCATATTTGTGTGTGCATATGTGTGTGTATGTTTGTGTGTGCATATGTGTGCATATGTTTGTGTGTGCATATGTGTGTGCATATGTTTGTGTGTGCATATGTTTGTGCATATGTTTGTGTGTTCATATGTTTGTGTGTGCATATGTATGTGCATATGTTTGTGTGTGCATATGTGTGTGCATATGTTTGCATGGTGTGATAGTGTCGTTTAAATAATGCAAAAATTAAAATAACAGTGATATCTCATTTCAATAGATATATTTACAAAAATTAAACAAAAAATATCTTGAAATATTAGAAAATTTATTCATCAATAAATTTGCCATTGGCTTCCTCCACAACCTCCAGGTGATTTCAAAATCTCCTGCAACTCTTCTGGGTAGTCTTTTTGTTTAAATTGATAAATGCTTCCATAATCCTTGCCTTAAAAAGAGTTCTGTTGGTCCCTCACTCAACTGCGCCCCATACATTTAAGCAACAAGGGAATGACTTAAACCAAGGAATGAGACTATATTTCTTGGTGTTTTCTTTTTTCTGAGGCATTTAATGAAGTCTTATTTAACTTCCATGGTGATGACTTTCCTTTTCTTAGAAAGTGAAGTGAGAACAGTCTATGTTACCAAGTAAAACATATAGCTGGAAAAAGGTAGTGGGCACAATGGCTAAAACATAGCATAGAAACCAAGATGAATATGTTTGTTTGAATAGAATGAAATGCAATATAGATTATGTCATAAAAGTCAATAAAGACGAATTTACAGAGAAACAGACAAAAGGGTGAAGGGTACAATGTCTAAAACATTGCTGGTAGAGAAACCAAGATAAGCATGCTTGTTTGTTTGAACATAGTGGAATACAATATAAATTATGTCATAAAATGCAATAATGATGAATTTACAGCACTTTCAAGAGGAACAGAAGCAATTATCTGAAACAATTTTTGTTTTTCTAAAAAAAAGAAAACTAAAATTTTCCTGGTTTAAGGAGCAACCTAACTTCTGTTAAAAAAATTTATAAATTTGTGATTTTACTTGAACAGAAAGCTTAACTCTCAGATTGTGTTATTGTAGTTCCATTATTAACTTTAAATATTTTCTTTTCTTTTCTGTATATTGCCATAAAATTTTCATGAAGATATTGGAGAAATTTTTAGTGCTTTTTTTTCTCTATGCACAAGATATTTTTGCATAATGAATTGTAGTTTGCCACTAAAGTGTTAACAAAAGTCTTGAATCTTCATTAATTTACATTTTATTCTTGCCAATATTTCATCATTTTTAATATGCAGCCCTATTTTCTTCCTTCACATATGCAGTGTGTGAGTAGCTGCTGTTGTTTGAATATCCATCTTTCCAACATTTTTGTTCTCTTGTCTGCTATACTTGATGCAGGTGTGAGGTTACGTTCCTCTGCTTCGCACTCAATGGCTGTAGGTGATCCTGAACCACTGTATCTGATGTAATACTGTACATAGTTTTGAAGTAGAAGTTGTCCTTTTCATTCATTTGCCCTGTTGGTGGGATTTCGGAATATGCCGACTGCACCTCTGCAGAGGGTAAAAGTCCCCCAAGGGGGCCACCTGTTGACCGTGGGTGGTGACCTGTAATGTTTGGGTACGGGATCCTGGTGGTTGAGGAGGTCATGACCTGGATACAAAGAGACCATGTTCTTGCAACACAACTTTGGGCCTTACCTGGGCTAGACTGGCTGTCGAAGAGACCAGATCTGATCAATCGGCTGGTCAGGTCAAGCCCTAACGTCTACTACCAAACGAATTTCCTCTCAGACAAAGCCTGATAAATAATTAAAAACAAAAAGCCCAAACAGAAACTACATCCCTCATAGGGAAAGTAAAATAAACAAGATTTTAACATCTCAAACAAAGAGTAGACATTAAAAGGCGCTGGCTGAGGATCAATTGACATGTGAAGGTCATAAAATCAGACATGATTGTAAACAAAGTTATTTGTTCATCAAATATTGTAACAGATGCTCTGAGAGATGCACATGATTGAGTATACTGCTCAGTGTAGCTCTGACCTGACAAAGCGATTGGGATTCCCTTACCAGGTCCCAACAATGCGCTCTAAGGTGGGTGGAGAGCACTGGCAGTGAAAACAAAAAAAAATAAAACTTATGTCAAACCAAAATAAAAAACCCAAATGCACTCTCTCTGACAGAGAAAATGAAAATGACTCAGAAATTGATATAAACTTTCCTCGATTCTATGTTACAGAAGCAATAGAAGATAAGCCAATGTCCAAACTATCACCTTTTCTGATAGAAAAGGTCCTATCCAACTTCATCAAACCAAAGAATGTTTAGAAAACTAGAGATGGTAACTTGATGATTGAAATAGACCAAAAAAACCAAAGTGAAAAACTAAAGAAAATGTCAAAGTTCCATGATATTAAGGTCAAAGTGATCCCCCCATAAAAGATTAAACCAATCCAAAGGTATAATTAGAAGCAGAGAACTATTTCTTGCCTCACCAAAAGAGTTACTAAATGAACTGAACAACCAAGGAGTTATAGAATTCCAAAGAATATTTATTAAAAAAATAATGAAGAAACCCCAACTAATACTTATATCCTCACATTTAATACACCAAAGATCCCCTCAAAAATCAAAATTGTCTATAATATAGAACCTGTAGAGGTCTATATTCCATCCCCATTAAGATGTTTCAGATGCCAAAAGTTTGGCCACCACAGAAACAAATGCAGAGGGAGATTTACATGTCCTAAATGTGGATCGAAAGAGGAAGACCATAATATAGATGTTTGTTATGAAGAAATTAAATGTCCAAACTGCTCAGGAAAACATCCAGCCTTTTCTTTCTGGGAAAGATGGAAAAAAAAATCTTAACAATAAAATACCAAAGAGATATCTCTTTTGCAGAAGCAAAAAAATAGTAGGAAACTACATGGAAAACCAAACTTATGCAAAAATGCTTGAAAAAACTAACCCAAACATCCCCCAACTTCCCGATAAATACAATGAGCTAATAGAAAAGCTAATCCACTTAGATCCAAATGAACTGATAAACTTTCAAAAATCCTTAAAGGTAACATATTCTCAGAATATAAAAAAAATAAAATAAAATCCTAAAATCAACTATATCATTACAAAGCCAAAAGTCCCCTCAAAAATGCAATTACTGTGGAGAACAAATCCTCCAAAAATAAAAAAACTCCACCTTAAAACCTAATAACCCTGAACTCAGGGTTTCACTTAAATAAAGTGGATCTACAAAATGAAGTAGAAATGAATCAGATGCCAACTTAACAATCGAAAATACTCAAATAAATTCACCCCCCCACCCGAACAGTTTCCAGGTGTTAAAAAAAAAGAAGACACTGAGGAACAATCGCATCACAATGGAGCCGATATCCCAAACTCCCACAACAAAAAAAAACAAACAACATCAATAATTCCAAAAACAAAGAAGCGACTAAGATGACTATTGAACAAACAAAACCAACAAATGAAAAATTATCTCCCCAAAAAATCAACCTATCTAAAAATAAAAGACGGTCTCGTTCAGCCTCTAGATAAATCAAACACCAAAAACAGTCAAATAGAAAAAATGGAAACAGAAGAACCAAATAATTCAAACAAATATAAAGAAAATAAAAACAAATCTACCCAACAAAATTACTAAATAAAATGATACTTCAGTGGAACTGCAGAGGAATAAAATCTAATTATGAAGAATTATTAATCCTCCTGGAGAACTTCTTAAACCTTGTCATAGGTACTTTGAAAATTCCATATATAGACTTTAAATCATTAATTAACAAGTTTATAAAATAAAAATGGCAAGAGACGTGGAACACTTGCCAAAATAATAAACTGTTTAAAATTAGGCTGATACTTAAAGAATGGACACAGGGAGTCAGAAAATCATGCAAAGAAGAATTGGTTATATCCAGCATTCATATAGAACACACACACTTGACCCATTCCTTCCTGTTGGAAACAGAGGACTCTCTGGTGTGCATGGCATGTCAGGGGTCCTATACTGTAAAACACTTCCTACTGGATTGTGGAGAACTTTCCCATATCTGCCAGACTTACTACAATGCCAAAAGTCTGAAAGAACTATTTGCAAAAACAAACCCCTGGTACTATTATAGCCTTTCTGAAAAAAGTAAATCTATACAAGAAAATATAACACTAACCAAACCCAAAGATATATATGATGCAAAGAGCAAGACTTAATGCAATGAATGTTTTAAAGGAACTTGACCCAAACCATGGAAAATTTAAGAAAAAACTGATTTGATCCATCGAATGTTTCAAAGAAATAATCTTTGGATAATAGACCAAAAATGATGTGATACAACAAATGATTTGGCATTAAATGACCCACACAGGTTGATATGCCATAAAACCCAACCAACCAACCAACCAACCAACCTTTTCATTCATTAGAATTCAGCCTGTTGATTTTGTTTTCCTCTTCAATTTCTTATTCCAACACTCACACATCCATGTTCACCAATACATGATTTAATAAGTTGATGGCAAATCTACACTAACTAAAATAAAATTAGATCCCATTTTTTATTTTACTTGCTAAGAATTTGTATTGTTCAATTGATTTCAGGCTGAATAAAGTATAATCAATGTTCCAAAATTTTAATGTAAAAGTGGTTCTGCCTTCATTTCATTGTGCCCAAAGGTTTAGTTAATTACAGATCTCTTTAAATTAACAAATGTCATTGTTTTGTTTGATCAGCATACAGCATAATGACACATGCATTATTAGTTTGAGGGCAGCTTTAAGAAAATACTTGAAAATTAATTATGTATAAACTTGTTTCATAACTTTATATAGTGTATTTTCTTACATCTGTGCTCTTTTTTCTTTTCAGTTTGCATCTAGGAGAGTACCTGAAGCCATGCTGAATATCTATGAGAATATAGGCATTACTGCATTGTGAAATTTGTGGCCGTAGTTAACTTTAGGTCCACAAATGAGAGACATATCATTGCACAATGAGGGTAAACCATTTCCTATGAAATCTGTGGTGTTACATGTTGCGTGAATTCAAATTTCAAAACAAATATGAAAACTCATGCTGCAGAGAAGGATTTTTGCTGTAAAATCTGTGGAGTAATTTTTTCTTTTAAAGCATCACTGGCAAAACACATGTTAACACACAATGAAGAGAAACCATTCCACTGTGAAATCTGTGGATTTAAGAGTTCAAAAAAAAAATCACTCAAGGAACACATCCATACACACACTGGAGAGAAACCTTACCACTGTAAAACCTGTGGATTTAAGTGTTCTCACATTACAACTCTCAGAAGACACATGTTTACACATACTGGAGAGAAACCATACCATTGTGAAATATGTGAGTTTAAGTGTTCCCAAAAATCATCACTCAAGGAACACATCCATACACACACTGGTGAGAAACCTTACCACTGTAAAATCTGTGAATTTAAGTGTTCCCATGTTAAAACACTCAGAAGTCACATGTTAAGACATACTGGAGAGAAACCATTCCATTGTGAAATATGCGAGTTTAAGTGTTCCCAGAATTCATCTCTCAAAAATCACATGTTAACACACACAGGAGAGAAACCATTTCATTGTGAAATATGTGGAGCAAGTTTTTCCTTAAAAGCAACACTCCAGAAACACATGTTAACACACACTGGAGAGAAAAATTTCCACTGTGAAACTTGTGGATTAAAGTTTTATCTAAATTCAAGTCTTAAACGACATATGTATATACACACTGGAGAGAAACCTTTCCACTGTGATATCTGTGGATTTAAATCTTCCCAAGATTCACATCTCAAACAACATATGGTAACACACACTGGAGAGAAACGATTCCACTGTGAAATTTGTGAACGTAGGTTTTCTCTAAGTTCACATCTTAGACAACATATGTTAACACACACTGGAGAGAAACGATTTCACTGTGAAATCTGTGATCGTAGGTTTTATCAAAATGCACATCTCAAGCGACACATGTTTACACACACTGGAGAAAAAAATTTCCACTGTGAAATTTGTGGAGGCAAGTTTTCTCTACGTTCCACACTCAAGCAACACATGGTAACACATACTGGGGAGAGACCTTTTCAATGTGAATTGTGTGGATCTAAATTTGGAAGAGATTCCAATCTTAAAAAGCACATGTATACACACATTAGAGGTAGTTTAAAATGTGAAATATGTGGAATAGGATTTTCCTTTAAATCATTACTCATAAAACACATGTTGATATGCCATGAAGAGAAATGTTTCCACTGTGAAATCTGTGGATGTAAATTTTCTCTAAATTGTGATCTGAAACAACATATGCTAACACATACAGGAGAGAAACCATACCACTGTGAAATTTGTGGACTTGGTTTATCCAATAAAAATTCACACAGAAGACACATGTTAATACATACAGGAGAAAAACCATTCCATTGTGAAATTTGTGGTCATAGATCTTCCCGAAAATTATCTCTCAAAACTCACATGTTAACACACACTGGAGAGAAACCTTTCCACTGTGAAACTTGTGGATTTAAGTGTTCCCAAAGTTCATCCCTCAAAAAGCATATATTAACACACACTGGAGAAAAGCCATTCCACTGTGAAATCTGTGGAGTAAGATTTTCTTTAAAAGCGACTCTCAAAAAACACATTTTAACACACACTAGGGAGAAACCTTCTACTTCGAATTCTTCCCTAAATTCAACTCAAACAACATATGTTCACATATGATAGAGAGAAACCTTTTCACTGTGAACGCTGTGGATTTAAGTTTCCTCAAAATGCACATTTCAAGCAAACAGCACATGTTAATGCATACTGGAGAGAAATAATTTCATTATGAAATCTGTGGATTTCAGTTTTTATCTCTAAAAACACACATGATAACACATACTGGTGAGAAACACTTCAACTACGAAATCTTTGGAGTAAGTTTCTCTCTTAACTACTCACTCGAAGAACACATCAACACACACTAGCAATTGACCTGACCATTGTGAAATTTTCAGTTATTTTTTCAGTAAATTTACTAATAACATATGTTAGCACTAATTAGAGTTCAAAATAATGCAACATCTCAAAGAAGATACTAAGAAATGCCTGAATTCTTAAAAAGATATGGTAAAAACCTTGAACATTTTCCCACTATAGGTTCTGTTTGGAAGTTGGAGGAACTAAACCATTAAAAATAGCTGTGGATAATACACAGTTCACTTGGTTGGCAAAGCTTCTCACAAAAGCCTGGAATAGACAATAGTGAATCTTTCCCCACTGTAGGACAAATATTGTTCATAAGAACTTTAATGTGATTAGCTATTCATCTCAGTTTATTAGTCGCCCATTGGATGTAAAAGCTATGTACTTGAATGCCTTGATTGATTGCAAAGCATATTTACAACAGCCAAAATGTTATTTTACTACCAGTAAAAACAATCAAAATCTTGTGTGGTGATTAAGAACAGTCATTATATGAACTTAAAGCAAGTAAAATTGGAACATCACATGGCACACATTTAACTAGCCATAGTGTTCCCCTTTTTTCAGCAGAACCCTCTTTTGCATAAAAAAATCTTTCAAATAAAAGGTTCATTATAGTTGATTATAGATTATGATTGCTGTAAATTGAAATTTTGCATTAATCAAAGTAAAATGATGTTTCAAAGAACAATTTAAAATTACTTTTTCTCAGACAGATTTCTTTCTTTATAAGGATACAATTTACATTTAAAAAACAAATATCAAAATGAGCCTATCATGATAGAAAAGATTCTATTCAAATTTGGAATACAAGATTGTAAATCCCAATGAATTCCTTGTGAAACAATGCTGAACCAGCAGATAACAAATATTCGTTAGAAATAGTTGGTAGCCAGATATATATCATGACAACAATCTACAGGAGCTGCAATGGGGAATATATGACATTAACAGCCACAATACAAAAAGCAAAAAACATGATTAATTCAAATGAAAATGAGCATGCCACTTTCTATTGTGACAGTCAAGCTATTATCTTTCTATCTAAAAACATGATGGCAAACTGCATCCAGCAGCATGATGGCATGACTGCATCCGACAGCAAGGCCTCTAATTGGGAGGTTGTGAGAAGCATGGAACCACCTCTTAATTGCTGTTGTTCTCAGGTTCACCCTGACCCTGAGTGATAGCACCTGTTAGGGTCCCAGCTATGGGCAAATTGTTAACCCCCAAACTGGGGTGAAAACACTATAAAAGTATAAAAATACACTTTTATAGAAATATATACATAAAAATAGACTTTTACAGAAAAATATACATTTTTGAAGGAAAAATATTACCAACAATATATTTTTGAAAGAAAAAAAATATTTTCAGCAAAACATTTTTATCAGTTTTTCCAAAGTTCAACCCACAAAAAAAAACATTTTCTTCAACTTCATAAAGTTTTCTTTTTTAATATTTCACATGTTATATTTGGTTGAAATTCTTCACTGTATAATATTGGCCTGAGTGAATATAGTCACTTCACTTGATGATATGTCTTTTAATATTTTTTTAATATAAATCTAAAATGGCATGTAGTAATCCCTGCTGTAAAACCTGTGGGGTTAAATTTTCTCAGCATCTAAACATGAATGATATGCACATGGTAACAATCTTCCACATTTGAAACTTCTTTGTCAAATGTTTTCAAAAATCCACACCTTTGCACTCTTATTGACAATCTAGTGTATAAGGAAAGAGACATAGGTTAAAGATGTCAATTTCTATTTTTCCAACAACATTAGTATGAAGGAAATACAGAACCAAGTGCTATTTGAACTCTGATCTCTGAACATGACACCATCACACCACTCCATCAGCAATGTACCAAAATAAGCCTATCATGATATATAAAAAAGATTTTATTCAAATTTTGAATAAAAGATTATAAGCTGCATTCAATTTCTTGTGAAATGTATATCAATATAATGAATGAATGAAATGCTTAACCAGCAGATACCAAAAATAATTGGTAACCAGCTAGTCCTCAAAATATATATTGTGACAAAATAATTACAATATTCATCAAAACTTTTTATGGATCACATGATTCAAGCCAAACAAGTCCTTCATTATTTAAGAGACACAAAAAAACATTGTCTAGTATTTAATGACACTGATTTCTTTCATCAGATTGAAATTGAAAATTATTTAATACTCTAAGTGGGGTGTAATCCTGAACATTCTGCTTTCCACTTCCTTCCCTTTCAGAATGCTATAACCACTGTACTGTATCCCTTCTGCATGTGAATGCTATTCCTTCTTTATGAATCTTTTACTTTATTACTGTCTTATAGTTTCTTTGTATTTGACTTGCATGATATACATATATTTTTTGTCTCATATTATTTTTGCTACCCTGGGTATAACAATAAACTCTATCTGGCAGCAAAGTCTCTGATTGTAAGGTTTTGAGGCATTTGGAACCACCTCTTAATTGTTGTTGTTCCCAGGTTTGCCCTAACTCTGAGGTGGTAGCCCCTGTTATCATACTAGCTACGGGCAAATAGTCAACCCCAAAACTGAGGTGAAAACACTACAAAACATTTGTCACTATAAATTTTTTTTTTGTTATAGTTGCTTGCATGATATACATATATTTTTTGTCTCATATTATTTTTGCCATCCTGGGTATAACAATAAACTTCATCCTGCAGCAAGGCCTCTGATTATGAGGTTTTGAGGATCATGGAACCACCTCTTAATTGTTGTTGTTCCCAGGTTCAGCCTCACCCAAGTTGGTGGCTCCTGTTATCATACCAGCTGTGGCCAAATAGTTAACCCCCAAACTGGGGTCAAAACACTACAAAAGTCTGAAAATATTTATAGTAAAAATACCAGCAATACATTTTTATAGTAAAAAAATTACCAGCAATAAATTTTTCTAAAACAATAAATATGGCCAGTAATACATTTTAGTAAGGAAAATAAGTAGCAATACATTTAAAAAAAAAATTAAATTTCAGCATTAAATGACTCATAAGGAGTTGATATGCCACTAAGCAAACAAATAAGTAAATTTTATTCTTGTCCTGTTCTTTATTCTTCTTCTTACTATTATTGTTTATTTATAAGTTTTTCAAAATTTCACCCCACAAAATTAAACACCACTTTATTTGACCTTCAGAAAGTTTAAGCTCGGCTCTCCAGTTTCTTGTTCTAAGCTGATATCCATTGCACCACAGCACAAATATTACATACACATAAAAGTGCTTGTTGGTGCAAACAGGTTTATTTTGAAGCAGTTGCTGGATTTCTTTTGATCAGACATCATTTTTTATTCCTAAAAACTAGCATCTTGTATTTTTTGATACATCTTAATTAAAAATGAGTTCTTTCAATGTTTTCTTACTTTCATCACAAACATAACAGTCTTCATTTGCCTCCTGTGAAGAAAAAAAGGATGAATACCTGTAGTAACCATCATTATTTTACTTTTTGTCAATTATTTTTTTTAACATTGAGAGTTTTTAGTCTTAAGTAATGAATGATTATTATGACTTTTAATAAAATAACATTAGTGACCTCCCAAAAGTTAATAAAAAAATGAACATACATAATAAAAGATAAAAACAAAATTTATGTCAAAAATCTTTTGTTAATTTTTAAGAGATAAAAATAGCAATCTTTCTCAAAGTTTCAGAAAATTGTATTTTATCTTTAAAAGACTTTTTAATAAACTAATTATGTTGCATTGACAATCCTGTTATTATGTCATTTCTCTTCCATCACACACTTTGTGAGTAATACTGACCTTTTGTTCATCCAGATTATTTTAATAAAACAACTATTAATTTTAAAAAGTTAATGCTTGAATGCTTTCTGTCACATGAAATGTTGATTATAAAGAATGTAAAAAAATTGAAACATATTTAACATTTTTCAGTTTCAAGAAATGTTTTTCTTGGAGGGGGAGTAAAAATGATCATTATTATTCAAAAAATAAAATTTTTGCTTTTTCTGAAAGTACGAGATTTATCTAATCTCTGTAAAACTGAAATATTTGTAGTGAGTGCAAAATAATAATAACTCCCTTCATATTTGGACAATTAAGGAAGAAGAGAAAGGAAATCATGAGCTTTTGTGAAATGTTCTTTGGACCAATGAAAACCTTGTCTTCACAGAGATTGACTGATGAACTAATAAGAAGACAGAAATAAATGTGCAAGCTTTTTCTTTTTGGACAAATGAAAACCTTGACTTCATTTAAATTTGCTGTTGCACTATGGAAAAAAAGCAACAATAGTGATCCTCTGCAACATTCCTTTTGTTATAAAATGTGAAGAAAAATTAATTTTTTTTTTTTTTTAATCATATCACCCCAAGCAAAGCGGTAATGCCACTGACGTGCAGGGGGTTACGTAAGAGTGAAAAGATTGGGAAAGAGAAAGCCGGAAACCACATCCTAAACAAGGAACAAGGGATGAGCCTCTACACTTGTTCAAAAGACGTGGGTGGAGTGTGAACCAGGCGATAGTTTAGTCTATCTACTCCAATTGAAAAAAAAAATAAGAAAAAGAAAAGTGAAAAGATTGGAAAAGAGAAAGCAGGAAACCACATCCTAAACAGGGAACAAGGGATGAGCCTCTACACCTATGTCAATAATTAAAAAATTCAAACAAAAATTAAGGCTAAAAATTGCAAATTTAAACAAAAATTAAGGACAAGAATTAAAAAACAAAAAAAGCATGCAGGATTCAACATACCAGATAGTTAAGATATACTGAAAAAGTCAAATGGGCATCTGCTTTGGTTGGATACCATTTTTTAATTTTCCCAGATATTACTTCCTTCCTCCATCTTGGCTAGTTGAAATCAGGATGAGAAGATTATTTGAAAGGATTCATTTTTTTACTGCGTCTAATATTAAAGTTTTCAAATTACTCGTCAATTATATTATTTGTCTTTTAACCAAGCACATGGCAATTAGAAATTTTCTTTTTTTTTTAATCATTTCACTCCAAGCAAAGCGGAAATGCCATTGATGTGCGGGGGTGGGGGGGGGGGGGGTACGTAAGTGTAAAAAGATTAATTAGAAGAGAGTAAAGAGGAAGACGAACCAGTTAGAAAGGAGCAATAGACAGATGAGAATGCAGGTGTTATGACAGTTTCAAAGGTGAAGAGAAAAGAAAGGATATACGGGGTGGGGAAAGAACTAGAGTCAAGTGGTTAATAGATGAGTATTGACATTGCATTTAAATTCTTGGAGGTTGTAACCGTCAGGAAAGCAAGAATATGGGAGCGAGTTCCACAGGCGGGAAGTGCGAGAGAAGAAGCTGCAGGAGTAGAATTGTCATCTGCATTTGGCTAACCTAACTGTGAATGGGTGGGACCCAGTTGCCAATCTGGTTGCACGAGTAAACATCTGTTGAGGATGCACCAGTGACTTAAGTTCGTCCGAGCAGCAACTATTCAAGAAACTAAGTCTTTCTAACACTCACTCTCCGTCCACTTATACAATTGTATATCACTTCCATGAGCAATCAACGCTCATAGCTTCGTTTCAAATATTTTTGAATATTTGTGTTAAAAATACAGACTGAAACAAGCTACTGACATGCCTTCAAGCGTATACGTTTGTAAATAAATTCCTTATCTTGTTTTGTTAAAAATTACCCATGTGTTTCTTTATCATTACCATCCTCTGTTAATCTTCTTGATGTGGGCAAATCAACTGTTCATGTTAGCCCTGCACTATCATATATTGACTAAATAAGCCAGAAACCCAACAACACTGGTGAATTGTCAACTTTCTCAAATTCTTTTGGCAGTCATATATAATTTTATGAGCCTGTCGCAGTAGGTACATGTTGAATTGACATCAGGTGTTTATGATCAAAGACTAAAAGCAGTGTCAATAATATTATACACATGTAAATGACAGTTCTAAGGAAACAGGATATATCCCAACAAAGTGATATTTTATATTTCTTGCTTTATATAGGGTGTTTTATTAAGACAGATTGAAGTTAGCAGTAAATAAGTGTTATTGGTGAAGTTTTATTGATTTCACTATTGGATCATGTTATTTGTGTCATAGCAATTACGTGTGAAAAATAATATTGCCCAAATATCTTCCAAGGCTTCAGTGGCACACCATTACTTGATGGTCAACATTTTTGATGACGTCTCTGCATAGTTGCTCCTCAGTCCCACCAATATGACTTACTATCTCATCCTTCAGCTGCTGAATTGTCATTAGCTTGTTGGCATAGATCTTAATTTTGAGATGACCCACAAGGAAAAAATCTAAAGGTATCAGGTCCCACAATTGTAGTGGCCAATTGACATCACTGTTACAAGAGATGATGCAACCTGGAAAATTCTCATTTGATAAAGCTAATGTTGCATTGGTTGTGTGGTGCCATCTTGTTGGAACCACAAACCGTCAACATCCATATCATTCAATTCAGACCATAATTGCCATGATTCAAAAAGTGAAATCAATAAAATTTCACCAATAACACAGTTTTATTTACTACTAACTTCAGTCCATCTTAATGTAACACCCTATATAACTGAGTAAAACAAAATTCTCTGGGTGATTCAGTTATGTCAGTGTGTGAGGAGTCACTTGCAATAGGTTCTCATCCTACTCTTTAGGGTGGAGTGATTACCATCCTGTGATTGTAGATGGTAAGTACTCACTTTTACAGAAGTAATGCCTAATTGCTTTTTAATTTACTGAAACAGCCTCATTCTAAAATTAGATGCTTGGTCTGATTGGACTAACTTGTGTAGATCCACCTTCGTAAAGAAATTAATAACTTTTACTACTATCCTTTTTTATCACTCATGGAGCTTTTAAAGAAATATCCAGTGAGTTAAGCCAAACAGCTCACTTTCAGTGAAACAGAAATCTTCTCGTGTATTACAAATGTGCTGAACAAATTGACTACCTTTCCCTAAATCTGACTTAGATTTACATCATTACCATCTGGTGTTGGATAATTCCAACTATGATGTTTTAGCAGCATTACATCAAATAGGATATGCGTTGTGGTGCAGTGGATATCGACTCGGCACAACAAATCGGATAGCCAAGTTCGAATTCCAATTAAATTCCTTTGCATTCACTTGCACACAAATACCCTTGGGAAAATTATTAATCCATCTCTTCCCTCCAGTTATGGGTTAAATAATATGAAAGATTGGGTTCTATAGCCTTGGTTGAGAACCAGTCTACCGCAGAAAGCAATGGCAATCTACTGTGAGATAATCTTCTGCCCAGTCAGTCATGTCTCTTCTGAGACATGATCATCCAAAGCGTGTATCACGTATTTAGTCTAATATAGACTATATTCTTTTCAGAAAGTTTATTTGAGAAATCTATACGGAAGGACTGGTACCTATAGGGTTCTTGTGGTCAGTTATTTGATGTCAGTCAGTAAGTTAAATACGTGATACACGCTTTGGATGATCATGTCTCGAAAGAGACATGACTGACTGGGCAGAAGATTATTCCCGCAGTAGATTGCCATTGCTTTCTGCAGTAGGTTGCCAAGGCTATAGAACCCAATCTGTCCTGCTATTTAACCCATAACTGGAAGGAAGAGATGGATTAATACCTTTCCCAAGGGTATTTGCATGTAAGTGAATGCAATGAATTCAATTGGAATTCGAACTCGGCTCCCCGATTTCTCGTTCCAAGCCAATATACACTGCACCACAACGCACACCTAACCGAATACCATTTATTTCCCATTCATCCAGTAAGGTGATTTGTGATACCTTCCATATGTCACACCCACAACTCACTGTCGCAGTAAACCTGATCAAATCCTGCTACTTTTAGATATACGTGGATCAGAACATACACTACCAGCCATAATTATGAGGCAACCCCAGTTTTTTTAAAAGAAATTATGTATTTCATACTATTTTCAGTATTTATTGCCAAGTAGATAATTCTAAAAGAAAATAGAATGGTTCTTTTTTAGTACTGCACAATAATATGTGCATCAAATGAACTGTTCTGGTGTCCAGTTTTTGTGATCTCTTCTCCATGCTAGTCTCTTCTTATTGGCTGGCCAACACAAAATCTTCCTGACTGCCTTGTAAAATTTTGCAAGGTAATAATAGCAAAAGAACTATTCTATTTTCATTTAGAATTATAATTTTTTTTTTTTTTTTTAATCATCTCACCCCAAGCGAAGGCATTCCACTGCCACTATTGCGCATGGGGCTACATAGGGGAAGGTAAAGAGAAGGAGTGGATAGACATAGGGAATGTCAGGAGAAAGGTGACAGATGAGTAAGGACAGCGAGGATGAGGGTCGGGCAGATGGGAAGAGTGCTTGATAGAATGGGAGCAGGTTAGTGTGTTAGGAGGTGTGTATTGACCTTACATTTAAACTCCTGGAGATTGTAGCCGTCGGGGAAGCAATCGTTTGGAAGAGAATTCCACAGTCGGGAAGTGTGAGGAAAGAAACTGTTGGAGTAGAAGTTACGGCTGCATTTTATCGGTTTCACTGTAAAAGGGTGGGATCTAGTTGCTAATCTAGTATCTCGTGCAAATTCGTATTTAGGGGACACCAGTGATCTAAGTTCATCGGAGCAGAAGCCGTGAAAGTATTTATAGAAGAGACACAGGGAAGCCACGTCTCGCCGTATAAATATTAGTATAAATATAAATATAAATAGTATGAAATACATCATTTTTTCTTAAAAACTGGGGTGGCCTAATAATACTTATATAATATATATATTACATATATATAATTTCTTATATAATAATAGCAAAAGAACTATTCTATTTTCATTTAGAATTATAATTAGTATAAATATAAATAGTATGAAATACATAATTTTTTCTTAAAAACTGGGGTGGCCTAATAATTCTTATATAATATATATATTACATATATATAATTTCTTATATAATAATAGCAAAAGAACTATTCTATTTTCATTTAGAATTATAATTAGTATAAATATAAATAGTATGAAATACATAATTTTTTCTTAAAAACTGGGGTGGCCTAATAATTATGCCTGGTAGTGTATATATATATTTTTATACCTCAGTTACTTAAAAAAAGATCATGAAGAGGAAGGTTTACATGCTACAGATGAACATGTTTTCTTTCCAGTGTGTGATTGCATATGTTGCCACAACCTTGATTTCCCTGAAAATTGCAGTGTGCATGAAACTCAGAATCATGCTACTGGCAAAGAAAAAATCCATATTATTAATATATAAGTCATACATTTGCTATTTTACATCAAGCACTATTTTATTATTACCAGCACACAATGTGCAAATCAAGCCTGGGTTGTGTAGCAATCGGAGTCTAACTGTACTGATGAGCTGTGATACAGTGAAACAGATGTGTCTGCGGATGACAATAATTACGCTCTCACACCATGATTGAACACTCTAAAAGAAAGGTAGACTTTGAAAAACAGTAGCCACTCTAGCGTGTACGTATTGCTCATTTCAGTAAAAATGAAATTTGAGCACTCTAGCTATTGGGTGCGTGATATGATATGCACTAAAAAAAAACTGCCTTCTTCCACTGAACGCCCCGTGGTCCAGGGGTAGAGTCGCCGACTGATGCCAAATCGGTCGGGTTTCGAGCCTGGGTTGTGTAGCAATCGGAGTCTAACCTTACTGATGAGCTGTGATACAGCGAAACAGATCTGTCTGCGGATGACAATAAACAATATATATATATATATATATATATATATATATATATACTACAGGTCATAATCATTAGGCTACCCCATCTATACCATTCTATCAAACATGTCTACAGTTTAAGTAAACAGCTACTAATGCATTTTTGCAATATTTTAAAAAACAAACATTAATATTCTTCAAAGAATGTTTTAGAAAAGTAAATTATATTTTTGTAAGAATTTTTTAATAAAGAGAATGACATTGCGATACAAGATGACTAAAAAAGACCTCTAGTCAGCTATTTTAGCGGTAAATTTTCGTTGTAAGTCTCGACGCTTTTCCCCTTCAAATTTATCCAAAGTAGCATTATTTCTGTGCAAATGTATATGCTGAACTCAAATCAACTGTTAGTTATTGAAAAAACTTACCTTGTTTTTATCTAAATGTCCATAAAAAAACGAACTATATCTTGCACTTTTTCTCTCCCGTAACTCTCACAAAGTCATGTAATTAACTGCAGAATGACATGCTGCAGAATGCAACGTATTTTGGCAGATTTTTCCTCGATTTTTCTTCATTTACTGATACTTCCGGCGATGTACTTCCGGTAAAAAAGTAATGCGCTATTGTATTTCAACGCTTGTTACTTTCATTACAGTAAGTACATCGCCAGAAACCTCAGTAAAGGAAGAAAAACAACCAAAATTCGACAGAAAATTCTGCCTACGTAGAACGTCATTCTGCAGTTAATTACATGACTTCGTGAGAGTTACGGGAGAGAAAAAGTGCGAGATATAGTTCGTTTTTTTATGGACTTTCAAATCAAAAAAGGTAAGTTTCTTCAAAAACCAATTGTTGATTTGGGTTCAGCAGAAACATTGGCACAGAAATAATGCTATTTTGGATAAATTTGAAGGGGAAAAGTCCGTCGGCACCTAAAACGAACATTTACCATTTTAGCAATAAAAAAATACTTCATGTTAAATTAAATAAGTTTCTGAAATATAGCAAAATATTTATTTAGCTTATTAGAAATATTTAAGCTAACATAGAAGCATCATGAAAAAAATTAATTTTTTGGAAATTCCTTTTAAAACTTAGGTATGGCATCTGTGGAGTTACATATTTTAAATTCGTTGTTTTCAGTTTTCAATAAAATATTATTAAATTTAATTGGAGTAGATAGCCTAAACTATCGCCCGGTTCACACTCCACCCACATCTATTGAACAGGTGAAGAGGCTCATCCCTTGTTTCCTGTTTAGGATGCGGTTTCCGGTTTTCTCTTTTCCAATCTTTTCACTGTTTTCCTTATTTTTTTTTTTTTCAATTGGAGTAGATAGACTAAACTATCGCCCGGTTCACACTCCACCCACATCTATTGAACAGGTGAAGAGGCTCATCCCTTGTTTCCTGTTTAGGATGCGGTTTCCGGTTTTCTCTTTTCCAATCTTTTCACTCTTTTCTTTTATTATTCTTTTTTTTCAATTGGAGTAGATAGACTAAACTATCGCCCGGTTCACACTCCACCCACATCTATTGAACAGGTGAAGAGGCTCATCCCTTGTTTCCTGTTTAGGATGCGGTTTCCGGTTTTCTCTTTTCCAATCTTTTCACTCTTTTCTTTTATTATTCTTTTTTTTCAATTGGAGTAGATAGACTAAACTATCGCCCGGTTCACACTCCACCCACATCTATTGAACAGGTGAAGAGGCTCATCCCTTGTTTCCTGTTTAGGATGTGGTTTCCGGCTTTCTCTTTTCCATTCTTTTTACCCTTACGTAACCCCCCGCGCATCAGTGGCGTTACCGCCTTGCTCGGGGTGATATGATTAAAAAAAAAAAAAAAAAAAATTCAGAAAATCAGCTTAAGTTTTTTTGCTAATGTTCTGGCATACTGAATGTCCGCAAACATTTATAGTGCAGGGAACAATTTTTTCATTTACACCGTTTCCTGTACTTTCTTTGTTCCGTTCACAAGCTGCATGCGTTTTATTTTCAAATAAATCATTTTTAATTGCAATTTCTTTAAAACTTGAAAGCGTTATTGATTACAAGATATTGTCGATCTTCAAGAAAGAAAAATCAAATCCAACAGCAGCAACTTAATCATTTTTGTTTTTGTATGAAAACAGGTTTTAGATTCGCTCTGAAAAGGTAAGTTCGATGGTAACATTTCGTTTTTTCTTTAAGAGATAATAATAAAAAGCCAATTTGAATTGAAAGAAAAGAATCCGTATATAAATTATTTATTTCTTACAGTTTTAATACATTAGCCTATTTTCTCGTCTCTTTTATCGAATCGTCATTTTAGACCAAAACAAAAAATGTGAAAACAATAAATTTAAAAATCTCCAATTGAATGTAAAAAGTGTGAACTGGGAGTTAGCAAACATTTCCATGTTTGACTAGTAAGCAGTTTTAATAACAGTATCACTTGGTCTTTCAAATTATTACCGGATTTTTAATTTTTAAGTTTTACCTCCACTAAAAATCGCTGAAAAAAACAACATAGTATGAAGAAAAAGGCCCAAAATTTAATAAAAACGAAGTAACTTTAGTTTACTTTACAAATGTGTCGATCGCCGAAAAATTAAAAGATTAAACATTTTTTTTAAATCTTAGATTCCAATCAATATAATTTCTGTTTAAAATACACAATAATATTTTGCTTACTGGAAATAGTAAATTTAATCATTTCAAAAAACTAAAATAAAAGTTTCAAGAAATTTTTATTTTTTATTTTTAAAAATTCAATTTAAAATTTAGATATCGAAAATGAGTTATAGGTACCTTCACAAATAAAACTTGCTTTAAATTTGGAAGAGATGATTTGCAACAAACCCGTTGAATGTTAAAATGTAGAGCATAGGAAACACTGACGTGAGATGAAAGATTTGTACCCTGCCAAAAATGTTTATATAGTTTTTTTGTTTTTTTTCTCGTAATGGAGTACAACCTTTGAAACGTGACTTTTTAAGGATATATATCATGTACAGCCACCCATAACAAAAAACTGGTAATCAGCATACACACAATTAGAATGATTTTATTATTTTAAAAACCCATTGCCTAAATTATTTGTATTAAGCTTTTCAATTTTCGATTAGTAAATGTAGTCTTCATGCATTAACTTAACACTCTAGCATTAATGACGGAGGAGAAAATTTAAAAAAATTTTTGAAACTTTATAAATTGTTATAATAAAAAGATAATAAAAATGAAAACAATTCTTGTAAAAATTCATTATTCATTGAAACTTGATTTCTTTTCAGACTATGATATATTTAATTTATATTGTTTATAAATGCAATTAAAAGTTAATCTAAATAAAAAATGATATAGTATTGTTAGAGCAGATTTTCTAAAAATGGATTAATTTTGAAGATTTTATAGGGAAACAATGGCGAATTTCTAGACATTTCCAGAAATTAATTGGTGTGTGTGTGGGGGAAGGTAACATGTAAAACAAATATTTTTACTAAGATTTTCTACAAATAATTACTGCAAAAATGATTTCAGTCAATTATGAATAAGTTCAAATTTTCATCAAAATCTGACCATTTTGATTTTTGCAAGAATTTCCAAATTAATGTGTCTTCAACAGCAAAAATTACTGCAAAAATGATTTCAGTCAATTATGAATAAGTTCAAATTTTCATCAAAATCTGACCATTTTGATTTTTGCAAGAATTTCCAAATTAATGTGTCTTCAACAGCAAAAACGTGCCTTGCATAATATTATGTTTGCCCTTAAACACCTGTCAAAATTATATCACTCATGGATGAAAGCAAAACAAGATTTTTTATCAAAATTTCAAACATAGAAAAAAAAAATTTTTTTTAAATAATTGAAAAGTTCTCTGATCTATTTTCTAATAATAAACATTTTGTCAATAAAACTTTGTTTTTATTTAGTTTAGGACCTTTTTCCTTCACACTATGCTGTTTTTTCAGTGATTTTATTTTCTGGGGGTAAAAGAATATGAAAAGTAGGTATTAAAAATTAATAAATGCCATAGCATTTCATATATTATTGAGTTACCTCTGCTGTTATAAATTTTATTCTGTTATTAAATTGTAAAATGTTTTTGAAAAGAAAGTTTTATATTATTTTAATTTTTATTTTTCATAAAACATTGTCAAATGTAAGGCTATAAAAGCTAAACTAACTAAAATTCTATTAAATATTGGATAATTTCTGAAAATATTGTGTTAAATTTTTATTTTAACATATAGTTAAAAATTAAAAAGCAAAGTGTACAAATAAGATTATGTCAAATTCATCTTTCATACTTAGCATTTTTTTGACGGCTACTGTCTGTCATTTCAATAAATAATTGAATAATAAGGTGATGATCAAATAATTCTTGTTTCAAAACAACTAGGTAATTTGAATAAAAAATGTGTCAACAAGGTGTATTTTATTTTTGCAAAATTTTTTAAAACAGAGAATTGGCTTTTGTTTACAAAATGTGTTGATCAGTGAAAAATGGTGGAAAAATTAAAATCTTTTAAAACAAAAAAAATTTAGATCCCGATCAATATAATTGTGGTTCAAAATACACCAGGGTATTTTGGTTACTGGAATTAGTAAATTTAGTCTCTTGGCTTTCAATTACAGCTAAAATTAAAGCTCCAAGAAAAATTTTATTTTTAAAAATTCAATTTAAATTTCAGTATCGGCAATGAGTGGAGAAACCTAGATCAAAGTATTTTTTAATTATTTGTTTTTATTTTTAATCCTTTCTAACTCGATACCTCAAGTAATTTTCGATATCTCAATTTTAAATCAAAATTTTAAAGATAAAAAGGTTTTATTGAAACATTTATTGTAGTTTTAATTGAAAGCTAAATGATTAAATTTATTATTTCCAGTAAGCAAAATACTTTGGTCTATTTTAAACACAAATTATATTGATTGGAATATAAAATTTTTGAATTTTTAAAAATTTAAAAATTTTTCAGCCCTTTTTGAGTGATTGACAAATTTGCAAACAAAAGTTAATTTTCGGTTTTAAAATTCTTGCAAAAATAAAATATGACACATGACTTTTAGAAATTTAGCAAATTTAATGTTAAATTAATCTGATTTACACAAGTATTACTTATTTATAATGAAATTTAGAATAAAATTATTTTTAAGCACAGAGTTAACCTTTCTATTCTCCGTAATTGAAATGTGTTGACAGATCAAGATAAGATAAGCATATGGCAATCACAAGTGCTATAATTGTACAAATTTTTTTAAGTAAAGGGGAGTAGCCCTGAAACAAATGACCTTTTTATTTACACATAGAACTTACCATACAAAAAGAAACTTTAAATGCACACACACACAAAAAAATTGAAAATTATTTTAAATATATGATGGCTAAATGATTTGTACTAAACTTTTCAATTTTTGATTAGTAAATATTGTTTTCACTATGTAACCTGCCAGCCTAATGTCAGAATTGGAAATATTTTAAAAATATTTTTGAAACTTTATTAATTATTATAATTAAAAAACAAAAATGAAAACAATTCCTTTAAAATTTGATTATTAATCGAATTTTTTTTTCTTCAGACTATAATATCTGAAAATATTAAATATTATTTATTAAAGCAATTAGAAGCTTATCTAATGAAGTAATTTCATAGTTTCATTGCATTTTTTACTTTACTATTCAGAGCAGATTTTCGGTAAAAGGGGCTAAATGGTTTTAAAAATAATACATGATTTACATTCCCCAATGAGTCCTGCATTTCACTAATAAAACTATTTTTGCCTACAGAATTTAATTTTTTGAAATATCATGAATTTATGTGGTGGGGAGTAACAGATGTAAAAAACAAATATTTTTACCAAAATTTTTAAAAATATTAATTTTATTCATTTACAAATATGTCCTGAAAGTTTGATTAAAAGCCAACAATTATTTGATTTTTGCAAGAATTTCCAAATTAATGCATTTTTCACCAGAAAAAACTGAGTTATGTAATATTATGTTTTCCATTGTAAACTCTTGGAGTGATTTGGTTACCTGCTAACTCAAGTCAACACAAAATTTTTACCAAAATTTCTAATGTGTTAGAAGGGGATTCAAAATTTTTTTTAAATAAATATAAAATACTTTGAGCTTTACTCTTAATCATAATATAAACATTTTGATGAAAAATGTTTTTATTAAATTTTGTTGGGAAAATTGGTTTTATTAGTTAGATGCAGGACTTATTTATTTAAAAAATTTTGCCTTCATTTCTGAAAACATGTTCCCAATAGTAAAATAAAAAATGCAATAAAACTATGACATTATTTAATTTGATAAGCTTTTAATTGCTTTAATAAATAATATATATTAAGGACATTATAGTCGGATGAAAAAAAATTTTTAATTAATAATAAAGTAGTAAAAGAATTGTTGTCATTTTCTTTTAATTATAATAATTTATAAAGTTTAAAATATATTTTAAAAATAACACAAAGATTTGTTGGCATTAGGTTATTAAGTTATTAATTGAAGACCATTTACTAATTAAAAATTGAAAAGTTTAATACAAACCACCATGCCTTCATATTTTAAAAATAATTTGTAATTTTTTTTGTGTGTGTGTTTGAATTTTTTTTTTTTTTGTATAGTAATTTTTATGTTTGCATTAAAAGGTCATATGTTTCATGGTTTCTTCCCCTTACAGGAAAAAATTGAACAATTTTGTCAATTTCAGTCGCCATACGCTTATTTTGTCTTGCATCTGTCTGGATATCATTACATGTCAATTATAGGGGGAAGGTCAGAAAGATCAACACACTGGATTTAAGAAATAGTTTTATTCTAAATTTCATGCTATAAACAAGTAACATTTGCATAAATCAGATAAATTTACTTTTAAATTTGCTAATTTTCCAAAAATAACCTGTTACATATTTTATTTTTGCAAGATTTTTAAAACTGAGATTTAACTTTTGTTTATAAATGTGTGGATTGTACAAAAAATTGAAAAATATTTCAAAATCTCAAAATCTTAGATTTAATTTGATATCATTTCTGTTTGAAATACACCAGATTATGTTGCTTGCTGCAAATAGTAAATTTAATCATTTAGCTTTCAATTAAAGCTGAAATTAAAACTTCATGAATTAAAAAATTCAATTTAAAACCTAAGTGTCAATGATGAGTGGAGGTAGCTAGTTTATTTGTACCTTCACTCATGTAAAAAGGGACTAAACTTAAAAACTAAGTTTTATTGTCAAAATATTCATTATTATTAAGACAAAAGATCAAATTTTTTTTGTTTTCATTATTTTTATAAATTTTTTAATCCCTTTTAACATGTTCAAAATCTTGGTTAAAAATTTCTTTTTATTTTTGTGTCAGTGTTTTACCCAATGTTCACTAGAGGTTATCACTATGGCAAATATAATTTTATGCAACGCAATTTTTTGGCATGAAAAGACATTAATTTTGAAATTCTTGTAAAAATCAAATAATTGTCTGAATTTAATTAAACTAAGTGATGAAAACTTTCTTTCCCAAGAGATAGTTTGAAGTGTCAGATATGTAAGCATAATATATTTGTCAATAAATTTTGTGTTCTGACATGTTTGAACATCAACAACTAAAAATTAGAATGAATTTTTTGGATGACCTAATAGACAGTATCATGAAAGAGGAACAGATGCAAGTGTGAAGAACATAAAACTTTTGTTTTTCTAAACAAAAATACAATTTTTTTGGTCTATGGAGCAGCCTAACTTCTGTTAGAAAAAATATTTTTACAATAAATTCATGATTTCATTTTAGCAGGTAGGCTTAATGCTCAAATTTCATTGTAGTTTCAATATTAACTAGAAACATCTGATATTTTTTCTGTATATTGCCATGACAGTTTTGTAATGACATTTGAGAGATTTCTAGTGTTTTTTGTTTTCACATAATGAATGGGGATTGCCAATTAAATGATAACACAAAACTTGAATATTCATTAATTTGCCTTTTATTACTGCCAATATGTCATTATTTTCTCTCAGACAGTTTGTGGTATGAAGTCTTTGTTTTTCGTCCCACACCCTAAAACTGACATGCTAACCAGACGTCCTCTGTATGCAGTGTGTAAGAAGCTTCCCAAATCATCTCTGGGGCTATTTTTTGAATATCCATTTCTCCAACTTTCTTGTTCTCTTGTCTACTATACTGGATGCATATTGTTCTTTTCCATGCCCAGTGGCTGTGAGTAACCCTAAACCACTACGCCTTGTTTTATGTGATAGTCAGTTCTAAAATTTGAGTGTACCATGTATTTTGTATAACACTATACTTGGTTTTGAATTTCCTAGTCTAGAACTCAGTTTGCTAATTTTTTTCTGTTCTATTGCCTATTCCAACACCCACACATCCATGTCCACTGATACATGATTTATTAATAATTTGGCACAAATCTGATTTAGCCAAAATAAAATTGAATACAATTTCTCATTGTGTAATGTAACTCACAGGAAGTGGTAAGCACTCGACTGCCTCATGGGTAATAGCTGTTGCTATTTTTATTCTTAATGACTTTTAATTTAAATAAGTCACCTCATTTTCCTGTACTGAGAAGGTTTTATCTCCTTATTTTCCCTGGTAAATCTTCTTAGAGTTTTCGTCTCTTCACTATCTTTCTTCATTCTTCCTCAGAGATTGTCTAGATATGAGAGATTGTGATCTTTGTTTTTTTTATAAAAGCGTTCATCCAAGAATTTTTCATTTTAATATAACACTCACTTTCATTACTTTCAGGCTCACATTACATCTCTTCATCACTTTCAGGTTGCAATCTAACTTGGTCTGCATGTCCTCATATCCAATTTTCATTTTGTTTCTATTATAATAGTGTTCTGTCTACTTTGCATTATGAATTTTGCCTCTTGTAGATTAGATTCACTATTCTTTTTAACCAACAATTTTTCATTAATGGCATAAGACATGATCACTGGGGCTCTAGTTTGCCTACTTATGATGGTGGATGGGCTTTTTGATCTTCCAGCATATGATATTGCCTTATATTCTAGGAAGAAATGTCTATTTTTTTCTATTGTAGACATATTTTCAGTCTGTTTTTAACTGTTTGCATCATTCTTTCTTCTAATCAGTTTGGTTACAAATGATATGGTGAGGTTTTGTATGGTTTGCATTCAATTCTGTTCAACCATTAGCATAGTTTCTAATCACAGAAGTCATGGAAAATTTCATTTCTTGAAAATATGATCCTTGTTTTATTGTCAAACTTCTTTTGTTGGAGACCTGTATTACTTCTGGCTAGCCTGAATAAGCATCTACCAATATTAATAATAATCCCACTCTATTAACATGAGCATGATCCATGTGTACCCTGTTCCAAGGTTGGGATTCTTTAGGCCATGTATGTTTTTTTTTTTTTGTCTGAATTTTCTTTAATGCACATTTTTACACCATTTTATGAATTCTTCTACATCAATAGAATAGCCTGGCTACCATGCCTTTAGCCTTAACCTTCTTTGTGTAGATGTTATTCTACAATGAACATCGTTATGTATACTTTTACACCATTTTATGAATTCTTCTACATCAATAGAATAGCCTGGCTACCATGCCTTTAGCCTTAACCTTCTTTATGTAGATGTTATTCTACAATGAACATCGTTATGTATACGTTTTATTATTTTAGCTCCTTTGCATTGTTTGTGGAATGACTACATCCCCATTGCAAATTACACCCTTTTCAACAGTTAATTTGCGTTTAACCTTTTTAAAATGCCTTTTTGTCTATGAGCAATTATTTTGCTTATTATTTTTATCCTGAATATATTCAATATGAGATCTTACTTCATATCCTCAGCTAATATGTCTATCGACAAAATGTCAGTTTCAACCCTGCATAAGAAAGTATCTTCAAATGTTTCCACTTCTTTCTCACTTTTAAAAGTAATGAATCTCAATCTTGGCAAAACATCTACTTGCAGATTGGTATTTCCTTTCGTGTACTTAATAGCTATTGGCATTAAGGCCCATCTTAGAATTCTCGACAGTGTTACCTTAGGAAGGTCCTTCTTAGGATTAAATATGAATCCTAAAGGTCTATGGTTAGACCTAAATTTCTTTCTAATCAATATCTCACAAGCTCTATTTATCATTCATATTATGGCCATTGCTTCTTTCTAAATATTTAATTAATGTGATTCAGTTTTTTTCAATTTTCTTGAAAGATAAATAGGATGGCAATCCTGAGCTAATATTCCTGAACTTCTTTGTTCTCTAGGATCAGTTATTACTACAATTTTCTTTTTAGGATAGAATAATTTTACAACTGGCTTCTTTGTCAGAACAGCTTGTAAATTTTCAAATGCCACTGGTTGTTCTTTTGTCCAAATAAATTTCACCATTTTTTTCTTTAAAGCAGCAAAAAGTTCTATCAATTCACAGTGTTATCTCTACATATTGTCTGTAGAAATTTACAAATCCGAAGAAAGATTCCAATACTTTTTTATTTTTAGGTATTTCAACTTTTAATATTTCTGTCAATTAATGATTGTTCTGGTGATATCCTTTTGTTAGATATGAAATATCCCAAAATGATATTTTCTTTTTTGTTGTGCACACATTTTTTTCTTTAATTGTTGATTCAGCCTTTTTTTAATTTATTCTAAACCCTACTGGTTTTCCATTTTTGCTCTTCAACATTAATACCAGTAATATAAAGGACATCCTGCTCGCATATTTTATTTTTTATATTGTTGCCAATAACTTGCTCTGTAGCTCTTTTCAAAGTTACACTTTTGGTTTTATTTCATATGGCATTTTTTCCATCTTATTTTCCATCCTATACATGTGTTTATTGTTGTGACTTCTTTAAAACCATTATCAATTGGTATTTGATAGTATGCTGACTTTAGATAATATATTCTAAGCCTATTCTACACTGGGGATAGAATATAAGTCTGCACATATTTTGTGTTTTATGCCTATTTTGTGGTTACAAATCCCCATTGTTTTTTCTTAAAATTACTGATGTTCTCCAGACAGAACTTGTTCAAGTAGATTTTGTTCCAGTATATTTTTAGCTTTTCCGGTTTTCTCTTTTCCAATCTTTTAACTCTTTTTATTTTCAATTGGAGAAGACAAAACTATCACCCGGTTCACACTCCACCCACGTCTATTGAACAGGTGAAAAGGCTCATCCCTTGTTCCCTGTTTAGGATGTGGTTTCTGGCTTTTTCTTTTCCAATCTTTTCACTCTTCTTTTTTTTCTCAATTGGAGTAGATAGACTAAACTATCACCTGGTTCACACTCCACCCACGTCTATTGAACAGGTGAAGAGGCTCATCCCTTGTTCCCTGTTTAGGATGTGGTTTCTGGCTTTTTCTTTTCCAATCTTTTCACTCTTCTTTTTTTTCTCAATTGGAGTAGATAGACTAAACTATCACCTGGTTCACACTCCACCCACGTCTATTGAACAGGTGAAGAGGCTTATCCCTTGTTTCCTCTTTAGGATGTGGTTTCTGGCTTTCTCTTTTCCAATCTTTTCACTCTTACGTAGCCCCCTGCACATCAGTGGCATTACCGCCTTGCTCAGAGTGATATGATTAAAAAAAAACTATTGGTAGTAGAGGGACTGGCACTTTTCATACATGAAAATATAAGGGGCAGACAGTTTTCTTTAGTCTGAAGTTTGCTATATTTTAACATTCTAGTTTCTTCTCTTTAACTTTATTCACTAATTTTGTTGAATTTATGTTGTGCAGTTTTAAGAAAAGTGGTAGGCACTCAACTACTTCATGAGTAATAGCTGTAGCTATTTATACTCTTGGTGACTTTTTATATAAATGAGAAACCTCACTCATTTAACTTGCTCAGAAGTTTGTTAAATTGATTTCACTCAGAGTAAACTGTATAATGTGTCTGAGTTAAACACAAAATTTATAAGTGTTTCTGCCTTCATTTCTTTCTGGTCAAAAGTCTAGTTGATCACAGTTTCCTTTAAATTAACAAATGACATAGTTTTGTTTGATCTACATGTAGTATGACAGTGCATTATAATTTTTGGTCAGCTTTGAGAAAGCTTGTTTCATAACACTATAGTGTTTTCTTATTCCAGTGCTCAGTTGAAATATTTTTTCTTTTTCAGTTTGCATCTTTGAAAGTACCTAAAACATGGTGTATATTTATGAGAAGAAAGGCATTCTTACCCTGTGAAAGCCAAAAATTAGTACTTAACTTTACAGGAGAGACAGCAACATGTAAAGGAGGTAAACCTTTTCCGATGAAAACTGCGGTGTTTCCTTTTGCATGAATTCAAATTTCAAAACAAACATGAAAACTCACTCTGAAGAGAAGGGTTCCCACTGTGAAATCTGTGGATTTAAATTTTCCCAAAAGTCATCTCTCAAACAACACATGTTAACACACACTGGAGAGAAACCATTCCACTGTGAAATCTGTGGATTTAAATGCTCCCAAAAATCATCTCTCAAACACCACATGTATACACACACTGGAGAGAAACCTTTCCACTGTAAAATCTGTGGATTTAAGTGTTCCCACATTTCATCTCTCAAAAAACATACATTAACACACACTGGAGAAAAACCATTCCATTGTGAAATGTGCGAGTTTAAATGTTCTCAAACTTCATCTCTCAAAAATCACATGTTAACACACACAGGAGAGAAACCATTCCATTGTGAAATCTGTGAGTATAAGTGTTCCCAAATTTCATCTCTAACGAAGCACATGGTAACACACACAGGAGAGAAAAGTTTTCATTGTGAAATCTGTGGATTTAAGTTTTCTCTAAATTCAAGTCTCAAACGACACATATTTACACACACTGGAGAGAAACGTTTCCAATGTGGAATCTGTGGATTCAAATCTTCAGCTAATTCAAGTCTTAAAACACATATGTTAACACACACTGGAGAGAAACAATTTCACTGTGAAATCTGTGAACGTAGATTTTCTCTAAATTCAAATCTCAAACAACACATGTTAACACATACTGGAGAGAAACCATTCCATTGTAAAATCTGTGGATACAAATGTTCTCAAAATGCACATCTCAAGCGGCACATGTTCAGACACACTGGAGAGAAACCGTTCCATTGTGAAATTTGTGGATGCATGTTTTCTCTACGTTCAACTCTCAAACAACACATGTTAACACATACTGGAGAGAAACCTTACCACTGTGAAATGTGTGAATCTAAGTTTACAACAAATGCTAATCTTAAAAAGCACATGTCTGTTCACTCTGGAGGGAAAGGTTTAAAATGTGAAATTTGCGGAATAGGATTTTCCTTCAAATCATCACTCAGAAAGCACATGTTAACAAATCATAGTGAGAAATGTTTCCATTGTGAAATCTGTGGATTTAAGTTTCCTCTAAATTGTGATCTGAAACAGCATATGCTAACACACACAGGAGAGAAACCATTCCACTGTGAAATCTGTGGAGTTGGTTTTACCATTCAAAAATCAGTCAAAAGACACATGTTAATACACACGGGAGAGAAACCATTCCACTGTGAAATCTGTGGATATAAAACTTCCCGAAATTCAAATCTCAAAAAACACATGTTAACACATACTGGAGAGAAACCTTTCCACTGCAAAATCTGTGAATTTAAGTGTTCCCTAAGATCATCCCTCAATACACACATGTTAACACACTCTGGAGTAAAAGCATTCCACTGTGAAATTTGCGGAGTAAGTTTTTCCTTAAAATCATCACTTCAAAAACATATATTAACACACACTGGAGAGAAACGTTTCCACTGTGAAATCTGTGGTTTTAAGTTTTCTCTAAATTCAAATCTCAAGCAACACATGTTAACTCATACTGGAGAGAAACCATTTCACTGTGAAATTTGTGGATTTAAATGTTCCCAAAAAGCATATCTCAAACAACACATGTTAATACACACTGGTGAGAAACCATTCAACTGTGAAATCTGTGGATGTAAGTTTTCAAGAAATTCTTCTCTAAAAACACATGTAATAACACACACTGAAGAGAAACATTAAGTTTTGCTCTTAAATCCTCACTCCAAGAAGCCATGTTAACACACTCTTGCAAGGAACCTGTCTTTTGTGAAATTTTGTGTGTTATTTTTCTATATTTCAGTAAAATCTCAATACATGTTAGCAGTAATTAGAAATGAAAATGTTGCACCCTTTACTGGTAGTTACTCCAGTAAGTTGCCAAGAAATGTCTTAATTTTTAAAAGATTATGTTGTCAAAAATAAATTCTACTATAGATTTTATTGGAAGTTGGTGGGACTAGACTATTAAAAATGGCAATCAACAATACACAGTTGACTTGGTTGGGAAAACTTCTCATAAAAACAAAAAATAGAATTGACAATTAGGTATCAAAAGCCAAAATGTTATTTTCATTATATCTAAAAACTTTTCATGTAGACAGATTTTAGCAAAATATAAACAATAGTACCAATTTTATTTTGATAGCTCAATTAGCCACTGAGTTATAACCATTCAAAGTTCATTGGAAATGAGAAAATTTGCTGTCTTATGTGCTATTGGGCTAGAAGCAAATTTTGACAGTGTATAACTGAAAATGCAGGCTTCACAGTATTGAAAAATTCTTACCAATGTAATGTCATTTTGTGGTAAATGAAAATTAATACTAATGGAAGGAATAATTACTAGATCAAACCAGCCTAAACATTAGGCAAAATCCTGTTATCCTCCTGTTAAAAAAATGACATGAAAGGATAACTTTGTTCATATAAGTTTCATTTCAACAGCTAATGCATTTAATCTTCTTAATATGATTCATAGCACATTAGAGATCAAGCTAAACTTTTCTTTTAATAGTAAACCAGTAAACTGCTATTTGGATCATGTAAAAACAGACAGAAATGCAATTTGATAATAGGGCAAAAAAGGGTTTAAAAAGGGTCAAAAGTATGTCACTAAACTTACTATCAAAAGGTATCCACTTGGGATACAAGCTTGAAACTTTGAAACTTTACTAATTTTCAGATGATGAATTCAAAATAATATTTGTCTTCTTTGTAATCTTAAAAGATTTTGTCATAGACACATTTTAACTTGGGTGAAATTATGCAGTTTTCGACTCAATAAAAAAGGCCAGACAACAATAAAATTTAGAAATTTTTTGTACAAAAGTTACAAAGTTATTGTTTTGTTCTTTTTAAGCAATTTTTTACTGTAAAGTTTTAAAATTTGAAATTTAAAATGAGCAAAAAGTATTTTTAACTGACAGAACATAATTTCTAGGTAGATTTAATGGTCCTTGTGTAGTTTCTCTCTCTCCTTAATGTTTGCAGTCAGAATTTTTTTATAGGCTTCTGCTATAGTAACTATATCCAGAACATTGCAAATCTAGTCATCATTTGAAATTGGCAGTACATCAAAATTGTATCTATAAACTAGCAATATAGCCCGGCATTGCTCAGGTGTAATGAAAGCTTTAAAACTAATCCATGGTCCTGGAGCTCAGACTCCGCCTAAAGAATATTTGTGTGAAGTTTGGTGAGAATTGGATAAAAATTGTGGATTTGTATAAAGAACATACAGACAGATAAACAGACACACACACAAACATCTTGCCTTTTATATATATATATATATATATATATTATCGATTTTCTGCACTATTGTAAGAACTGCAACCTTGAAACTTCTGAATATCGTTTCAAATTTGATTAAAATCAGACCACTCCCCGATTTTTTCAATTATCGATTTTTGATATTTATCGGGGGTACCTCAACACAAAACCTAGCTAAGAACACTTGCAGATGCTTATAGTACAACTGTGTAAATTTTCAAGAAGATCAATTCAGCCGTTTCGGAGTCTATAGGTAACGGACACACAGATGTACACACACACAGACAAAGTTCCATTTATAAATTAGATTAGATTAGATGTTGACTCCAACTGTGCAATATCATCTGAGAAAGGCCATCAAAAATAATCATTTCTACCTATGTAATATAACAATCTAGGCCCACCCAAGGAAGTGAGGAAGCGGGGGTGTTTTCCGGTCGTTGAAAGGAACGGATGTTTGTTTGACCTTATTTCCGGCAGTAGCGGAAATGGCTACAAGAGGCAAACAGAACAGGTGTCCTTGAGAATTACGTGGGCGTGCGTAGGCGAGGCAAAAATCGGAAGTACCGGTTTGGAGATAAAAAGACCTCGGGCACGGATTTCACGGCAGTCCAGTCAGAGAGTCAGACAGACGAGTCTAGACAGAGGCAGACAGAGGAGCAACAGATACGACGACACTCCCCCGTCACCCCGTCAACCCTTAGAAGAGCGCTCTCTCACTCTCTGTTCACTAGGCCACACGTTTATTTGGTGCTACGTGACCTGCTGTTTTGAAACAACAAAACAGATTGATACAAGCTAGTTACCACAGCAACAATTGAAAATTCAACAGACTTGAAATTTCCGGAATTAAAACTACCGGATAGAAGACGAAAATAGTAAACAACCGGACGACAACGAGGAAGGAAGAAAAAGAAAAAAGATGAAAAAAATCTAGCAGCCGCGACTATATGGACAGTCAGCCAAAGTAAGTGACTCATTGATTTAATAGTGTGTGTGTTCTCTGCTCGTGTTTATAATAAGTCCAGTTAGAAAAAAAAAAAAAAATGCATACTTTTGCCATTGAGAAAAATGGATTGTTCGGTAGAGAGATAGGGGGTCAGGAATATATGTAGGGAACGCCGGTGAAGTAGAGAGAGTATTATGCCTAGCGCTTAGGTTTGGGGTTGACGGGGAGGAAGAAAGTGTTAAAGTGGAGTGTTAAAGTTGGTGATTTGTTTTTTCTTTTTTTGTTAATATTTTACCATATATGTGAAGTGAGTTTAAAGTGGATAATTGGATTAACTTGTTGATAACAATGTTTTCTTCGGTTTGTGCAAGAAAATAGTTAATATTTCGTAGAATAAATATTTAATGAAATAATTTTGGTTTGTGTCTTAATTTTACTTAAAAAGCGGCATGAACTTTCCAGACAACCCAATAGAAATATTGACGAACAACTATTCTCAATGTGATTATGAAGGTCAGTTGTATGGTTGAAATAGTTGAGTTTTTCTGATCAGTACTCGAGCCGAATTAAAAAAAAAAAAAACAATCGATGTTCTACGTACACAAACTTTCCCCAATTGGAGTATTAGCGTAAAATGACCCTCTCCATTTTCTCCATTTGGCCTTGTATTGCATGAACTAAATCAAAATTGGTAAACATTAACAAATTATAAATGTAGCTGAATGCTACCACAATAGGAAAATCAGAGAAACGAAAGGGTTCTTTAATTTTGATCTCGTCAACGAAATTCGTTCGTAAACATCAATTTGTAATCTTTACACAGATATTGTCAAAATTTAAAAATGTTTGTGTGTTGCGTGACATTTCTACAGCATAGAAATGACTTAAATGTTATCGAGAGTTTTAAAGTGTATTTTTAATTATGCAGTTAACAACAGCCAACAAAATCGCCAATTATAAATATATCTCAACATCGTTGCTTGAAAACAACTGCATTGTTTGGTTATTTCGTTGCGAATACACCGATTATATATATTCTTAAAACATTCACCCGCGTCTCAGTGTTTCGCGATATGAGTCAGATATTGAAAAGATATTTTGTTATCAATATGGTGGAATCGGATTATTTGGGGAGATTTGGGAAAATTAAATTAAAATCAAAAACTTATTTTTATTTACGTAAAAATACTTCACTTTTATGCTTTTGTGCAGGTTCCCATCAATTCAACATCCTCTGTGAATTTTCATTTATGTGACTTGGGAAATATCTTTTGAAGATATATTAATTTCTGAAAACTAGTAAATACCTTGGAACAGATAAATATGGAGAGATTTAGTGAAGGATATGACGAACTCCCGAAGAAGTTGACGATAGGAGTCATTGCTGGCGTGGTCGGCGTAATAATAATCCTGGGAATAATAGCCAGGAAGCGGATTTTTAAGTGTAAAAGAAGCAACAGTGCTTCGGAAAAGGAAATTGAGTTATCCGCTGTGAATAGTACTCCGGGGTCAACGGGCGTTCAACACTCTGCGTTAAACAGAGAGATGTCAACAAATCAGATATGCTTGGTTTCGAATCCAGAGGAAGTAGTTCAGGGAATGGAAAGCATTGTACAAACTAAGGAACTACGAGTCACGGGTCCATTTTTTTAGACTAAATTAATATCCTCCACAGGTAAATTGCATGTGGATTAACGTTGGAATCAGGGTAATTTTCTTCATTTTCTATTGAACATTTCTCGGTCAGACTATGAATGTTATGTACGGCAGATAATGGCCATTTTTTTCTGTGTTCAAACATAGTATGTTTGAAATTAAATTAAATTAAATGAGGTTACGTGGTAACAATAAACTCAAGCAGAAGCACGCATGGTGTTGGTCAAAGGTCATTTACTCGATGTTAGTTTAGAAACTGGGGCGCAATTACCGCCTATAATCATGTGGATTATGCATCGAAGAGTCTACGCTTATGGACAGAGTCGAGAAAGAAAATGAACATTTTTAAGAACTTTGCCCAATTCTGTGAAAATGGATATTAAAAAAAAAAAAAAAAAAAGAACAATGAAACATCGAGCTGGTAGAACAATTTTCAAGATGGACACGAACATTGTTGGGTTGCCGATGTAGGCTCCCCTATTTTTTTTTTTGTTGTTGTTTTGTTTGTTTCGACACATGTTTTATACAATTGTAGGGCTTGTGTGGCATGGGGAGGAGAGTGAGGATGTTGCACTTAAAATGTTCTTAGGTGAACATTTTGGAAAATGGGTGGGCGAGGAATGTAATATAACAATCTAGGCCCACCTGAGGAAGTGAGGAAGTGGGGGTGTTTTCCGGTCGTTGAAAGGAACGGATGTTTGTTTGACCTTATTTCCGGCAGTAGCGGAAATGGCTACAAGAGGCAGACAGAACAGGTGTCTCTGAGAATTACGTAGGCATCGCGTGGGCGTCGCGTGATCAAGGCAAAGCCGGAAGAAACAAGTCCCGGTTTTGGAAGATATATAAAGACTGCGAAAACACGGATTCACCAGTCAGAGAGACGAGTCTAGACAGAGGCAGACAGAGGAGCAACAGATACGACGACACTCCCCCGTCACCCCGTCAACCCCTGGAAGCGCGCTCTCACTCTCTGTTCACTAGGCTACACGGTTCATCGTTCATTAATAAAAATATCACTTGACATATTTTTATATACACCCGTGTTTGTCTGTTTATTGATATACAACACCTATAGTTGCGGCTAAAAATTTTATTACAGCACAGCACTGGATGGAGATGTGACATCAATAACTTGGCCAATTGTAAAAGTTGGTGCCATAATAAACAGCAACTCATTGTCCTTGGTGCTTGTAAGTGAAAATAATTTGAGATGGTTCTTCATCACAACTGCTGGAGTTATTTGAATGCTCGGCAGATTCACTGAGTAACTTTTTTTGTTACTTTAGAGGTGAAGATGAACCGACTGGTTTTCTCATTAAGTAACCACAGGTTTTATTCTCATCAGAAATCACCGAGAGCAGCTTTCAACTGAACTTTATTTCCACTGGTGTTGATCTTGACACTTAAGACAACCTTGTCATATCTCAGTTGGTCTTTCAGTGCTTTCAAGCTAATTCCTGAAACCAGTTTTATCTATTTAACGGAATTCACCAGACCACCATGTTTGATAACAGAGTTGATGATTTTCTGTTTCTCAGCAGCAGCTTTACACTCTTTTTTTTTTTTCTTTTGCCTTTCATTTTCTGTAATTCTTTCTCGGATACAGAGTTTCATAAGGACTTCTTTCAGTGCCTTCACTTGTGAAGTAGATAGGTATTCAGTCATGGCTGATTTGTCTGGAGATTTGTCTTGGGAAGGTAGGCTAAATTGCTTTTGAAAGAATGAATTCAAAACTACTGCAGTTCTTGAGACCTTCTTCCCTAGTTTGATTTACTTTATCTCTTGTACCAGTTTTTTTTTTATTGTTGAGTATAAATGCTTTTAATTGGATGACAGAAATTGATTTATCTTCATGACCATCTTACTGAACTTGAGATTACTCTTTATTAAGTAATAATGGAACTGAGGAACTGCTTTATTGGTCAACTCATTTGGCAGCTAAAGAATCTGTAAATAAAAATGTACAATTCTTGTATCCAAAAAGAAACAGGAAATAGATTCTAAGAATATTTCTTAGTAACAATGACAGATTTTGTGAAATAACGTTTTCTGTTTGATTGTCCAAGGGACCACATTCACTAAGTTTACAATTATTCTGTAGCTGCCTTTACAGTGAGAGTAAAGAAAAGAAAAGGGTAAATCACAATGTTAAGCAATAAAAGTTAAATTTATGCTAATTTATTACATATAAATTTTAATAAAAGCCTATGTAGGTTTCTCGATTTTACTTGTTTTTTTAGTTATGTTAAATTCTTAAGGTGTTAAAAGTTACTGTTATTTAAAAAAAGCACGTAAAAGTAAAATATTTTTGGATGATAAAAATGTAAACAATACCTTACCTAAAAAAACAAACTAAATGTATATTAAAATTGTGTACATTTTAAGTTTTTATTGATGCACAAAAGTTCAACTAAAAAAATATATTCTCCAGTTTATTTTTTTTAAGATGTACCCAGTCTAATTTAAAAAAATAATCAAACTTAATATTCAACACCTGCTAGAACCTATAGGTGCCAAGAATTGTTAAACAAATAGAGAAACTGATACACATATATTTACAATTATTTTATTTTTTATCAGCATGCACAAGACTGGTCACAACTAAAAATTGATTTCTAGTTTATTTTTTTATAAAATTTACCAAGTCTAATTACAAAAATAATTAAATTAAATGTTCAAGCTGATAATAATTCCTGCTAGAACCAATTTTTTCCGAGAATTATTAAATAAAAAAAAGAAATTGATAAACATTTTTTAAATTTTATGTTTTCTTTTTTTATTGACTAACAAAAATTTAATTAAAAATATATTTTCTAATTTATCTATATTTCTGAGATGAAGTAGTATTTACAGTATTTACATTATTTGGACTATTGAGGAGGATATGACTAAAGACTGTGTGTATGCCATTCCATGTAGTTGTGGAAAGAAATATGAAGGAGAAACAGGCCGCCCCCTTAAGGTAAGGCTGCAAGAACATTGCAAGGCTGTAACATGAGGGGAGATAGAAATATCAAGCATAGCTGCCCACATATGGAGGGAGAAAGGGGATCACCACTCCCTATGGGATGAAGTTGAAATAATAGATAGAAAACACCATTGAAAACTACTTATGGAATCAGCACATATACTAGGCTTCAAAAATCTCCTAAGCCGACCAAGCATACCGATGAACACAATATGGGAACCAGTAATACGAAGTGCCAGAGAAAATCATTAGAGTCAAAAATTGCAATATGAGCTCTGGTAAAAAAATACTAGAAAAATCATTAACATCAAAAAATTGCAATATGAACTCTGGTAAAAAATGGTTACTGGACATTAAGTTTATAAGTCCTAAAAATCCTGTTGTTCTTGAGGACACATGGCTAAGTAGATATAGATGTTGGTTAGTTCCTGTGACTTGACCCAAAGAGTTGTAACTTGCAAAGTTAGAGGGAGATAACTCATGACTTCCAAAAGAGGCATTACTATGCAAGGGATGAGAATGATATACCCCAGTGATTGTAATAAAGGGTTCGGTTTGAAATTCCTAGCACCTGAAGAAGGCCTGAATGTACAATGGCTGAAACATCATGCAAATAGCAACAAAGATGAGGACAATAGTCCAAATAATGTAAATACTGTAATTCTTTAATTTGTTATTTATTATACAATTTTTAAATAAACAAAGAAAATGTAAAACGAATTTAAACTCAACTAAGAAGTGTGATATATCCATCTGTAGTAAAATAAGTTGTTTGTTAAAGTTTTCGTTTACTTATTTTGTCATGCTGGCAGCTGAGTTTGGTGATATTTGTTTACTTTGTCACTATGTCTGGATTTGTAAATCTAAGCATGTGGCGTATGCTGACTTTTATTCCTGGTGCCCCTTGATTTATGAGCATAATAATATGACATAACAGATTATTAAAGACAAAATATTTATCTAGAATATGGTGTAATTTTCAAGATGTTTTAAATTGAATTTCGTTGGTATTTCATCCACTAAAGTTTTCAACTTGAAATTTTTTTTGTAAAAGACAACTTAAGGCACTATGTTAAGCACACCACATTCATAAGTGACTCGTTTTCTTTAAAATGGGACTATTTTCTATATGAGTAGAGATGCACAATATTGCGCACACAAAAGTTAAAAGATACCAACTTTTTTTCACCTAAAACAATGCGAAAATAGTGAGTTAACTTTGAAGTAGCCTGCAAAAAAAACTACGAGTAACACAAGAGAAGAATTGCATCTTTATATAGAGAAAAAGTTAAATTTTGTGTACATCAAAATTTTATCAAAATAACCCTGAAAATAAGTAAGATATCACAAGGTAAAATTGAAGAGAATTTCACTATATTTAGCAGTTTTAGCACCTTAAACTAGGCTGGTTTGTGATACCTTATCTCACTATAGATTTTGTTGGAAGTTGGTGTGATGAAACTCTTAAAAATGGTAATGAACAATATACAGTTCACTTGGTTGGTAAAACTTCTCACAAAATCTTGGAATAGACAACAATGACATCCCCCCCCACAACCTCAACAGCACAAATATTGTCTGTAAAACATTTAATGTAATTAGCTACTCGACACTTCTTAAATGCCCTGCTTGATTGTGATGTGTATTTACAACAGTAAAAAAAAATCCTGAATACAGACTTAAACAAAGGAGGTAACATTGGAATACTGCACTACACATACATTTAACTGGCTTAGGGTTAGATATTGTCAAAAATTTGAACAACATTTTTCCACTATAGATTTTTTTTTTTTTGAAAGTAGGTGGAACTAAGCCAGTAAAAATAAATGAGGTCAATAGGCAGTTCATTTGGTTGGCAAAGCTACTCATAAAAGCTGGGAATAGACAATAATGAAACCTCACTATAGATTTTATTGGAAGTTGATGTGACTAAACCATTAAAAATGCAAATGAGCAATACACTGTTCATTTGGTTGGCAAAGCTACTCATAAAAGCTGGGAATAGACAATAATGAAACCTCACTATAGATTTTATTGGAAGTTGATGTGACTAAACCATTAAAAATGCAAATGAGCAATACACTGTTCATTTGGTTGGCAAAGCTACTCATAAAAGCTGGGAATAGACAATAATGAAACCTCACTATAGATTTTATTGGAAGTTGATGTGACTAAACCATTAAAAATGCAAATGAGCAGTACACTGTTCACTTGGTTGACAAAGCTACTCATAAAAGCTGGGAATAGACAATAATGAAACCTCACTATAGATTTTATTGGAAGTTGATGTGACTAAACCATTAAAAATGCAAATGAGCAATACACTGTTCATTTGGTTGACAAAGCTACTCATAAAAGCTGGGAATAGACAATAATGAAACCTCACTATAGATTTTATTGGAAGTTGATGTGACTAAACCATTAAAAATGCAAATGAGCAATACACTGTTCATTTGGTTGGCAAAGCTACTCATAAAAGCTGGGAATAGACAATAATGAAACCTCACTATAGATTTTATTGGAAGTTGATGTGACTAAACCATTAAAAATGCCAATGAGCAGTACACTGTTCACTTGGTTGACAAAGCTACTCATAAAAGCCAGGAATAGACAATAGTGAATCTTTCCCTACCACAGCATAAATATTGTCTTTAAGTACTTTACTACAATTAGCTACTTGTTTATCTGTTGACCTTTTTCAAGAGGATTTGTATATATGTGAATGCAACAAATTCAAATGGAATTCAAACTTGGCTCTCCGATTTCTTGTTCCAAGCAAATAGCCACTGCATCGCAACACACATCTCAATACAACTATTAGACAGAAATATAATAAAAAGTTTGCAAAGTAGGAATAGTGTTCACATGCAAAAAGGAAACAGTACAGTGATTACAGTATTTTGAAAGGGAAGATGCTGGCAAGCAACAAGTTCAAAATGTAGAAACCATATATTCGGATGCACTGATTGATTGTTTGGTGTATTTACAATGGCCATAATGTTATCTTAACTACCAGTCATCAACATCTCACCCTTTTACACCCAATGGTGTGCAGGGCAGTAACTTTTTGTTACTGTTTTTTTTTTTTTTTAAATCATCTCACCCCAAGCAAGGCATTCCACTGCCACTATTGTGCATGGGGCTACATAGGGGAAGGTAAAGAGAAGGAGTGGTTAGACATAGGGAATGTCAGGAGGAATGAATGTTAGACATAGGGAATGTCAGGAGGAATGGGAGCAGGTTAGTGTGTTAGGAGGTGTCTATTGACCTTACATTTAAACTCCTGGAGATTGTATCCGTTGGGGAAGCAATTGTAACAAACTGTTTTTTATGGGGCAGAGTTGTTAGCTCTGCACCCAACCATGACCTCCATTAAGAAGGCCTCTCCACTCAAATATGACGTCATCAAGTGTAGTCAAGCTAAAGGGAGATAATTCATTTAAGTGCAGATACTGATTGTTAAGTTTAAGTGATTAAAATTTTCAAAATTGAATTAATGACAATAAAAGAATGACAAAACACAGTAAATATATAAAAATGTTTTATTTATTTGTTTATTTATTTATAAAATGTTTCCAATTTTCTTTTTTATATTTACATTTTTTCCAATTATATTATCATTTTTCTTTTTGCAAAAATTATTTAATATAGCAGTTGTAGAAGTCAACACCAACATTTTTTTCTATATTGTGACCATCATCACAAGAATCTACATGAAGAAAAAAATAGAATAATCTGACAAAATATGCAAAGTTATGTACACAGCTAAATGTCACTGATTTATTGAATAAAGAAAAGAAGTGCCTTTTGTTAGTTTATCCAAAACTACATAATTGTAGAGAACAAAATTTGCTGTCGTATCATTGGGGTGTAACAGGGAGCCTCTGTTAATACCCTGAAGATAACAGTTACTTTCAGGGATTTGTTCTGCATTGTCTGCCATTGCTCCAGTTATTAAGTCTTTGCAGCTATTGCATTTTACTTTTTTGAAAACTACATTACAACAATAACCTGCTAAGTAGACTATAACACGAAAAACTTCCCTACATTTAATAATATCATCATCTGTTACATCTATATTAAATTTATGAATATCTGTTGCACATCTGTTATATCATTCCAGTTAGTTTCTTGTAAATTACTGAGATCAATACTTTTGTTATTAAGTGGCAGATTTAATTTGAAAACTGACAACATTCTGTTTTTTTTTTTCTCACACTCGAATAATTGACGTATCAATATATTATTCTACTATAAATTGCAAATTGTCGATACTGGCCAAATCTTAACTCTAGGTGATCCATCTGGAATTTACCTGGTAATATATAATTCATTTTTAATTCTTCTATGCAATAAATAGCCAGTTGTAGAATTGCATGTGTGGTATGATGTAAAGGTTTCCCTTGTTAGCCTCCCACTAATCTCTGGAATATTATTCCAACTCTCTAACCAGTTCTAAAAAGTATTGAGAAATATAAAATTTGGATCATTGTCTTTATTAGTAAGTGGGTTTGCATATTTATTGTTAAGCCGGTGACCTTTAAATGGGTTTTTGACATTTAATATTGTCCACCAAGTATGAAATATCTTTATATATTCTGCAACTTCTGCAAAGTTTGGTAAACATTTCTGTTTCCCTAAGGTCAACAGTCCTTGAATGATGTATTCACTAAAAATTTGCATTACAAAATTTACATTTTCCCTTTCCAAATTATTAGGATAAAGTGCCTTTGAAGTTAATCGTTAGCAATATTTAAGAAGTGACTCTGATTTAAGTTTGTGCATTTCCTGTAAAGTAGTAAATGGGGCTTCTAGAAGAGTATCTGATTGATTATATTCATTATTGTAAAGGTTAGGAAATTTCATTCATTTGTTGGCATCTTTTTGGCTAAGCCAGTTGTTTCTTATGCACTTTAAAATGTGAACAGAATTAAATATGAAGAAAAGAGGCCTAGACTTAAATGGGTGTTGATATAAGTTTGGCTGTTAGCCTTTCTTCAGTTTTTACATCAAAATGGTAAGTTTTCCAAAAAGTGATTTTTAAACACGAAAATCATCAACAAAGAAAATTCAATTCAAACAACATGTTAAAATTTTTAAAAATCTATAATTAAATAAAAGTTTACTTCACATAAATTTCTGAAATTGATTTTAAAACATAAAAACATTACTAAATAAGAAATTGTTGACTTACTCTGCTATACTTGGTAAGTGAAAAATCTATTCATTTGATGGCCCGAAGCCATTTGTTGCACATTTCTTGATTTTCGGGAAACGTGAACACGCTAACTTTTGGCCCTTTAGGATAATTTCCTCGGCAGTTCGAAACAACACAATGAAAAGGCATTTTCTTTTAAGTGGAAAAAAATTGAAAGTGAAACTTATTAGTGAAGTGAAAAACATGTTCGTAGAACGAGCTTCTGAACATATTATGGCATCTCAATTGACTACGCTTGCTGACGTCACAACAAACATGGTGGGTAGTGAGTGGGCCTTCTTAACGGAGGTCACGACCCAACCCCCAAACCTGGAGGACCGGTTGACCATTCTTAGTTCTTACGTTTACATCACCTGGTATTCCCAAATGGTCACCCATCTAAGTACTGACCAGGCTCGATGTTGCTTAACTTCAGTGATCGGATGAGAACTGGTGTATTCAACAATATAGCTATAGACTTACTACCAGTAAAAGCAATAAAATTCTTGCGTGGTGATTTAAAAAGGTCATTATATGAACTTAAAGCAGGTAAAACTGAAATGTTGTACAAAACACATTTAACTGACCATGGTGTGTCTCGTTTAGCAGACCCTTCTATTTGCATAAAAAATATTTCAAAATAAGAGATTCATGATGGTTGCCAATATCAAATTGTAATTCTACCATAACCAACTTAGAATGATGTTAAAATGAACAATTCATAATGCCTGATTTTGGGCAGCTTTCTTTATAAGTATACAATTCATATTTTTCTAAAAATCAATCTAAACATGCCAATCACAATATAGAGAAAAAGTTTAAAGCATATTTGAAATAAATGAGTGTAAACCCTGATCAACTCCTTGTGAAATGGATATCAGTATAATGGATGAAAGCAATATTCAACCAGGAGATGAAAAATATCACTGAGAAATGGTCGGTAATCTCCATCTTGTCAAAATATGTTGTGACAAAATTATTACAATATTCAGCAATACTAACTGTGGACCCAATGACTTGAGCCAAATATGTCCTCTGTTATTTAAAAGACACAAGAAAATGTTGTCTTATATTTGATTATGTGGAATCCTTTCAGCAGATTAAAATTAAATAATTTTTTTAATGCTCTAAGTAGAGCATGGATGTGCGTTATAGCACAGTGGATATTGGCTTGGAACAAGAAACCGGGGAGCCGAGTTCGAATTCCAGTTGAATCCATTGTATTCACTTATGTGCAAATACCCTTGGGAAAGGTATTAATCCGTCTATTCCTTCCAGTCATGGGTTAAATAGCAGGACAGATTTGGTCCTATAGCCTTGGTCGGCAACCAGTCTACCGCAGAAAGCAATGGCAACCTACTGCGGGATAATCTTCTGCTCAGTCAGTCATGTCTCTTTCAAGACATGATTGCCCAAGCATGTATTACGTATGGCACTTAACTGACTGAAGTGGAGCACAAGTGGTGCAGTGGATATCTGCTTGGAACAAGAAATTGGAGAGCCAAGTTTGAATTCATTGCGTTCACATGTGCACAAATACCCTTGGGAAAGGTATGAATTTGTCACTTCTCCCTCCAGCTATGGGTTAAATAGCAAAACAGATTAGGTTCTATGACCTTTATTGGCAACTAGTCTACTGCAGAAAGTAATGGCAACCTACTCTGGGAAAATTTTCTGCTCTGTTAGTCATGTCTCTTTTGAAACATGATTGCCCAAGCGTTTCTCATGTATGGTATTTAACTGAATGAATATAACATTTGGAAACATAAATAAAGCTTTTACTGGACATAAAGTGGTGGATCAGTTTTTTATTGTGACGAAGTAACAAATTAATCTCCCATTAATTACTACTTATTAGCATAATATTATATAATCTGTCTCTTCTCTCTCCAGCTATGTGTTAAATAGCAGGACAGATTGGGTTCTATAGCCTTGGTTGGCAACCAGTCTACCACAAAAAGTAATGGCAACTTACAGTGGGAAAATCTGCCCAGTCAGTCATGTCTTTCAAGAGATGGTCAAGTGGATATAGACATTGGTTGGTTCCATTGTCTTGACCCAAAGAGTTGTGAGTTGAATACCAGGATACAGCAGTAGTGAACAAATAACTTAGTGAGTTAAATTAATGGGGGATAACTACATGACTACCAGAAGTAGCATCACATAGGGAATGGTTGGCCGCTTGGGAATACCAGGTGCTGTAAGCGTTTAGTGACGGATGTGCATTGTGGTGCAGTGGATATCGGCTCGGAAAGAGAAATCAGTGAGCCGAGTTCGAATTCCAGTTGAATACCCTGCATTCACTTAAGCACTGGTACCCTTGGGAAAAGTATTAATCCGTTCCTTCCCTTCAGTCATGGGTTAAATAACAGGGTAGGACTTGGGGACCCTGCCCTTAAAAACAAATCTCAATGACTCTTGATACTCAAAAAGAAAAAGTATTACTAGACACAAAACTTATATAAAAAAAACAACAATAAATTGTTGAAAGAAAAAGGTATTACCAGCAATAAATAAATAAAATTTAGTTGGCACTAAATGACCCACTGAGGTTGATATGCCATAAAAACAAAACAACCAACCAAAAAATCTCCCAAGTTGTAATTAGTTCCTCATTTTTTGTTGGTGATTCTTTATCATAAATTGTTTTCCTACCTTCATAGGTGCCCAAAGAAAATATGGTGCAACATTTTTCTTTGCATCTTTTTTCATAATTGTAAACTGTAAATAAATGTTTTATTTTTAATTTTATGCAGTGGTTCTCTTGTGTTTTAAGATTTTACACCTATTAATGTCTTGCTCTTTCTGCTAAGTTTTTTGTCTGGCACAAAAGCTTGAATTTAGCAAAAAATTTTTGATAGGTTTTTAAGCACAACACATGCTGAGTCAAAAATAAACACTACCTTACACTTGGACAACAGGATCGACAATGCATGAGCAACAGAGCTCTCTTTAACCAGTGATCAGTTACTTTCCTCAGGCGAGTCATATGCAGCAGCCAAATACTGCGTTATTGGAATCTATGCTTCACAGAAGCATAGATTTCCATAAAAGGATTTTTGTAATTTTTCATGAACGAGATGGCTACTGACATCAAGCTTAAGAATTATATAAGGTACAAGTAAAAAAAAAGAATTAAATTAAGAAACTCATTATATTTAATGTTACTAATGATATCTAGTAAAAATGGGGTGGCAGTGCTACAGTTCTTCAGTGCCTAGGTACAAGCTGCCGCTGCCAGGAAATCCCTATGTTAGTTGGTTGGTTGGTTGTTTTTGTTTTATAGCAAATCAACCTCGGTGGGTCATTTATTGCCAACTAAATTTTATTTATTTATTGCTGGTAATACTTTTTTCTTTCAACAATTTATTGTTTTTTTTTATACAAGTTTCATGTCTAGTAATACTTTTTTCTTTTTGAGTATTAAGATTCATTGTGATTTGTTTTTAAGGGCAGGGTCCCCAAGTCCTACCCTGTTATTTCACTCATAACTGGAGGGAAGGGACAGATTAATATCTTTCCCAAGGGTACCAGTGCTTAAGTGAATGCAGGGTATTCAACTGGAATTCGAACTCGGCTCACCGATTTCTATTTCCGAGCTGATATCCACTGCAGCACAACGCACATCCATCACTAGATGCTTACAGCACCTGGTATTCCCAAATGGTCACCCATCTAAGTACTGACCAGGCTCAAAGTTGCTGAACTTCAGTGATCAAGCAAGAACCGGTGTATTCACCATGATAGGCCGTAAGCACGCACATTTGTCACTAAACGCTTACAGTACCTGGTATTCCCAAGCGGTCAACCATCTAAGTACTGACCAGGCTCAACGTTGCTTAACTTCAGTGATTGAGTGGGAAACCGTGTATTCAATATGATAGGCCGTAAGCCAAATCTATATGTAAACTCTCAAAAATGCTTTATTTCCATGATCAGATATATAACATATCCCCATGTGCAAATTAATTAAAACAAACCGAATAACATCTTGTATGATATTTCACACTTTACCTGATCACATATACGTCATCTCCTGGCATTGTTTTTTCTATTCTGATCACATTTTCATTGATGTTTTAGACTGACGGATCCAGTTTCTTTCTTCACCTTGATGACAAGGCTGACACTAACAATATCCACAATCTCTGTAAGGTTTATCAATGTGTTCATGCTGTATTTCAATTTTTGTACACTTCCTTGGATTATTTAACTGTTAGATTATTTTTTTCCATGGAAGATCAAATAGAAAAAAAAATCTCCCTTTCAGATTTATAACAATAACAGAAATTATTAGTTTTTTAAAGATTTTAGTGTCCAATATTTGCATGTGTGAGTCAGTTTGCTATGAAGAGGTGAAATGGTATAATGCTCAGAATTCAAATAGCACTTGACACTGTGTTTCCTTCTTACTAATGTTGCTGGGAAAAACAAAACAGATTTTGTTTGTCAGACTTTAACCACATCTCTTCTGGCTTATATTTGACAAAGATGGTGCAAAGTTTTGTAAAGAAATTAACAGCTTTCAAAAGAGTTTGCTATGAAGAAGTGAAATGGTATAATGCTCAGAATTCAAATAGCACTTGACACTGTGTTTCCTTCTTACTAATGTTGCTGGGAAAAACAAAACAGATTTTGTTTGTCAGACTTTAACCACATCTCTTCTGGCTTATATTTGACAAAGATGGTGCAAAGTTTTGTAAAGAAATTAACAGCTTTCAAAAGAGTTTGCTATGAAGAAGTGAAATGGTATAATGCTCAGAATTCAAATAGCACTTGACACTGTGTTTCCTTCTTACTAATGTTGCTGGGAAAAACAAAACAGATTTTGTTTGTCAGACTTTAACCACATCTCATCTGGCTTATATTTGACAAAGATGGTGCAAAGTTTTGTAAAGAAATTAACTAACAGCTTTCAAAAGAGTTTGCTATGAAGAAGTGAAATGGTATAATGCTCAGAATTCAAATAGCACTTGACACTGTGTTTCCTTCTTACTAATGTTGCTGGGAAAAACAAAACAGATTTTGTTTGTCAGACTTTAACCACATCTCTTCTGGCTTATATTTGACAAAGATGGTGCAAAGTTTTGTAAAGAAATTAACTAACAGCTTTCAAAAGAGGAAGATTACTCCCATCTACATATCATTCATGTTTGGATGCTGAGAAAATCTAACTTCCAACAGTTTCCACAGCAGGAATTACTTCTAACCATATTAGATTTATATGAAAAGAAAATATGAAACACATCACAAGTGACTTTATCCACACAGGTCTAAATTATACAGTGCAGGATTTCAAGCAAATATAACACCAGAAATTTCACCAAAAATCTTTCTGAAGAGGAAGTAAACAAGTATTTATTTTTGTGGGATAAATTTTGGGAGAATTGACAAAATTCTCTATAAATAACAGTTAAAATAATTATGAAAAACAGGACAAAAATCAAACAAGAAATGAACAAAAATAAGACACAAATAAAACAAAAAGGAGACAATAAACGAGACAACAGGATGAAAATAAGACGAGAAAAGGACGAAAATGCGACATGAAAAAGGCAAAATTGAGACAAGAACAGGACAAGAAATGAACAAAAATGAGACAAGAACAGGACAAAAATAAGACAATAAATGAGAAAAGAAAAGGACAAAAATGAGACAAGAAATGAGAAGAAAAAGACTAATATGAGACAAGAAATGAACAAAAATGAGACAAGAACAGGACAAAAATAAGACAATAAATGACAAAAGAAAAGGAAAAAATGAGACAAAAACAGGACAAAAATGAGACAGGAAATGAGAAAAATGAGGCAAGAAATTAGAAATTAACAAAAATGAGACAAAAACAAAACAAAAATGAGACAGGAAATGAGAAGAAAAAGACAAATATAAGACAAGAAATAAACAAAAATGAGACAAAGAAAAACAAAAATGAGACAAGAAATGAGGCAAGAACAGGACAAAAATAATATGAGACAAGAAATATCTATATAATGCGAGTAATAAATTTTTATCTACAAATATTTCATGGCAACTGCTCCAATGAGTTTTCTCACTAGTCCTCTGTTCATGTGAATTTAAGCATGCTACTAGACTGGCACTAGGTCCCACCCTTTTACCGATGAAATAGTTAAATGCAACTGCCACTTCTACTCCAAATTTCTTTTCTTGTGCTTCCCATCTGTGGAAATTGCTTACATTTACTTGCTTTCTTGATAGCTACAATCTCCAAAAATTTCAATTCAATAGTAATTGCCATCTTCTACTTTCTTGAATCCCAGTCATTTTTTATCTTTTCAAAACCCTTTGTACCCAGTACTCTCACTGTAACCCCCTGTGCACTAGAGGCAGTCCTGCCTTGCTTGGGGTGGATTACAAAAAAAGCCAAAAGCAATGCAATTATAAAAGTATAAAGTAAAAGGTTCACAAAGTAAAAATAGGGATCACAAACAAGGGACACAGTACAGCGGTTATAGCATTCATAAAAGAAATTGGCAAGCAAAAAATTCAGGATTGTGCGTCATTTACAGCAGTAACAAAGTTCTTTAATTTTACTCTGCTGAGAGGATTTGTACATAAATCACCATCATTTTATTCTGATGGAATATAGTCCAACATTGTTGTGGCATTTTGCACTTCACTAATGTTTTGAGTGTTGGTGATAGACAGGGTTTTTAGGTACATCTATACTAACTTGACTGTCATATTAGTGGCATGGTCACTTTTATTTGAATTCAGTCAGTTAAGTGCCATACGTGATACACGCTTGGGCGATCATGTCTCGAAAGAGACATGACTGACTGGGCAGATTATTCCGCAGTAGGTTGCCATTGCTTTCTGCGGTAGACTGGTTTCCGACCAAGGCTATAGAACCCAATCTGTCCTGTTATTTAACCCATAACTGGAAGGAAGAGACGGATTAATACCTTTCCCAAGGGTATTTGTGCGTAAGTGAATGCAATGAATTCAGCTGGAATTTGAACTCGGCTTGGGAAATGTATGAATCTGTAACTTCTCCCTGTAGCTATGGGTTAAATAACATGACAGATTGGATTCTCTAGCCTTGGTTGACAACTAGTCTACTGTAGAAAGTAATAGAACCTACTAGGAAAATCTTCTGTCCAGTCAGACATTGATCACCCAAGACGATTATGTATGGCACTTAACTGACTGACCAATTAGGTTGTCAGTCAGTCAGTGAAACACGCTTGGGCGATCATGTCTCTAAAGAGACATGACTGACTGGGCAGAAGATTATCCCACAGTAGGTTGCCATTGCTTTCTGCAGTATACTGGTTGCCAGACAAGGCTATAGAACCCAATCTGTCCTGTTATTTAACCCATAACTGGAAGGAAGAGATGGATTAATACCTTTCCCAAGGGTATTTGCGTGTAAGTGAATGCAATGAATTCAGCTGGAATTTGAACTCGGCTCCCCGATTTCTCGTTCCGAGCCAATATCCAATGCATCACAATGCACATCCTTTATTTGAATTAAAAAGGTATTTAATAATGGAATAAACAATTTTGCTTCTTGTGGCTGCTGATGCAATATATTTAACATCACATACTGACAATGATACGCTAGGTTATTTTCTTGTCAGGCTACCAACTACGTCACACTAATATTTTATATCTGCTCACATCCACAGATTTCACAGTGGAATCATTTCTCACATGTTTGAGAGATGTGTTTTGATTACAGTAAATATTTCTCATGAAATTGTATTCATGTCATGACTATTTTTATTTTTGTTTACAATATCAGGTTTCTGTTAATCAAATAGTGGCTGTTATTTTTGCCAATTTAGGGGAAAATTTTTATTTGTAGTTCAAAATTAAAAGTATTGCTTTTTTCAAATTTGTAAGATGTAAATTTGAGCTGTTATGATTATCATGAAAATAAAAGAAATTGTTAAAAACCAACTTTTTAAATATTTAATTAACATTTATTAAAAAAGATACAAAATCTTGGGTTTTAGGAATAAAAAATGAAGCCTGTTGAAAAACAAATCAAGTAACTGCTGCAATATGTATACATGTATGCATATATAAGGACTTTCATATGAATGCCTAGCTGCTTGTATCTAAGCACACCTGTCAGCTTTCTGACAAATCAACCATGTTGGGATTCAAACCACTTGGCCACAAACCCAGATGTATAGATGATTCGTAACACCAATGAAAATGAGAGAGGAAATTTACTCTGCCAAAAGTGACTGTAGATAGTTCAATATTATTTTTTTTATGGCGAATTCCAGCCGAATTCATTGCATTCACTTACGCACAAATACCCTTGGGAAAGGTATTAGTCCATCTATTCCTTCCAGTTATGGGTTAAATAACAGAACAGATTGGGTTCTATAGCCTTGGTCGGCAACCAGTCTACCGCAGAAAGCAATGGTAACCTACTGCGGGATAATGTTCTGCCCAGTCAGTCATGTCTCTTTCGAGACATGATCGCTCAAGGGTGTATCACATATGGCACTTGACTGATAGTCCAACATTTTTCTGCCAATAGTGTCTCAATAGTTTAATGCCCATTTTCATTTAAATTAATCAGGGATTCAATAATTGGATAAGCAATTTTGCTTCTTATATTGTGGTAATGCCATATAGCCAACATCATATACTGACAATGACACTCTAGTTTGTTTGCTTGTCATGATATATATCAGGCTATCATGATATATATCAACTATTTCTCACTAATATTTTATATTTGCTCACATCTACAGATTTCAGTGGAATTGTTTCTCATCTGTGTGTTAGAATATGTTTTGTGAGATGTGAATTTCGGGAAAACTTACGATCACAAATTTTACAGTGGAAATATTTCTCTCCAGTGTGTGTTAGCACGTGTTGTTTGAGATGTGAATTTCGGGAAAACTTACAACCACAAATTTTACAGTGGAAATATTTCTCTCCAGTGTGTGTTAGCATGTGTTGTTTGAGATATGAATTTAGGGAAAACTCACATCCACAGATTTCACAGCGAAAATGTTTCTCTCCTGTGTGCATCAGCATGTGTCGTTTGAGACTTGAACGTTGGGAACACTTAAATCCACAGATTTCACAATGGAAAGGCTTCTCTCCTGTGTGTATTTGCACATGTCTTTTGAGACTTGAACTTTGGGAGCACTTGAAACCACAGATTTCACAGTGGAATGGTTTCTCTCCTGTGTGTGTCAATATGTGCTTTTTGAGATCAGCATTTTGGATAAAATTATATCCACAGATTTCACAGTGGAAAGGTTTCTCTCCAGAGTGGGTTAACATGTGTCGTTGAAGACGTGAATTTAGGGAAAATTTACAGCCACAGGTTTCACAGTGGAAAGGTTTCTCTTCAGTGTGTGTTAACACATGCATTTTGAGATCTGCATTTCTAGAAGATTTATATCCACAGATTTCACAGTGTAAATATTTATCTCCAGGGTGTAACATCATGTGTTTTTTGAGATATGAATTCATGGACAATCTAACTGTATGGTTTCGTCAAATGTATGTTCTCTCCTGTGTGGACTATAAATGAACAGCTACTTCACAAATTTCATAGTGCAAGAATGCTTCTTTGTTTCATGAATATTCATCATAGTTTTCAGGTACTCTTTTAGATGTAAGCTGCAAAAAAAAAAATTAACTTAGTGAAAACATAAGAAGGAAACATGATGTAGGATCATGAAATTGGTTTAAAGTCAATTATACAATGCAACAGGATATATTTTATTGTAGATGGATACGTGAATGTAAAGGAGATATTCCAATAACTTATTACTATGATATCATGTATCAGTAGACATGGATATGTGGGTGTTGGAATGGGCATAGGAACAGAAAAACACCACCAGCAAGCTGAGTTCAAGATTAAGAAAAGCACAACTTTGAATTCCAAAACTATGTATGGTATTATGACAGATATAAGATACATTCAAATTTCACTCTTGATCTTCAAACAAAGCCATGTACAGGGGTTGATTTAGGATTACTTACAGCCACTGAGTGCAGAGCAGAAGGATGTGACCTAACAACTGCATGGCAAGAGACTAAGAATATTGGAAAATGATGCCAGTCTAGTACTACTTTTAAATTTATAAAGTTTATTATAGAGGAAAGTATTTCACAACATGAAAATATTTATAGAAAAAGCACTGGGATTATTTGTTACGGTGGTAGGAAAATGACTGAAGCTGAGATGAAGCAGAAGTAACCAGCCGAAACGTGGCAAAAATATCCAGTGCTTTGGCAAATGACAGACTTATTCTGATGAGGAAAACTGTTGAGCCCAACACAGGGAACCAAATTTCTTTGTGGCGAATCAAGAAATTTCTTTAATATAATCTTTCCACTTCATGTCAACTGAAAGCTTTAGCCCCAGAAGGTGCAATGAGTCACTCTCTAGAGGTTAGCATCAGCCATGCTGATTAAAGGCAAAACAAGTTCTCTAAGACTATTAAGAGCAAGGAGTTTCATTTTGGAGAATTCTTGTCCTTGTTAACAGATTGTAGGTCATTTTGAGATCTGCTCCCAATCTGTGGAGATAAACTCAACTTTCCTTTTCAGGTTGAATCTGAACAGTTCATGCAAAAACAAAGACATGAAGTTGCTGCTCTTCTCGATATTTCTTCCCCAACCTTAGAATATTTTCTATATTTTACAACCACAGATTTCACCATGGAATGGTTTCTCTCCAGTGTGTGTCAACATGTGTTGTTTGAGGTCTGCATTTCAGGAAGATTTATATCCACAGATATCACAGTGGAAACATTTCTCTCTAGTGTGTATCATCATATATTTGTTGAGATTTGAATTCATGGACAATCTAACTCCAGTTTTCTTGTATGTATGTTCTCTCCTGTCTGGGCTTTGAGTAAAGAGCTGTTCAGTTTCGTTTTGAAGATGTTAAAATTAACAAGCCAGTTCTTGCCCCAGTTAACAACAGATTGCAGGTTATTTTGACCCTTTAGCATTAATTCAGAAAGTTTGTGTCATCAGCACAGAAACCAAGTTGACAAGTGAGGATATCAGGAAGGTTGTTGATGAAAATCTGGAACAATGTATGTTGAAGGAAAGATCCTTGAGAGACAATTACATTAATGCAAAAAGACCTAAAAGAGAGACTATTCAAAGCAAATTTCATTTCATGATTTGATAAGATCGAAATCAGATCAAAAAATTTTGCCAGAAATACCATAACTTTTCAACTTGTGAATAAGACCAGCATACCAAACCATGTGAAATGCCTTTGAAATATCAAAGCCACAGCCTGATTTTTACTATTCTTACTTTAAGCTTGATAGACTATTTCAGCAGTAACTGTTAACACAGTTATCTAGGGAAATGAAAGCCATATTACTTGCATGAAAGACCCTGTGATGTGAGATGCTGAAACAACAGTTAATAAGAGCCTCTAATACTTTATCAAATAAAGAGATAGAAGGCTAATAATTGGTTTACAAGGGTTCTGAAAAACTGGAAACATAAAGGTGGATTTCCAGAAAGCAAGACATTGGTTTACAAGGGTTCTGAAAAACTGGAAGCATAAAGGTGGATTTCCAGAAAGCAAGACATTGGTTTACAAGGGTTCTGAAAAACTGGAAACATAAAGGTGGATTTCCAGAAAGCAAGACATTGGTTTACAAGGGTTCTGAAAAACTGGAAACATAAAGGTGGATTTCCAGAAAGCAAGACATTGGTTTACAAGGGTTCTGAAAAACTGGAAACATAAAGGTGGATTTCCAGAAAGCAAGACATTGGTTTACAAGGGTTCTGAAAAACTGGAAGCATAAAGGTGGATTTCCAGAAAGCAAGACATTGGTTTACAAGGGTTCTGAAAAACTGGAAACATAAAGGTGGATTTCCAGAAAGCAAGACATTGGTTTACAAGGGTTCTGAAAAACTGGAAACATAAAGGTGGATTTCCAGAAAGCAAGACATTGGTTTACAAGGGTTCTGAAAAACTGGAAACATAAAGGTGGATTTCCAGAAAGCAAGACATTCATTGTTGACTTTAGGAAGAACAGATGTATAAGCACTGGAATGAGTAAAAAAACAATATCAGGAAAAACTGCGTTCTAGACAAGGATTCAGTATTTGTCTATATTTCTGAGATGAGGTAGTAGTAGCCATTTGTATGATGTTTCAGCCGTTGTACATTCCGGCCTTCTTCAGGTGCTAGAAATTTCGAACTGTTAGGGCACTCTCCACCTTTGTCTGATAATGGACTATTCCTACCACTATATTAAGTGGTAGTAGAAAGACCTCAGGGTTGCGGTTGTAGCATGTTGCGTCGCGTTGACTATTCAGCTGTATGCCAAGTCAGTCGAGTATTTCCAGTAGCGAACCGGATGGGTACCATACACGGACTATGTCTTATTACTTTACTAAACCATTGTTCCCGTATTATACTAACAACTCTGTTGTACATATTATTTTCCAGTAATATATTTCATTTACTTTATTTCCGTTGTTTGTAATTATTTACCAACTATTTTCTGTTACACACAACATAACACGAACCAAACCCTTTATTATGATCACTGGGGTATAGGAATTCAATTCCTTGCGGGAGGCCTCAATTGGAAGTCAAGAGTTATCTCCCTCTAACCCTGCAAGCTATTTGTTCACCACTGCTTAAGGACACATGGCCCAGTGGATATAGATGTTGGTTAGTTCCTGACATGACTCTTAGAATTGTGAGTTCAGTACCAAGCTTCCCACAAGGAATGGAGTTCATATACCCCAGTGATTGTAATAAAGGGTTTGGTTTGAAATTCCTAGCACCTGAAGAAGCCTGGAGCGTACAACAGCTGAAACATCGTACAAATGGCAACAAAGATCAGGGCAATAGTCTGAATAATGTAAATACTGTAGAAAAGGATTCAGTTCAAGTAATGTTTTTGAATTGAAACAAGATTCTCCATTTATGATTAATATAGTTTTAACTTAATAACAATATCACATAGCCACCACAAATATAGAATATTAAACATTTTATAATCATAATGTAAATTATAATTTAAATTTTAAAAGACAATTCTTGAAAAAAAAATTGCCTTAGACAATAGTATTAATAATATATGTTACTTATAAAACCAATTAAAACCTTTTCTAATAATGTCTTAGTTTCATGCCATTAATTAAAAAAGCTTATAATTGCATTTATAAGTAAGATATATTAAAGACACTATTGTCTCAAGAAAAATAATTTTCAGTGAATAGTAAATTTTTACAGTAATTGTTTTTATTTTTGGTTAGACCGATTTATAAACTTTTTAAATATTTTAAAATTCTGTTTCAGTAATGTAACAATAGGGGAATATAGTTTAGCAGGTACCTTTACTCATTTTCCATACTTTAGTTTTAAAATGAACTTTTAAAAAAAAAAAAAAGAGCTTTCTTGAAGGTTTCATTGAAAGTTAAATGATTAAATTCACTATTTCCAATAAACAAAATACTCTGGTGTATTTCAATTAAAAATTATATTGATTGGAATCTCAACTGTTTAGAGTTTTCTAAAGTTACCATTTTTTGTCTATTTTTTAAGAGATTGACAAGTTTGTAAACAAAATTTAATTCTTGTTTTTAAAAATCTTACAAAAATAAAATATAAACATGTGATTAGAACATGTTATTTATAGAAAATTATTATATTTAAAGTTAAATTAATCTGATTTGAAAAAGTATTACTTGCTGATAACATGAAATTTAGAATAAAAGTATTTATTAATCACGGAGTGTTGATATTTCTAACCTTTGAAGTAAGTGATTGATGTGTGATGACAGCCAGATGTAGAGATCAGCTAAGTATGGTTGACCAGAATTGACAAATTGTCCAAATTTTTCTGATGCACGAAGTGGTTCCTGACAGCCAGATGTGGTGATAAGCTAAGTATGGTTGATTGGAATTGTCCAAATTTTTTTCCTGTAGAAGAAACCATGAAAAATGTAATCTTTTAATGTCACATGCAAAATTTTATACTTAAAAAAAATTCTTACACAACAGAAAAAAAAATTAAATATGATATTAAATATTTTTTGGCTTGAAAATTTGTATTTAAGGTTTACAATTTTCAATTAGTAAATATAGTCTTCAGTCAATAACCTATCAGCAAAAAGCCTTTAAAGAATTTTAAAAGCTTCTTGAAACTATAAATTATTATAATTACAAATGAAAAAGTGAAAACAGTTCTTATAAAAATTCATTATTCATAAAAAAAAAATGTTTTCTCAGTCTATAATGTTCTTTATATAAAAATGTATATTTTAAAAGTGTGATTTGAAAGTGAAAATTTTGCATACATGAAAATACCCTTGAGAAATGTATGAATCTGTAACTTCTCCCTGTAGCTATGGGTTAAATAACACGACAGATTGGATTCTCTAGCCTTGGTTGACAACTAGTCTAGTGTAGAAAGTAATAGAACCTACTAGGAAAATCTTCTGTCCAGTCAGACATTGATCACCCAAGACGATTATGTATGGCACTTAACTGACTGACCAATTAGGTTGTCAGTCAGTCAGTGAAACACACTTGGGCGATCATGTCTCTAAAGAGACATGACTGACTGGGCAGAAGATTATCCCACAGTAGGTTGCCATTGCTTTCTGCAGTATACTGGTTGCCAGACAAGGCTATAGAACCCAATCTGTCCTGTTATTTAACCCATAACTGGAAGGAAGAGACGGATTAACACCTTTCCCAAGGGTATTTGCGCGTAAGTGAATGCAATGAATTCAACTGGAATTCGAACTCGGCTGTCCGATTTCTCGTTCCGAGTCCATAACTGCACCACAACGCACATCCGCATTGGTACAATGATTAAGACATTTTGAAAAAATTTTTAAACTTTAAACCATTATTAAAAATAAAAAACAATTCTTGTAAAAATACATTTATTTATCCATTGAAAATTTTTTTTCTTCAGACTATAATTGTCTATAAAAGCAATTAAATGTTTTTCTGAACAAAAAATGGCATAGTTTTACTTTTATTCGAAGCAGATTTTCTGAAAATGAGCAACTTTTACAAAGAAAATCCGACTATTTGATTTTTGCAAGAATTTCCAACCGGCCAAAAAAGTGAGTTGTGTTTACGTTTGCTGTTGAGTGTTGAGTGTTAAACTCTCTTGTAAGAATCGGGTCATTAGCTGACAAAAATAAAAAATAAAAATTTAGACCGTGTTAGAAGGCATTACTTTTTTTTTTAATAATTAAAAAAATACTTTAATCTCTGTTCATAATAACATAAATATTTTTGACGACAAAACTTTTTTTGGAGTCTTTTCATGTTATGGTTTTTCAGCGAATGAGTGGGGGTATTCTAAATTCTATTGTTTCAAATTATCAAATAAGAATTAAACTTTAAATTCACTAATTTTCCAAAAGCGGGTCACAGACTTTTTTATTTTATTTTTCAAGATTTTAAAACCGAGTATTAACATTTTTTTTTTGTTTTTACAAAAACATGTATGTAGAATTAGCTTTTTTTTTTTTACAAATGTAGAATGTTTTTTACAAATGTTCGCTGATGTCCGAAAAATTGAAAAAAGAAATTTAAATCTTAAAATTTTAGATTTCATTTCAATCAATTTATAATTTCTATTTGAAATCCACCAGCGTAACTAAAAAAAGTAAAATAAATTCAGTAATTTCATTTAGCTTTCAAGTTTCAATTAAGCTAAAAAATTAAAAGCTTTTAAGAATATTTTTTTATTTATAAAAATTGAATTTTAAAAACCTATGTATCGAAAATGAGTGGACATACCTAAATGTTTTGTGTTTTCCAAGTTTTTTTTTTGTTGTTTTTTTTAGGTTTTTTTTTCGGAAATCCGTGACAGTTCGTTTTTAAACTTACCTTTTTTTTTACGGGCTGAAAAAAAGAAACATTTTCATATAAAAACAAACACCGTAAATTGCAGTTGTTGTTGGATTTCACATTTCTTTTTCAAGCTCGACAACATTTTTTCCAGTTTTTAAAGAAATTGCAATTAAATAAACGAATTATTTGAAAACAGTATGCATATTTTCTTAACACAGATCAAAAGGAATTACAGTAACCGGTGTAAAAGAAAATGTGTTCCTTGCTCAAAAATAGTTTGAGTAAAAAAAAAAAAAACATGTTAGAACGTCGAATCGCAATTTCAATCTTTTTTTCTGATTTGACGAAAAGTGAAAACAGCAAAATTCAAAACCTCTTAAAAATCTGATATTTATTCAAGAGAACTGTTTCGAAGAAAATTGGTAAATTTAAAAATTAACCAACATAATTTGTGAAAAAATCATTCTTAATTTTTTCTTAAAATGTCATTTACTTATGCATAGTTTTGAAGCAATAGGGAGATGGTTGATGTTTATTGAATTGGCCTTGTGTCTAACATAACTGAACTCCCTACAACTTACGATTATTCGCTATCATCAGAAGGTCGGAGATTGGAATGTGTGCATTTGTGGAAAAATAAAAGCATACCTTCTGGATGTTTACATAAACATTTATTGATGGAAAAGATGAACACGAATTGGTAGAAGTTAATGTTCAGTGAGAAACAAGTAATGAGTTAAATGTATCAAGAGTTTGTTGAAATGTTCGTAGTAGTCTTTGCAAGAGTGAACTTATGTGTACATAGGCAGGAATGTATGTATGTTTGTATGAGCGTTTAGTGCTGGGTAGGATTGTCTTTTAAGTTATCACTCAGGGTGAATGGTGAAAGAGAAGGAGGTGAGAGAGAAAGATAGAGACAATAATAATAACAATTGCTTGACATTTGTCAAAGGTACATGTTAATTACTTGCCATCTTAACTCTCTGACGATAGTCAAACTTTACCCATCTTTTATTTCATTTGGGAATCCACTCCCAGATGTGATTCTGGCCTTTCCATTGGACAGCCACTGTTTCACATCAAGGTGTGAAATTTTGCAAGTTTCGTGTGTTTTAAGGAAAGTTTGTAAATTCAAGAAAATTCATTTATTTCAAACAATGAGTCAGTGGTTAGCATTTGAATTTTAAAATCTAGAACTTGTTTTGTTCACTACAGTTTCATTAAGGTAACACATAAATAACATTAACAATCAGTCATATACATCAGTAATAAATTCAAGAGCAGATTTAGTAAATAATACCAGTCGATTCTAGTAATATTAGGTTAAATATTAAAATAGATCCAACAGAGAGTTTTTTTGGTTTTTTTTTAATCATATCACCCCAAGCAAGGCGGTGACGCCAGTGATGCGCATGGAGCTACTTAAGAGTGAAATGATTGGAAAAGAGAAAGCCGGGAACCACATCCTAAACGGGAAACAAGGGATGAGCCTCTTCACCTGTTCAAAAGACGTGGGTGGAGTGTGAACCGGGCGATAGTTAAGTCTATCTACTCCAATTGAGAACAAAAAACAAAAAGAGGAAAAAAAAATAAGGTCCTTACGTATTATCGGGAGGACCTTTGATTTTTACTTTTTCTTTTTTTTCCCCGCTTATAACACCAAGGAACTGGAAAAATCAGGCTTTCATCACCTCAACGTCAACCACAAGTACAACTTTGTGGATTCGAACACCGGGGCTCATACGCAGACAGTGGAACGCCTATGGGGATCGACAAAGTGGCGAAACAAGAAGCACTGTGGCACTGCACGTCACCATTTGGAGTCGTATTTGGCCGAATTCATGTGGCGGACGCATGTTGCCTGTACTGATGTCTTTGAGTCACTTTTGGAAGCAATTGTGACATTCTGGCCTCCGGAATTACAAATGTAATGTTATTTTATTGTTTTAACCGTTTCAATAAATAATTTACTTTAATTTTTGAGTCGTTTTTTTAAAGGTCCTCCCGATAATACGTAAGCACCAAAATAAAGTGAAAGAAGATTTGGAAAAAAAAATTTCAAAAAAAATTTAAAAAAAAATTAAAAAAAAAATTTTTTAAAAATTAAAAAAGTGACTTATTAAGTTTTAACTTAGTTAAAGTCCAGTCAAAAAATGTTTCTAAAAATAAAATCAAACCTACAGTTAGACATGAAAAGTTTTAAAATTAAGCAAAAATACTGGGCAAAAATGGAGAAGAAAACAAAACCAAAAAAAAAAACAAAAAATATGGCATACTTATTCAAGTCATGATTCCAAGCTGAACTGCCGGCAAATTGAATAAAAAAAAAATATTTCTAACTTTTTCCTCAGAGAAAATCGGGAGATGGGGGACTAAAAGACAGTGTCAGCTATCCACCAACCAAGCAACAGAAAGAAAAGAAAGAAATTTAATTTACAGAGCAGATATTTATTTATTTCATATGTAAATTCAGTATTTTACATTTTGGGAATAGCTATTTCTACAAGTTCTAAGAACCCATGTCATCAACCCTAGCAGAACCTGTAGAAATAGCTCTTCCTTAAATGTAAAATATTGAATTAATATATGAATATATGAAATGTATGCGTGAAAATATGATTGGTGGTACAAAACTTCATTACTGCTATGAATAGACAAAAGTTATTTTATTACCGCCCATGATGATAATAATTAAAAAATAAAACTGAAAAACAGGCTAGCTAACCAGTTTCATGCTCAACAGAGCTAAATCAAGTGAATAAATAATTATTGTTTAAGAAACAAAACAAAATGCAGAGGGGGAGAAAAAAAAAACAATTTCTTAAATGGAAAGGAATTGGAGATGAAATATATGTTCCTTCTGTTTACACAGAGGAGGTTTTAAAGATTGAATATAGATGGCCTCCAACACTTTGAGGTGGTAATCATAGTGGAATGTACTTAAGATGGAAAATGCATCCACACTGAAGTTAGCAGAATAATTATGGTTATTTATAAGATGTTCAGCAATATCAGACCCGTATATATTGGTCAGCCTATCTTTTTTTTTTTTTTCATCATATCACTCCGAGCAAGGCGGTAACGTCACTGATGTACAGGGGGCTACGTAATAGTGAAAAGATTGGAAAAGAGAAAGCCAGAAACCACATACTAAACAGGGAATAAGGGATGAGCCTCTTAACCTGTTTAATATACGTGGGTGGAGTGTGAACCGGGCGATAGATCTATCTACTCTAATTGAAAAAAAAAACAAAGTGAGAAGATTTGAAAAGAGAAAGCCGGAAACCACATCCTGAACAGGGAACAAGGGATGAGCCTCTTAACCTGTTCAATAGACATGGGTGGAGTGTGAACCGGGCGATAGATAGATCTATCTACTCCAATTGAAAAAAAAAAAAACAAAGTGAGAAGATTGGAAAGCCGGAAACCACATCCTAAACAGGGAACAAGGGATGAGCCTCTTAACCTGTTCAATAGACGTAGGTGGAGTGTGAACTGGGTGATAGATAGATCTACCTAGAAGGATAATTGAAATTATGGATTTTTGTGGGTACCTGTTAATTCTGGCATCTAGTCTTTGACTAGTTCTTCCTATGTAGTGCAATCCACAACTCCATTTCAACATATAAATTAAAGAATTATTATGGTGTAAGGGAGAACATTCTTCTGTATGAAAGAAAAGACAGGGTTAGCAGAAAAAACTACATAAGTATTAGCAGCAAGGTAGCAATGTCGAACTGCAATGGAAACACACTTAATTTATCACAGCCAAGGGAGGTCCAGGTATACAGGACATCTTTCCACAGTAAGTGGTTTACCTTTATTGAACTCTGATACCTTATTCGTAATCACTGATTGGACAACATCCAATGGATAGGCATTATTAAAGAGGGTACATAGTGGGTTGCTTATCTATTCCTTTCTGTTAGTAGCCGAGAGTTCATTCTAGTGAAGGGTAATTGTATACTATTACAGGTTAACGGAATTTGGCCTTGTAGATAGCCCACTATAAGTCATAAAATGATTACAAATGGAAGAAAGGCAATTTGAGTAGAAAAATAACATTTTATATGTACACATATCAATTAATGTTTTTACAATTGAAATAATACATGAAGTATAGGTCAAATGGAGGTTAAAATGTTCATGGCAATAAAATGCTGAAAGAGAATGAATGCTTAGGAATTTGGGAGCGTGTAAGTAAGGAATGTCTTTGATGTATTCGCTCCTTAGGTGAGTAAGTAGTTTTGAGACAGGGAAGAAGGTAAGGAGAGGTGAACATAGTAACTGCTTGACTTAGGTCAAGGGAGATACTGATCACTCTCGTCTGTCTCTGTCGGTCTGTCTGGTGATGCTTTCTGTATCCACTTTTTATATCTTCTTTTTGGATCACAGCAGATCACTTGGGATTTCACACTGAATTTTAAATTTAGAATAAGTAATATTTGTTTCAAATCAGATTAAGCTTAAATCAGTATTCCTCAAATAAACATTCAAGTAAGTAGCTTTTATTATCGGAAGTTTTTAAGAAAGAGAATTATATTTTGATGACGGGTAGTAAAAATGACACCAAAATAAAAATTTCAGATATTTCAAAATGAAAATTCTTTTTAATCAGTTTAAATTATTTTTTTTAAATTAAGACAATTATCTAAACTTATTTATAAATGGAACTTTGTGTGTGTGTGTGTGTGTGTGTCCGTTACCTATAGACTCCACAATGGCTGAACTGATTTTCTTGAAAATTTACACAGTGGTACTATAAATGTTTACAAGTGTTCCTAGCGAAGCTTAGTGTTGAGGTACTCCCAATAAATATCAAAAATCGAATAAATCGGCTTATAGAAGGAGTGGTCTGACTTTAATCAAATTTGATACACTCATAGACAAAGACATAAGAAATGATATTCAGAAGTTTCAAGGTTGCAGTTCTTACAATAGTGCAGAAAATCGATAATATATATAAAAGGCAAAATGTTTGCGTGTGTGTCTGTTTATCTGCCTGTATATCTGTATTTTCTTCAGCCCTTTTATTTTAGTTTTTGCTTCGGGTTTAGCTCTAAGTAGGTATAATTGTAGTTCTTAGTCTCAGCCATGATACCATTTACTCAGAGGACTTATTTAGCCTTCAAAATTCAGTTTACGACGAAAAAGACATTTGATATCGATACCAGGAAATCAAAATTTGAGTTACATTAATTTATTTTTCTTTCAGTCTACAGTTTCGCTTTAACTGGAAACAACTATTGCTTTTTAGTCTTTTGTGCCAGCGTCCAAAGAGTCTGAGCTCCAGGACCATGGATTAGTTTTAAAGCTTTCATTACACCCGAGCAACGCCAGGCTATACTGCTAGTATTGCAATAAATGAGGGTTAAAAAATAGTGCTGAAATCATATATTTTTTAAGCAAAAGCAAAAAAGAAAAATTCTCTCCAGTCATTTTAAATTTGTTTGGAAATACAGCAAAGTATTTTGTTTATTGGAAATGTGAAATTTAATCTATTAGCTTGAAATTAAAATGAAAGGTTTTTGATTTAAAAATTTAATATCACTTTTCTTTGGAGGGAACTGAAACAATAAAGTGGCCAAATCAGTGAATATTATGTGAAATAATAATTCAATTATATTTTATTTTTTGAAAATTTTTTGATAAAGAGATGCTAAAAATAAAAAAAATCCTTTCATTTTTAATAATGTAGACATACCAACTTGCAACAAGAGTTTTGTCTTTCAGTTAATCATATATATCATTCATTTTCTAACTGCTCATTTCATCTACCATAGCCTCATACCATTTCATAAAGACATGTAAGTTGTTGGCATCGATCTGTCTTGGGAGACAATGGAATTCTGTGCTTCAGATCAATCTGTTGCTGAGTTGCAGCATCTGTTGTGACTGTACAGATCTATCCTGGATTGGAGGGCTGTATTGCATTTGCCTCAGGTGTAGGTGGCACCTGGTTCTGAGAGCACTGATGCAGCTCTATGCCATCTGCATTCTCTTCTCTCCTTCACAGCGATTCTTCATCTGCTGTGGTCTTCAGCCACTAACTCCCAGACTGTTGGGTTGATGCCACCTGACCCCATGTCTTACTTGCAGACATCCTTGTAGCATAGGACAGGTCTTTCTGAAGGTCTGGAGCCAGTGGTGAGCTCATTGAATAGAACCTTCTTGGGGAGCCTCCTATCATCCATTTGCCTGGAGTGGCCAAGCCACCAAAATTGACACTAGGTGAGCAGAGTGAATATGCTTGGGATGCTTACCTAATCAAGGATGCACTTATTTGAAACATGGTCCTGCCAGGTGATTCCCAGTATTCTCCTGCATTTGCACAGGTGGAAGGTTTTGAGCCCGTGCTGCTGGCGGGAGTAGAAGGTCCACAAATTGCTGCCATAGCACAATATGCTGTGTATGCTGGTACAGTACACCATCATCTTGTTGTCCCAGACCCTCTTTGTCAAGCAAGCCATGGCTGTCATCTCCTTACCAATACATTTGTGGAGTTCAGTGTCCAGGGAGTGTTTGCAGAAGATGGTGGAGCTGAGGTATGTGAAGTCCTTGATGAACTTGAGGGTGTATTTGCCAATGGTGATGTTTGGGGTACTTCTTACATCTTGGCCCAGGATGTTTGTCTTTTGTCAGGCTGATGGTCAAGCTAAGCTCTCTGCATGCAGGCTTTAAGCAGCTGATGAGTTGCTGCAATGCTTCTTCAGAGTGTGCTGTCAGTGCTGTATCATCAGTGAAGAGCATCTCATGTATAAATACCTTCCATACTTTGATCTTAGTTTAGAGGCATGCAAGGTCGAAGAGGCTGCCATCGCTTCTGGTGTGGAGGTACACTCCATCTTCTGACTAATTGAAGGTGTAGGACAACAGCAGAGAGAAGATGATGCCGAAGAGTGTCAGGGCGAGTATGCACCTGTTTCACCCTACTCTTAATTGGAAAAGGGTCCAAGGAAGAGCTGTCATAGTGTATGGTGTACTGCATGCCTTCATGAAAAGGCATGATCATCCTCAAGAGCTTAAGGGGACATACAACCTTCTGAAGTAAAGTGTAGAGTCCTTTCTGGCTGAAAAGGTCAAAGGCGTGAGTCAGGTTGATGAATGCAATTTACAGCGGTTGCTTCTGTTCATGGCATTTGTCCTGAAACTGTCACAGGGAGAAGATCATGTTGATTGGTGATCTTCCAGCTCTAAACCCACACTGTCCCTCCAGGTATATGCACTCTGCAAGCAACTGCAGCCTGTTGAGGACAACATAGGTGAAGGCCTTCCTGAAAATACTGAGCAGGAATATTTCCTGGTAGTTGTTCCAGTTGCTGTGGTTACCATTGTTCTTGTATAGAGTAATGATGTTTGTGTTGCACATCTTTTGGGGAACTGTTCCTTCTTCCCAGTACTGCTGCAGCAGGTGAAAGAGAGCAGTCTTCTTTCTCACCTTAATGATTTCAGGTCTGATGCCATCTTTTCCTAGAGCTTTGTCGCAGGCTAGGTAGTTGATGGCTTTGTTCATTTCTACTATGGGGGATGGAACATCTAGCTCTTCCTTGACAGGCAGGCTGATGGTGCCCTTGGCTGCTGCATCTGTGACCATATTCTCTCTTGAGTAGAGCTGCTGGTTGTGTTATACCCACCTTTCCATCTGCTTCCTGCGGTCTGATATGATGTTGCTGGCAGTTCATTTTAGGAGTTTGATCTTATTTACGCTTGAGCCAAAGGCCTTCTTTATGTTGTTATCATGTAAGTAATAGCTTAAATATAAATATTAGGTATACATTTTACAGAATAACAAAATCTATGGTTAGACTTAACATGCCCAAATTTCTAACAAAATTATCCTTGAAACATTCAGACATTTTTCATAACTTGCTGGGGTAACATTCTGATCTGTAATTGGTGCTAACATGTATTTCAGATTAGAATTTAGTGAAAATACAAATCACAAAATTTTACAATGGACAGCTCACTTGGAAGTATTTTAATATGTGTTATAGTTATTTCATTTAAATGAAAAAAATTCAACAGATTTCAGTGGAATGGTTTCATTAAAGTGTGTTTTATCATGTGCCTATTTAGTGATGAATTTTGGGAAAACTTAAATCCACAGATTTCACAGTGGAATGGTTTCTCTCCAGTGTGTGTCAACATGTGTTGCTTGAGATTTGAACTTTGGGAAAACTTAAATTCACAGATTTCACAATGGAAACGTTTTTCTCCTGTGTGTGTTGATATGTGTGTTTTGAGATTTGAACTGTGGGAACATTTAAATCCACAAATTTCACAGTGGTATGGTTTCTCTCCAGTGTGTGTTAGCATATGTTTTTTGAGATCTGAATTTTGGGAACATTTAAATCCACAGATTTCACATTGGAAACGTTTCTCTCCAGTGTGTATTAACATATGTCGTTTGAGATGTGAATTTAGGGAAAACTTGGATCCACAAATTTTGCAGAGGAAACGTTTCTCTCCTGTGTGTGTTAGCATGTGTCTTCGGAGAGATGATTTCAAGGAAAAGCTTACTCCACAGATTTCGCAGTGGAATGGTTTTTCTCCAGTGTGCTTTAACATGTGGTTTTTGAGAGATGTATGGTAGGAAAACTTACATCCACAGATTTGACAGTGGAAAGGTTTCTCTCCAGTGTGTGTATACATGTGTTGCTTGAGTGATGATTTTTGGGAACATTTAAATCCACAGATTTCACAGTGGAATGGTTTCTCTCCAGTGTGAATTAGCATGTGTTTTGGAAGTGACGATTGAAAGGAAAAACCTACTCCACAGATTTGACAGTAGAAAACTTTCTCTTGACTGTGTGTTGACATGATTATGAGATTTGAATACATGAAACCACAGATGTCATAGGAAATGGTTCATCTCCTATGCATGTTCTGTTATGTAACTCCTGTGTGAACTTGAAGTTAACTACCAATCCATGAATTTCAATGTAAGAATTCCTTCTTTCTCATGAATATTTATCATACTTGAAGTTTTCTCAAAGATGCAAACTGAAAAAGAAAAGTAAATTAACAGTGCAATGGAGTCACAAAACACACTACGATCATGAAATAAGTTTATAAAAAATGCATTTTCAAGTACTGTGCCCAAAATTATAAAAAATGCAACGTAAAGGGATCAGAGATCAACTAGAGTTTTGAACACAAAAAAATGAATGCAGAAGGACTGATAAATTAGTGTTTAAATCTGACACATACAGTTTATTTTGATTTATTATGGTATTGTGCCAGATACATGTTGTGCTCAAATGTCATACTTGACATCATGCAGGAGTTGATTTATGGTTACTGACAGCCACTGAATGCAGAGCAGTATGACATGACCTCACAGCTGCACTAATATAACAAGCAAGAGAACAAGAACATTAGAAAGATGAATATACAAGCCCCAGAAATGAATTGGACAGTTTCTCACACACTGCAGACAGAGAGTGTCAGGTCAGTATGTTAGAATTTGGATGTAGGATGAAAATAAGAGCTGCATACAAAAGACTGCCTGAGAGAAAATGAGGAATTATTGGTGTGAATAAAATGTAAATTACTGATGGTTCAAGTCTCATATTATCATTTAATTGGCAACTCCTATTCATTGTGCACTCACTACTGCAAGCCTTTCCAATATCTTTATGAAAACGTCATAACAATTTACAGAGAAAAAAAATTCACTCAAATGATTCTAGTCAATATTGGAACTACAACAGCAAAATTTTAACATTAAGGTTGCTTAAGTGAAATCCTGAATTTATTATAAACATATATTGTTTTTATAGCAGAATTTAGGTTGCTATGAAAATTGCTACTTCTGTTAGAAAAACAAGTTTTATGTTCCTCACACATGCTTCTGTTCCTCTCCAAAGTGCTGTAAATTCATCTTTATTTTCTGATAAATCTATATTGCATACCACTTGTTTCAGGCCAACATGTTCATTTTGGTTTCTACACATGCAATGTTTTAACTATTGTACCTTTTCTATTATCTATGTTATCAGCTGCCAGATCCTTTTCAAGAAAACATGTGTCACCTCGTTAACCACTTAGTGAGATTGTAAAAAAGCTTTGTCCAAAAAGTCCTAAGTTCAACTTGGGTTTTACAAAGGCCTAAATTGCCTAAAGTGCTCTATGTAGTTGTTTACGTTTCCTTCCTTGTTACTCTGAATTTTAGATATTTTACTTGTGTCTTGGACTTTATTTCCTGCACAAATTAATAAGGTAGTTTATCTTCACACTTTTATTGATGCTACAGAGTGGCCTATTAATTGATTTGTGGAATAAATCTGTCCATTTTTGTTCTAACATGAGAGTTATTCAAGTCCACTGTGGGTGGAGGAAGTTGCCAAGTTGCCATGGCTCCTACTGAGAAAAACTCCAGTGGAAATGAATCTCTTACCTTAATGGTAGATCGAAGTCACTATTCTGGACTTGGATAAATATCTTAAGTAGAAGAAATAGCATTACTGCTGGTAAAAAAATCTTTTAAAAATGAGATGTACTTTCATTTGTACTTGTTTAATCAATCACTTCTGATTCACATTATAAGGAAACAGCATGTGAGACAAGCAAGTATTTTCTTATAAATTGTTAAAAACACCCACTGGAAAATGAAGCAGTTTGTAATATCCTCTTTTTTGTTATTTGCATATAGATTAATACTGATATCAACTGAAGCTTTATCCACAGTGGCAATTCTACAGGGAGGTCCAAAGCTGTCTCCCACCAAATTTTGGCTGGCCCCTTGGGTTGCCCTCCCACTTTTATAAGCTCTAAAAACTTATGAAAGGGATCAGTTATGATAAGATTTGATTTTTAGCACTTTTCCCTCTGCATTTAGTTTTTCATTTAGCTTTTTAAGGACACATACAGAGACCAGTTTGAAAGAACAGCAAACAAAATAAAACAACCTGATAGATAGAAACAGACATGTTGTTAGAGAGGCAAACAGACTTAATAGTCATATTTTCATATCTGAAGGGAGATGTTAATTAGAAATAATGTCTTCAATTTGACATGTAGATACATAGGCAGTTAGGGATTTATGGTCAAGTAAAAGAATTGGTCAGTAATTTTCTCCAGTCTACTGAACACAATCGGCACAGAATTCCCAGGCACCAAATTTTTAGGTCTCAAAAGTATGCAGACTGGCTTACCCACCACCACATAGAGAGAGCTACACACAACAGGTGGCCTGAATTGCTTATCAGTGGTTCCAACTAGGATCACCAAGACTCATACACTCTAGTGAGATTTGTGATCAGGGTAATAAAAAAATGTTCTTTTACTCCTTCTTTTACAAGCTAAATCATAATGATTAAAAACTTTGGTAACAAAAAGAAAAAATTAAGAAAAATAAATGAACTTACGTTTTTTGTTTTTTTTTTACATCTTTCTGAGTAGTGATATCATCAATGTACAAACCGGCATTCGCAGTTGCTGTCTATGGCTGCATCCCACAGCATTTTGACTGATTTCATTGCATTATTTTATTTTCGTACTGATTTTTTTCTCACATTTTTTTGTGCTTCAAAAAGTTTTGTAAAGGAAAAAAGTCAGAGCAGACAAATCACACTGTTCTGCTAGTACTAACATTAGATTCTGTTTGGAAATTAACCTCTCTTGTGTTCTAACATCTTAATAGTGAAAACGAGGCCAAGAATAGATTAGAACTCCATTACTATGAATGAAAAGTTATTCTGTTTAATTTAGTGAAGTAACATACTTATACTCAAACTCATTACTAAATTGTGTATTACAATAGTGGTGTAGTTTAATATGAAAATGAAAACGCTGCTTGAGTTTTCCCCCCTCCTCCTCAGAAAAATAATCTTGTCTCCCTAAGAGGCCCCACCACTTTCAGAGTTCCAGAATCACCACTGCTTATCCCTATAATTTAACTCAAGTGTTGGTTAACTTGTTTATAAATAAAACTTAGATTTAATTCCCATTAATAACAAATCTTGTATAGAAATATATATACATATACATATATATATATTGTCATCCACAGACAGATCTGTTTTGCTGTATCACAGCTCATCAGTACGGTTAGACTCTGATTGCTTTTTAACCCAGGATTGAAACCTGACCAAATTGGCGTCAGTCGGTGATTCTACCTCTGGGCTATAGGTGTTCGGTGGGAGAAGGCAGACTTTTAGCACATATATTATCATTGTATGTGCCCAATAGCCAGAGTGCTCTTATTCATTTTACTGAATGAGCGATGCGTACATGCCAGAGTAGCTACTGTTTTTCAAAGTCTACCATTCTTCCAGAGTACTCAATCAGGGTGTGAGCACACACATATATATATATATATATATATATATATGTTATATATCGACAAACAACAAACACGCATATATATAAAAATATAAAGTTATATTTTTATTAATGATGATGAACCATGTAGCATAGGGAACAGAGAATTGAGAGAGCGCGCTTCTAATGGGTTGACGGGAGTGTAGTCTTATCTGTTGTGTCTCTCTCTTCACCGGCCGATCTCTGTTGCTCCTCTACTACTGGCGAATCCGTGTGCTGAGGTCTTTTTATAATCTTCCAGAACCGGGACTTTTTCTTCCGGTTTTGCCTCGCCCACGCACGCCCACGTAATTCTCAGAGACACCTGTTCTGTTTGCCTCTGTAGTTATTTCCGCTGCTGCCGGAAATAAGGTCAAACGACATCCGTTCCTTTCAACGACCGGAAACACCCTCGCTTGCATCAGCCTTCCTCGGGTGGGGCCAGATTGTTATATATATATATATATATATATATTATAGTTAAATACATGGATTAAAATCTGACAAGATGAATAGAATAAGTAAAGAACAGGTAGAAAAAAGTGTCTTTAATTTAACATGCTTATCTTTAACAACCTTTTTCAGAGATTTCCTTTAAAGATGAATGAATTAAAACAATTAAAAGAAAAAAAACAAAGAGACAGTATATTTATTGAGATTTGATTTCATTGATCAGATAAATGTCATGTGTAATAAAGCAATAGATAAATTTTTTTACATGTAGAGAAAAAAACATGTTTGTTTATATGTATGTACTACATGTAATAAAAAGCAGTAGTTGTTTATTTTAAATGGAAGTGTATGTATGCGAAAATAATGAATGCATCAAGCATATTTAAACTATAGACAAATCAAGTGTGTTCATACGTTGGTAAGTGTGATGCAGGACTCATTGGGGAATGTCAATCATCTACAATATTTTCAAACAGTTGGCTTTTTCCCCAAAATCTACCCCCAATAGTAAAATAAAAAATGCAATAAGATTATGACATTATTAATTAAATAAGCTTTTAATTACTTTTATAATTAAATCTATATTAAGAACATTATAGACTGAAGAAAAAAATTCAATGAATAATGAAATTTTAAAAGAACTGTTTTCATTTTTTCTTTTTTAATTATAATAATTTAAAATTTTAGAAATTAAAAAAATTCTACAAGGACTTGTTAGGGTTAAGTTATTAAGTGTAGACTATATTTACTAATCAAAAATTAAAAAGTTTAATGCAAATCATTGAGCCATTTTATAAAAATAATTTTTACTTTTATGTTTGTGTAGATTTGTTTATTTTTTAGCATGGTATTTTTTTTTGTTACATTAAAAGGTCATGTCTTTCACAGTTTCTCCCCTTTACAGGAAAAACACTTGGACAATCATGTCAATTCTAGTCAACCATACTTAGCTTATGTTATCACACATTAGTCACCTATGGCAAAGGTCAGAATGATCAACACTCCATGATTAAGTAATAGTTTTAGATATGTCTACTAATTTGTTGAAAAAAAAAGCCCCAAAACTTAATAAGACAAAATTTTTCCAGCAACATCTTTGTTATTATTAATAGGAAAGATCAAAATACTTTTTAAATATTTAAAAAAAAAATTTTAATCATTTCTAACACATTCAAAATTTTGATAAAAAATCTTGTTTTGATTTTTATCAGTGGATAACCAAATCATTACCAGAGTTTACAATGGATAATGTAAGATTATGTTTTTTCCCGTGACAAACACATTAATTAGGAAATTCTTGCAAAAATGAAGTGTCAGATTTTAATGAAACTTTCAGAACTTATTCACAAATGAATGCAATTTTTTTAAATTATTATTTTACAAAATCTTGGCAAAAAAAATATTTTTTTTACATCTGTTACTATGCCTCCACTTAAATTCATAAAATTTTAAGAAACTAAATTTTGTTGCTAAAATTTTTGTTATTAGTTAAACATCAAAATCATTGTGGAATGTAAATCATTGATTATTTTTTCAAACAGTTAACTTTTTCAAAAATCTGCTCATAATAATAAAATAAAAAATGCAATAAAAGTATTACATTAGATAAGCTTTTAATTCATTTTATAAATAGTATATATTAAGGACATTATAGACTGAAGAAAAAATTTTTTTCAATGAAAAATGAAATTTTAAAAGAACTGTTTTAATTTTTTCTTTTTTAATTATACTAAGTTATAGAATTTTAAAAATTCTTACAAAGCAGCGTGGTGGTTAAGTTATGAAGTTATTAAGGAAAGACTATATTTAATTACTGAAAACTGAAAAGTTTAATGCAAATCACTGTGGCTTTGTATTTTTAAAATGATTTTTAATTTTTTGTGTATTGAAGATTTTTTTTATTATAGTATTTTCATTTTAATATTAAAAGGTTATGTGTTTCATGGTTTCTTCCCTTTACAGGAAAAGAATTTGGACAATTATGTCAATATGGTCAATCGTACTTAACATATCTGTCATCATACATCAATCATTAATGGTAAAGATCAAAAAGATCAATGCTCAATATTAAGAAATACTTTTTATTCTAAATTTCATGGCATAATCAAGTATCTGATTAATTTAACTTTAAATTTGTTAATTTTCTCAAAAATAACTTGTCATTGATGTATATTTTATTTTTGCAAGATGATTCAGACTGAAAATTAACTTTTATTTACAAATGTGTCAACTGCTTGAAAATGGCCAAAAACTTTTTTAAAAATTCAAAATTTTAGATTTCAATCAATTTAATTTTCATTTAAAATAAACAGAGTATTTTGCTTACTATAAATAGTAAATTTAATCATTTAGCTTTCAATTAAAGATAAATTAAATCTTAAAGAAAAGTTTTTTATTTATCAAAACTCATTTTAAAGCTTAAGTGTCATGCATTATCTTGAAAAAAATGGAGGCACCTATTTTATTCTAAATTTCATGCAATATAAATAAGTAATACTTGTGTAAATCAGATTAATTTAACTTTACATTTTCTGATGCTTTTGAAATAATATGTCACAGATGTATATTCTATTTTTGCCAGATTTTTAAAAACAAGAAGTAACTTTTGTTTAAAATATAACAACCACTCAAAAATGGCAGAAAAATTGAAAAGTTTTAGTATCCAATCAATATAATTTCTGCTTGAAATACATCAGGTAGGTACCTCCACTAATTAAAAAAAAAAACAGCATAGTATGTAGAAAAAATATCACAAACTTAAAATGACCTTTTCCCATCAAAATGTTCATGTTATTAAGATCAAAGTATTTTTATTACTTTTTTTAATTTTTAAAGTATTTTGAAATTTTGGTAAGAAATTTTGTTTTGATTTTTGTTAGTGGGTAACCAAATCGTTACAAGAGTTTACAATGGGTAATGTGATATTATGTAGGTACCTCCACTCATTTTTGATATTTAAATTTTAAATTAAGTTTTTAACAATAAAAGTTTTATTTTATTTTTAATTGAAAGCTAAATGAGTAAATTTACTATTTCCAGTAAGCAAAATACTCTGGTGTATTTTGGACAGAAATTATACTGAGTGGAATATAAGAATTTGAGATATTTTTTAATCTTTCAATTTTTCGATCATTTTTAAGTGATCGACACATTTGTAAACAAAAGTTAATTCTCGATTTTAAAACCTTGCAAAAATAAAATCTGTGACACATTATTTTTGGAAAATTAGCAAATTTGTTATTAAATTAATCTGATTTACACAAGTATTACTAATTTATAGCATGAAATTTACAATAAAACTATTTTTTAATCACAGAGTTGAACTTTTTGACTTTCTGTTGTATGTCAAATGTGTTGACAGGTTGTCATATTAGAGATAAGATAAGTATGTCAAGTGTGTGAGTATTTATACAGTTATGTCACAAGTGACATAACTGTATAAATTTTTTTGGGTAAGGGAAAGAATCCCTGAATAACATTATCTTTTAATTTACACATAGAAATTACCAAACAAAAACACATTTTAAATTATTTCAAAAATAGGGAGGCAGAATGATTTTTTTTAATTTTCAGTGACAAAATATAATATTTGCTTAATAAGTTTTTCAATTAACCCCAACAAATCTTTGAAGCATTTTAAAAATATTTTTGAAACTTTATAAATTATTATAATTGCAAAAAAAAAATAAAAACATATAATCAATTTTTTTAAAGTTTCACTAGTAATTGAAAAAAAATTTTTCTTCAGACTATTATATCCTAAATTTTTATTATCTATTCAAGCAATTAATATCTTATCAAATTAAATAATGTCATAGTTATATTGCATTTTTTGAAGCAGATTTTCAGAAATAGATGCAAAATTTTTCAAAAAAATAATAGATAATTTACATTCCCTAATGAGTTCTGCAATTAACTAATAAAACCAGTTTTCACAACAAAATTTAATTTCTTAAAATTTCATGAATTTACGTGGAGGTTGGTAACCTATTTTAAAAAAAAGAAATATTTTTACCAAGATTTTTTAAAAATAATAATTTCAAAAATGATTTAATTCATTTGTGAATAAGTCCTGAATGTTTCATTAAAATCTGACAATTATTTGATTTTTGCAAAAATTTCCAAATGAATGTGTTTGTCACTGGAAAAATACTAAATTATGTAATATTATGTTTTTCATTGTAAACTCTTGTAATGATTTGGTTACCCTCTAACTAAAATCAAAACAAGATTTTTTTAGAAAAATTTCAAACGTGTTAGAAAAAATTAAAAAAAGTAATTAAAAAATATTTTGATCTTTCCTCTTAATAATAATATAAACATTTTGAGAGAAAAAGTTCGTTTTTATTAAGTTTGGGGGCTTTTTTATTCATACTATGCTGATTTTTTTTTATTTAGGGGGGGTATCATTCCTCTTCTTCTGTCTGCCATGTCCATTCAGGACGTAAGTGATCATGGCTTTCTATGTCTCCCTATCCGTGGTTGCTCTTAGCAAGCTTTCTCCTGTTACCCCATCCAAACCCCACTCTGCAGCCATCCACCATCTCAGGCCTTTCAAATATGTTATTTGCTGCTTTCCCCTGTCTCTCTTTTCCTCTATCTGACCTGGGAGTATCAGATTCTCCAATCCGTCCTTCCTCATCACATGTCCCAACAACTGTAGCGGTCTCTTCCTGATGCTCAGTATTAATTTCCTTTTTGTTTCCATTTTTTCTAAAACCTCATCATTGCTCACATGCTCAATCCATGATATCTGTAGCATCCTTCTGTAGAACCACATTTCAGTTGCTTTAAGTTTTTCCTTCATCTTTGATGATATTGTCCAACAATTTACTATCATATTGAAGGACAGACATCCCATAGCAATCCAGAACTCTTTTCTTTGTTTCTAGCGAGATTTTCCTGTTTCTTAATACTTTGCTCAGCTTCTGGAATGCATCCTTGACCATTCCAATTCGCCTTCAGATCTCAGTGTCACACTTTCCTCTCTTCTGTTTCCCAAGTAGTTAAATTTTTGTACCTGCTTGATTTTAGTATCCGCCACCTGTAATTAACATTTTGGGCTCCCCTGTTTGCTGATGACCATACATTCGGTTGTCTTATAATTTATTTGTAGTCCTTTCTTTTGACTTTCTTCACTTTTTTTTTTTAATCATATCATCCCGAGCAAGGCGGTAACGCCACTGATGTGCAGGGGGCTACGTAAGAGTGAGAAGATTTGAAAAGAGAAAGCCAGAAACCACATTCTAAACAGGAAACAAGGGATGAGCCTCTTCACCTGTTCAATAGACGTGGGTGGAGTGTGAACCAGGTGATAGTTTAGTCTATCTACTCCAATTATCTATCTTTTTAAGGAGGTCTTGTAGTTTTCTTTCCATATCAGCTATCAGCACTGTATCATTGGTGTATCTCGTGTTGTTCAGATTGTGACTGCCAATGACGAATCCTGGCATAACTTCTAGGGTCCTCATAATAGTCTTGTTGTACAAGTTGAAAAGATCTGGTGAGAAGACACATCCTTGTCTTATGCCCCTTTCTATCCTTGTATATCTGCTGAATTCATTTCCTGTCCGTATGCAGGCGGTTTGCTACCAGTAGAGGTTCTTGAGTACACTGATATCTTTGCCAAATATGTTATGGTTGCTTAGCATTTCTATCAATTCCTTGTGGCATACTTTGTCGAACACCTTGGCATAGTCTACAAAGCATATGTAAACTTCCTTTTTCATTTGTATTGCCCTTTCTGATGGCATCCTAAGCATAAATATCACATTCCTTGTTCCAGTGTCCTTGACAATACTGCACTGTTCTTGTTCTATTTCCGATTTGATTCTTGTTCGCGCTCTATTCATCAGGATTCGGACAATGAGTTCCGTTAATTGGCTCATCAAACTGATTGTTCGTTGGAGTTTGATTTTGATTATGCCTGGCTTTTTAGGCAGGTGCATTGTGGTGCAGTGAATATTGACTTGGAACGAGAAATCTGGGAGCTGAGTTCGAATTCCAGTTGAATTCCTTGCATTCACTTATGCACAAATACCCTTGGGAAAGGTATTAATCCATCTGTTCTCTCCAGTTATGGGTTAAATAGCAGGACAGATATATTCTATATCCTTGGCTGGCAACCAGTCTACCACAGAAAGTAATGACAACCTACTGCGGGATAATGTTCTGCCCAGTCAGTTATGTCTTTTTAGAGACATGATCGCCTAAAGTGTGTATCACGCATGGCACTTAACTGACCGATTATGAAAATTGGTTTGCTTAGGTCATCTGGTATTACACCACTGTTGTAGATTTCATTTATTATTTACGTAATTTTCTCTATGCCAAAATTTTTTAAAGATGTCAACATCTCTGTTACAATGCCGTTTCATCCAGCTGCTTTGTTCCTATTCAGTTTGGCCATTGCAGCTTTCACTTTGGATTTTAGTATTTCAGTCTGTCAGCATCTTTATTTACTATCGGTTGCTCTCTCTTGTCATGGAAGAGACTTTTTATACATTTTTTCGCATCCCTGGAGTATTTTCTCTTTCTCCAATATGATTGTTCCATCCTTGGATCTTATACATATTGTTGAGGAGCATGCTCTTTGTCCTGTCAGTTGCCTTTATGCATTTCTCTATTTTCACCCAGTTTCAATTTTGTATAGTCTTGTATTTCCACCCTCCTCTGTGTTACTCTTTCTCTCGGTCCTTCTGTGTGTGAGTATATATATATATAATTCTTTTTAACTGAAGATTAATTGCAGCCATTATCAAAAGATGATAAAAATATTGTCTTTGAAATATTTACAAAATTTCAAAGAAAATTTTATGCTTTTTCTGTCTACTGGTAACGAAATGCTAATCTGAGGAATTTGCACTATCTTCCTGTACACGACTAGTCATTTGAACTTTTACTAAGTATGTACTTAATATTTATATTCTTCCATCCCCTACCCCGTTCTTACCTGTTTACTTATTTTTGCATGAGATGTTAGCAACCTGGTAGGACAAATATTAAGCCTACAAAGGTTAGAGGAACTGTTAAAGAGTCAACAGTCAGCTAACTAGAGGTGTTGTTTTCATAATTCACCGTGGAGGAGGCAACAGGATACCATACCACTATCTATCCCACGTACAATCATGGAGGTACCATTACATAACTCGTTCTTTTGAAAAATACAAGTTAGAAATCCTTGCAAAAATCAAATAATTGTCAAATTTTAATGAAACTCTCAGGACTTATTGACAAATGAATAGAAATTACTATTTTTAGAAAATCTTGGTAAATTATATACATATATATGTAAACATCTTACGGAAATTAACGAATATTTTTTTTTTAACGAAAAGACAGTACCAGATCAAATGGTAGCTTCCCCTATGTAAATAGGGATCGCAGGTTCGAATCCTGCTGGATAGCACACATTTTCACAATAAAATTTATCGTAAAATAATCAGGCCGGTAGATATAAATATAAAATACTGTTTAATTAAAAACAGAATATCTACTTAAATACAAGTATCGGTAAAAATAATGTTCAAAATAATTCATTACATATATATATATATAGATATATATATAGATATATATATAGTATGAACCTGCGACCCCTATCTAGATAGGGGAAGCTACCATTTGATCTGGTAACGTCTTAGACCTCCTCTCGACCACGAATATAAATGGTAGCTTCCCCTATCTAGATAAGGGTCGCAGGTTCAAATCCTGCCGAATGACACACATTTTTGCAATAAAAATTTATCGTAAATAATCAGGCCGGTAGATATAAATATATAATACTGTTTCATTAAAAACAGAATATTTACTTAAATACGAGTATCGATAAAAAATAATGTTCAAACAATTCATTTATTGTCGGTTGCTTGATAACCAAGTTTCGTTAAGATTCGTTGATTTCCGTAACGTGTATATTTTTGTAAGATTTTAAAAAACAGCGACGAAAATTAACTTATGTTTACAAAGGTGTCGATCGCTCAAAAATATGGCCGAAAAATTAAAAAAAAATTAATTGAAATATTTTAAATTCCAATCAATGTATGTCTGATACACATAGAATATTTTTCTTACTGGAAATAGTAAATTTGATCATTTAGCTTTCAATTAAAACTAAAATAAAAACTTCAATAAATCTTTTATCAAAACGAATTTTAAAACTTAATTGCGAATTATTGTGAAAAAGTGAAGGTAATTCTATATTTCATGCTATAAATAAGTAATACTTGTGTAAATCAAATAAATTTAACGTTTTTAAAACCCGAGAATTAACTTTTGTTTACAAATGTTTCGATCGCTCGAAAATGGCCGAAAAATCTTAAAGTTTTATATGCCAGTCAATATAATGTCTATTTGAAATACACCATCAAAGTTTATTTGTATGCGAAAATCATTTATCTTCCGAGAACGTTTTGAAATTATTTAAAATTCGTTTTTATTCGGTTTTCCGTGATGGTTAAAAAAAAAAAAACAATAACAAAACAACTAACCTTTTTCAGGACGAAGACCTTTCCATAAAAAAAAATCTAACTGGATTAAGTTGTTGTTGATATTTCTTTCTCAAGCTTGACAATATTTTCTGATTAAGAAAATTTCTTATTTTTAAAGAAATTGTCATTAAAAATGATTATTTATGTAAAAAAATAGATACTTTCTAAACACAAGCAGCGAACAAAACAAAGGAATGTACAGGAAACGGTGTTAAAGAAGAATTTGTTCCTTGCTAAAAAAAAAACTAAAAGCCTTAAAAATTCAACATTTGTCCAAGAGATTTGTTTCAAAGTCAGTCAGTCAGTTTAGGTGCCATACGTGATACACGCTTGGGCGATCATGTCTCGAAAGAGACATGACTGACTAATACCTTTCCCAGGAGTATTTGCGCGTAAGTGAATACAATGGATTCAAGTACAATTTCTTGCACTTCCTGCCAGTGAAATTCCCTTTCATTGAACTTGCTTCCCTGATAGCTACAATCTCTAAAAAATTAAATGCAATGTCACTTGTCATCTTCTATTATCTTGAATCCCATCCATCTTTTATTATTTTTTCAATACCCAATCATTTCTCTCACTGTAATCCCCTGCACACTAGTGGCTGTCCCATTGTGGTGGACGGAGGCGTCCATTTACTAATTTATGTTTGCAAGTCGACTCGACGTAACATGGGATCATGATTTGAAGCAGGTTTTAAGAAAGAACAAAAAGGCGAAAGTAACCAGAAAAACAATGTATTGACAAAGGTTACATGGGGTTGAGAGAGCATGCATAAGAAAGTGAAAAGGAAAGAGTCATTCCCCTTCGTCTGTTCGTAGAAACAAAATAAAATGTATGAAGTTTTTTCTCTAGCTGAAAGAAAGGTTTGTAACAATTGTTAAGATTATCGTAAAGAGTTCAAAGTTCAAATCCTTGATGAAGAAAGTCAGACTGAAGACAAAGTTCTGTGTCTGTGTGTGCGTTGAGTAGAGAGAGAGAGAGAGAGACTTACATGCGAATGTAGCAGTCTTAGTCAGTCTGTGGATTTCTACTGACGAAGGTTGGAAAAATGTGAATTTATGTGTAGAAAGTTATTTTATGTAAGGTCCAGTTTGAAGGAAAGTTAATGTGCATAGTGTTAATGTCGGTGAGAAGAAAAATAAAAAATATTTGCGCCACTAATTGCTACCCGCAATTAGTGCGCGTGTGTTTGTGTGAGTTAGGGAGACATGTCTGCTCTTGTCCCGGGACGAAATCCTAACTGACGTACCACGTGATGTTCTTCGCTTTTATTGGCATCGTTTAGGCGGGAACAAGTCATCACGTGGACGCCGAGTGACCATGCGTGTGTGTGTGTGGGTGTCAATGTATGAAACCCCACACCATCTTGCTTGGGTGAAATGATAAAAAAAAAGAATTAAATTTTTAGTAAATGTCATACTTAATTTTTACTTGTTGAAGTAAAATAATGCATATTTACATAAACTGTGTTTTTATGAAATTTTAAAATTTGTTTTCACTTTTCTTTTAAAATGACAAATTGATGAAGGGCAAGAAAACACACTGAGGTTTTAAAAAACCTTCAAATATTTAGTTATATACAGAAATTTATTTTTCTTTTAATTCACATTAGCTTCATGCTGTTCAAATAAAATGAAATGTAACTTAACTTCTTTTACAAAAGACATTTAAATTATTTACTTTAAAATGTCTTTTTTTTTTTGTGGGGAAGCTTTTAGGAAATCTGTGACAGTTCATCTAACTTACTTTTCAGGTTGAATCCAAACCTTTTCATACAAAAAACAGGGTTAAATTTCTGTTGCTGTTGAACTTTATATTTCTTTATCAACATCAACAATGTTTTGTAATCAATAAAACTTACTATCTTGAAAGACATTGCAATTAAAAAGATTTGAAAATAGAAAATATGTCAAAGTATTTTAATCTGTTTTTTTGTGAATTAATAAAATTAAAAACCTCTTCAAATCCAATATTCATCAAAAAGATTTGTTTCAAAGAAAATTAATAAATTCTTTAACATTAACAGAATTTGGTAAAAAAAGTAATTCTTAGATTTTCCTTAGCAAAAATGACATTTATTTAAATACGATAACACTAAGATCACATGTAAATAACATTTAGTCTTTTTATCTAATTGCTCTGCCCACTTAACAGAAGATACCAGCAATTGACTACTTATTTTCTCATTATTATATTCAGTCAGTTAAGTGCCATACGTGAAACACGCTTGGGCGATCATGTCTCAAAAGAGACATGACTGACTGGGCAGAAGATTATCCCGCAGTAGATTGCCATTGCTTTTTGCGGTAGACTGGTTACCGACCAAGGCTATAGAACCCAATATGTTCTATTATTTAACCCATAACTGGAAGGAAGAGACGGATTAATACCTTTCCCAAGGGTATTTGCGCGTAAGTGAATGCAATGAATTCAACTGGAATTCGAACTCGGCTCCCCGATTTCTCATTCCAAGCTGATATCCACTGGACCACAACGCACATTATTATATTAAGTTAAGAAATAATTTATGCATTTTTGATTGGTGAAAGTGAGGTGAGTACAAAATAAATTTCTTTTCTTCACTGTTTGCAAATTCACAAGCCAGTATGAAAATATTAATTAACCAATAGAAAAAAGGGTGATTTACAGAAAAAAACAAACTGAACTTTAAATGACCCGTGTCATTATCGCCTAAAAATGAGTGTACATATGAAGCTGTTCACATGATCAACTTGGCTATATATTTCATGTTTTTCAGTTGGTCAGCACAGAGAAAGAGAAGGAAGCAGAGAGTGCTCAACCCAGCATAATGTAAGATAAACTGTTGACCCCTGATTGAGCACAACTGTCCTGACCCATATTCGCACCCTCTCACTTTCTCCCTTCTGCCGCTACTTTTATTTCTCCTCCTTCCTCTTCACCTAGTCGCCATACACAAAAGAAAAATAGAAATATGATATTACTACTAACAGTGATGATTCGAGGGAGGTAGAAAGGGGCCAAGCCTCCCCTCCCGAATTTTGGCTATAAGTTTCAAAACCTTATTAAAACTGATCAGTCTCTGATTTTCATAAGATTTGATCTTCAGCACTTTTCCCTCTGCGTTTTCTTTTTCATTTATCTTTTTAAGGACACATACAAAGACGAGTTTTGAGGAAAAGCAAGCAAAACAACCAGAGAGATAGAAACAGACAAGTTGTTAAGGAGGGAAAGTGACTTTAATAGTCATATTTTCATATCTGAAGGAAGATGTTAGTTAGAAATAATGATTTATGACCAAGTGAAAGAATTGGTCAGTAATTATGATGCTTCAGTTTGCTCCTCATCCTCAGAAAAATCTTGATCCTCAAGTGGCCTCACTACTTTCAGAGTTCCACAGTTGCCACTGACTACTACCCTATTGATACATCACATCAAAAACATGGACTTATCTTTATCTGTACAAATCACATTTTGCTAAACAAATTCTTAATTCTTTAAACTTTTTACTACTATTTCTCTTAGAACATTTTCACAGTTTAATAATTTCATACATACAAAATGGATGTTATTCTGCTCTATAAATAAATCTTCATTTATACAAACAGATCATTTTTATCTTTCAATAACTTGGCATCTTTAAATGCAGGAATGTTGGCCATGTTTGTCAAATGACCTTGTGTCAGACATGGCTGACTGTCCATCTTTAATGATGACACTGCAAGTAACACACAGAAGACTTGATAACTACATAAGGCTGATTTTTTTTGTATTTTATTGTGTCTGCATGAATATCTGTGAGATTGAGTGAGAGTGTGTGTACCTGTACATGTGTGTAGAATATTGTGGTTCTTTCTCCTTTACATCGTTTTTCTTGTCTCTTCACTCTCTCTCCCCATTGTCTTTTATTCCTTTGTCTCTCTTTCGGTTCTGAGGGTCAAAGATAAATGTAGCAATCTTACATCCAATGTCACAGACTGTCTTTACTCTTAAAACTTATTTCTCCTTTTCATTGTTTTTCTTGTCTCTTTATCCTCTCTCTCCCCATTGCCTTTTATACATTTGTCTCTCTTTCGGTTCTGAGGGTCAAAGATAAATGTAGCAATCTTACATCCAATGTCACAGACTGTCTTTGCTCTTAAAACTTATTTCTCCTTTTCATTGTTTTTCTTGTCTCTTTATCCTCTCTCTCCCCATTGCCTTTTATACATTTGTCTCTCTTTCGGTTCTGAGGGTCAAAGATAAATGTAGCAATCTTACATCCAATGTCACACACTGTATTTACTCTTAATATTTCTCAGATGTTCCAGGGATTTTGTTAGTTTGGAAAATGTTGTTGAATTCCTTCTTTTACAAAAATATTTTTTTTCTTAATGCTTAAATGGCAGAGTAAATATTTGTATATCTCTTTACTTACCTGTTATTTCATTTTTCTTGTTTAATTTGGTGATATCTAAATTAGTTCTGGAGGTTAGTTTTATAACTAAATTTTATTGTTTGAATATACTTACACATACTTGAATTCATACATACATTCACACACACACAAATAAATACACACATATATTTCCATTTATATTGCACACACAAATATAGATATATATAAAAACGAAAGAAAGTTATGGAACATGTAGGTTTTAAACCCACTGTTTATGCATTTACTTTTATAAAGAGTGCTCAATACAACATAGAGCTTTATATTGTAATGGTTGTTACAATGGTTTATAAAAGCATAGTATCACTATACAAAAATTTTCACATTTCAGAGCTACATTTGCTCCTCATCTGGTGATAAGTTGAAATGAAAAATAAATGGTGAAAACGATTTATTTTTGGTAATATGATATGTAAGTGAATGTGGTGGAAGTTTAGTACAATTTAGCTGGCAGTTTGTAGCCATAGTGATACAGCCTTGGGTTAGGAGAGGGGTGCAGTGTAGCTTAGTTTTGGACAGGTCACTTTTTAGTTTTGTCTGGGTAATTCTTATATTGGGATGTAAGGTTTTTTTAAGAAAGGGTAGATACTTTTTATTTTACTGCTATCTATGAGTTTATTTTCTTTTATTTATACGATGTTCGTTATTTTATTTTGAGGATTAAACATGGGTATTAATTACCTTTTTGGAGGGGATTATTTTATGTGAATGAGTTATGTTTTGGTTAATTAAAATTTAACAAAAAATATTTTTGATGTTTACATAACACTGCTAATTCGTCTCTACGGTTCAATAGTTTGCCATTGTTGGGGTACTTTAGAATGTGCAGCTTTTCACTTAATCATAAAGGGCAGATGTCATTAAGCAAGCTTTTCACAATATGAGCTCTGGTAAAAAGCTGTTACTGAGACATTAAGTTTATAAGTCCCAAAAATTCATACACCGATGTCCTCAAGGACACATGACCCAGTGGATAAAAGTATTGGTTGGATACAGTGACTTGATCCAAAAAATTATGAGTTCAATACCTAGGGAGGACAAGAACTTAAATCAAGATAAATAAGAAATGGTATAACTCATGGGATGAGAACAGTTTATTCAAGTGATTGAAACAAAGGGTTCAGTTTAAAATTCCAGTTGCCTGAAACAAAAAGCCAAAACATTGTAAATATGACAGTAAAGATGAGGATGGCAGTTTGAATAATAAAAATACATCATCTCATAGACAAATATTATAATATATTTATATTTTTGTAAATAAAATGTTGTTGCAATAAAACTTCAGCATTTCTTTGATTCTCCTTTTCTTTCACCTCTCTCTCTCTTTTATTTCTTTTTGTCATAATCTTGGCAAAATGGGCATTCATCCTAAGTTTTGATATTTATTTCTTAACCAAATTTAGCAATTTATCTGTCTTAGCTAAAACAAATAATTTCATCATTCAATGTTCATTTTACAACAACTGTAACAAAGAAAGTAATTTATATTTCTCTTCTGATATTTTTTTTCTCCATAAAGTTGGTTTTGTATAAATGTTCTCATTCTACAGCATTTCTCTGTCTGCTTTTTCTGGGATATGTGGCCCAGTTCATTTTATCCACACTGATTTCTGAATTTATTTGCCGAGAATTAATATTCTTTGAAAGTGCAAGTTGTTTAGTCAAATTGGAGTAGATAGACTGAACAATCGCCCGGTTCACACTCCACCCACGTCTATTGAACAGGTGAAGAGGCTCATCCCTTGTTTCCTGTTTAGGATGTGGTTTCCAGCTTTCTCTTTTCCAATCTTTTCACTTTCTTTTTTGTTTATTTTTTTTAATTGGAGTAGATAGACTGAACTATCTATTCACTCTTACGTAGCCCCCTGTACACCAGTGGCCTTACAGCCTTGCTTGGGGTGATGTGATTAAAAAAAAAGAAATATTGTTGTTTATCTGCAATCTGAAAGATGAAATTGTGCATACTGAGAGTTAGACTCAATTAGATCTCCCTCCTCAACAACTGGTCAAGATTTATGTTGATGACATATATTTCTTTTCATTAAAACTGAACCAGTAGTCCATCAGCCAAATGGTATTGATTGTCCTGATGTTGATTTCTTCTAGGATTTAAAAAAAAAAAATCACTCTTGTTGAATACTGTTTGTAGAGGTTCACAGTAGAAATCAAATTGAATGCAGTGCATCTGGAAGAACATTTTCCATGATTCTATTGGAAAATAACATTCTTTCAAGACTAACTAGCAATATAGCCTGGCATTACTCGGGTGTAATGAAAGCTTTAAAACTAATCCATGACCCTGGAGGTCAGACTCAGCCTAAAGAATATTTGAAATAATAAAATAATTCCGATAATTTACCAATCGCACCTAGTATATATATATATATATATATATATATATATATATACACACTAGCAGTATAGCCCCGCGTTGCTTGGGTGTAATGAAAGCTTTAAAACTAATCCATGGTTCTGGAGCTCAGACTCTTTGGACGTTGGCGCAAAAGACTAAAAAGCAGTAGTTGTTTCCAGTTAAAGCGAAACCGTAGACTGAAAGAAAAATGAATGAATGGAAGTCAAATTTTGATTTCCTGGTATCGATATCAAATTTTCTGCACTATTGTAAGAACTACAACTTTGAAACTTCTGAATATCATTTCTTATGTCTTTGTCTATGAGTGTATCAAATTTGATTAAAATCAGACCGGTCAGGTCAGGATGTGCGTTGTGGCGCAGTGGATATCGGCTTGGAACGAGAAATCGGGGAGCCGAGTTTGAATTCCAGTTGAATTCGTGCATTCACTTACGCACAAATACCCTTGGGAAAGGTATTAACCCATCTCTTCCCTCCAGTTATGGGTTAAATAACAGGATAGATTGGGTTCTATAGTCTTGGTCGGCAACCAGTCTACCGCAGAAAGCAATGGCAACCTACTGCGGGATAATCTTCTGCCCAGTCAGTCATGTCTCTTTCGGGACATGATCGCCCAAGCATGTTTCACGTATGGCACTTAACTGACTGACTGAATGTGGGGGGGGGCAGTCAGTGGTATCAATTTCTTCATCCAGGAACTGCCTGCATACTCTAGCCACATGAGGTTGGGCATTGTCATGGGTTCCACTGCACCAGCATAGGTTCTAACAATTAGTCCAAGGATTTCATTCTGATACCTAATAGCAGTCAGTGTGCCGTTATCTAACATGTAGAGGTTTGTGTGTTCATCCAGGGATGTTCCTCCCCAGACCATCACTGACCCACCATCAAACAGGTCATGCTGAATAATGTTGCAGGCAGCATAACGTTCTCCACGGCATCTCCAGACCCTTTCACGTCTGTCGCATGTGCTCAGATTGAACCTGCTCTCATTGGGGAAGCGCAAAGGGCGCCAGTGGTATAGTTGCCAATTTTGGTGATCTATAGCAAATGCCAATCAAGCTCTATGGTGCTGGGCAGTGAGCATAGGGCCACTCTCATAGAGCCTGCTTCTGATTGTTTGGTCAGAAACATTAACACTAGTGGCCAGCTGGAGTTAATTTTGTAGGACACTGGCAGTGCTCATCCTGTTCCTCTTTGCACAAAGGCACAGATATCGATCCTGCTGCAGGTTTAAAGATCTTCTACAGCCCTGTCCAGCTCTCCTGGAATAACTACCTGTCTCCTGGAATCTCCTCCATGCTCTTGAGACTGTGCTGAGTGACACAGCAAACCTTCTTGCAATGGTACATATTGATGTGCCATCCTGAAGGAGTTGCATGACTTGTGTAACCTCTGTAGCGTCCAGGTACTGCACCATGCTATCAACAGATGTTGATCCAAGACAAATGAAAAACTACAGCAGTAGAAAGTCAGTCAGTAAAAAATCAGCCAAAAGAGGTGAGAAGGGAAAATAAGTACAGTGGCCTCAATCATTCCTGTTTTTTTTGTTTTTTTTTTTTGGGGGGGGGTCTCATTGTTGCCCCTCTGAAGCACCTGTTGTTAATTTCATTAACAACAAAGCAGATGAAACTCATTAACAACCCCCTCTGCTACTTAACTGACCAGATCAATATCCCAAAAGTTTGACTGATAGGTTGCTATACTCTGATTAAAAAGTGTTCCGCTAATTTTTTTGACCTGTGTAGTATTATCTAATCTAAACTTATTTATAAATGGAACTTTGTCTGTGTGTGTGTGTGCATGTGTATCCATTACCTATAGACTCCGAAATGGCTGAATCAATTTTCTTGAAAATTTACACAGTTGTACTATAAGCATCTGCGAGTGTTCTTAGCTAAGTTTTGTGTTGAGGTACCCCTGATAAATATCGATAATCGAAAAAATCGGGTTATAGAAGGAGTTCACCTGACCTAAACCCAATAGACCACTTCTGAGACCTTATGTTTAGGGCCATCCAGTACCACCAGGTTGCCCCTCAGACTGTCCAAGAGCTCAGTGATGCCCTGGTTCAGATTTAGAAGAAGATCCCCCAGGACACCATCAGTCCTCACATTAGGAGCATGCCCCGACATTGTCAGGCATGTGTACAAGCACGTGGAAGCCGTACAAACTACTGAGAATCATTTTGAGTTTCTAAATGACCTTTTAGCAAAATGGACCAGCCTGCTGCATCATTTCTTCACTTTTATTTTTGGGGTGTCTTTGATTCCAATGCACCACATCCAATGCACCACAATGCACAATGCACTTATGATAGCATTCCAAAAACAGAAAACAAATGACTGAGACACCTTCTGACAGTTGCAGATGTCATTTTTACAGGTGCTTTCATATTTTTTGGAACATGTCCCAAATTTTTACATGTGAACTTTTCTTTGCTGGTCAATAAATTTATTTATAAACAGACGTTTTATGTAATCCAATTTGTGCCTTGTCTTTCACGAGAGATCTTTTCTTCTCTTGCCAGCAGATCACATTTGGATTATCATTTGAAAATATTGATGACCTTACATATCAAATTTATTTATAAGCAGACATTTTATGTAATCTTATTTGTGCCTTGTAATTTACCAGAGAGTTTTCCTCTTTTGCCAGCAGAGCACATACTGATATGGCCCTCTTAGCAGCATTATGGGCCCCTGAGAATATCAGTTTGCTGTGGTCCCAGTGTCAACCACTCATAAGATAAAAAAAAAATGGTCGATAACATTAAACATATATGTATTTTATTGACACTTCAACAAAACTGGTGTTAAAACACTAAAAACACACTGCACAGCAACAACTAATCAACATGATAAACATTTGAAAAATAAAATGATAATACTCAGTAAGTTTTTAAGGAATTCAACATTCTAAAATATTTCTATAAAAAATATTTAATAATTTGCAATTTACTCTATTAAAAGTAATCAAAAACAAAAAGTGGTTCATATTTTACATAATGCTTTTCAAATCCCTTATTTGAAGAAAAATATTCACTAGTTAAGGTTTTAATCCTTCATACATTACTTTTATTCAGACTATTGTCATCATCTTTGTTGCCATTTGTACGATGTTTTGGCCATTGTATCCTCTGGTCTCCTTCAGGTGCTAAGAATTTCAAATCGGACCCTTTATTACAATCATTTAAGAACACATGGCTCAGTGGATATAGGTGTTGGTTAATTCCTGACTTGACTCTTAGAGTTGTGAGTTCAATACCAGGCTACAGCTGTGGTGAACAAGTTACTTGCAGGGTTAGAAGAAGATAACTCATGACTTCCAATCAAGGATTTACGCAAGGAATAAGGATGATATACCCCAGTAATTGCCTTCTTCACACTTAAGTGAATTTAATCTGGATATGTGGCATTGAAAATAATTTTAAAAAAAAATGTTTCAATTTGTTGTCAATCTCAAGATGGATAGTTAAAAGGAATGAAAACTCTTATTGACACTAAGAACAATTTAAAACATAATATTAAGTTTGAAATTGCATGAACTTAAATGAAAAATATGTATAAAAAAAGAAGCCATTATTCAAAGTTGTCAGGAAAAAAATACTAGCTTTGGAAGATAAAAATCAAGATTTGTATCAAATCCAAACTGAATTTAGAGGTTTTGAGTGAACAAAGGAATGCATATGCTTTTTGAATCAGTGTCAATAATCAACTAGAAGAGCAAGTGTTCCCTATGACAGCAAAGCTAGTTACATATCAGTTATTCAATAATCTGAATTCCCAAATTACAGTGTGCAACATTTAATGGTATTAATCCTTCTAAGTTTGATTTAAAGAATTGTATAGCACACTTTAACAACTGTACCAGTTCCATCAATTCTAACAAAGCAAAGTTAGCCCTATTAAAGAGTTATCTTGTCGTGAACAAAACAAGTTCTAGATTTCAAAATTCAAATGATAAGCACTCACTCATTGATTTTGTCAGAAATAAATGAATTTTCTCAAAATACAAACTTTGCTTAACACAAACAAACTCGCAAAATTTCACAACTTGATGCAAAATGTTTGTCGTCCGATGGAAAGGCCAGAATCACATCTGGGAGTGAATTCCCAAATGAAATAAAAGATGGAGCAAAATCGGTTGTCGTCAGACAGTTAAGATGACAAGCATAATTAACACGTCCCTTGACTAACATTAAGCGATCGCTATTATTAACTCTCTTTCTCTCTCACCTCTTAACTTACTTCTTTTCACCATTCACACTGAGCGATAACTTCAAAGATAATACTCTCCAACAATAAACGCTCATACATACATACATACATACATACATACGTACGTCCCTGCCTATGTACACATGAACTCACTCCTGCAATGACTACTACAAACATTTTCAATGAACTTTTGGTACCCTTCACCTCTTAATAATATTTTTCTTGGAACATTTAACCTCTACCAATTCATGTTACTCTTTTCTATTAATAAATTTCTCTTTAAACGGGTATACTTTTATTCTTTCACAAATCCACACATTCCAAACTCCAACCTTCTGATGATAATGCATAATCCTAAGTTGTAGGAAATTTGGTTATGTGCCACACAAGGCCAATTAAATAAACCTTAACCATCGCCCTACTTCTTCAATTTTACTGGCTATGCTCTTCAATTAATATCAGATCTTATCTTAGAAAACAACACTAGATGTAAGTTTTAGTATTGTAGCCAAAGGGGAGTAACCCAGAATTCCATTTCAACATGTCACCCTCCTTATCTGGAATCAGAAGTTAAACATATAACCTGCCATGTGCAGAACAGATCCATAAATAACTGAAAGGCCCAGGAAAAACAAATCAGTTTGCATCCTAGGCATGCAAGTGAACACATCTAAATATTTGTTCTTTCTCCACATGCACATATCCTTTGTCTTTTTCAAGCCAAGTTTAGACATTAAAGAGAAAGATGGCTAGCAAAATTTATTCATTTTTTTCAAATTTCAGTGTGCACAATGACCAAAATACCACCAGCATCCATTGGAAAAAATAGATAGACAAACTAGAATACCTCTTCATTGCCTTCTTAACAACAACAGAAAATGAAAGGCAACACTTCTACATTATGCCAGAGACAAATGTTTTGACATCAGTTACAATTTCACAGACCAGCAGAAAGGCACTAGAGTGACGACTGTATCAAAGGATGGAATTACAATATCTAAAAAAATATGAAACCACAAAAAAAAAAAAATCACTAACTGACCATTTCACTCCTCAAAAAACACATTCGTAAGGTTTTCAAATTCTGACCGGCGACACAAAACCCAGATGCTAACATAGATACCATGCTAGGCTATGAACTCTGACAGCCACATGTGACTTCTAATATGTAAACTGGGAAATTTTGGCTCAGGTTCTGCAGAGATGTTTGTCCTCTAGAGTTAGAAGAAAAGTGCCAAGAGATAACTCCACCCTCAAACAATTATTAGACAAAGTTTGAGCCATGGAACTTTCTCAAACATGTGGTGGAGACATGGAACAAAGGGAAGTCCATGCATGTTCATCTTACAGCTGCAGTTGCAACTACATGAGCAACAAGTGATACTCATACAAAGACACAAACAGCAGAGATAACAACTCCAACAGCAACAGTAGTCCCAGACACCTATAACGAAATAACCGCCATGCTACTCAGAGACCCAGACCACATGGAAGACTAAACAAAGATGGTGGACAGACCTGCCATTACTGTGGATATTCAGCAACACGCATATGCCCTGGCCCGGGGGGCAACAGTGCCTTAAAATGAACCACTTTGCCCAAGTTTGCAAGTCCAAAGTCTTATTTTCACCCTCATGAAACTATATCTCCTACATGAAGTGATGAGTCAGTGTTCATGGTGAAAATTCCTGCCTCAACAATGACACTCTAGGTCATCATTTTCATCAATGACACTCCAGTGACCTTTGTCATAGACATTGGTGTCAATGTCAACATACTCTCTGGATGCTCATATTGCAGTCTACAGCACAGACCAACAATACATGACACAGCGATGCAGATATTTGAATATCCATCCAAACAAGCGATACCTGTTCGTGGATTCATCGCTACCCACATTAAATTTAAAAAGATGCTGCAGAGCAAAAATATTCATTGTCGACAATGAAGACCACTTGCTCTGACACAAACTGCAAAACCTGCTCAGTGTCCACTGTCAAGGCACTGGATATAATAACATTCAATTTCACATTTCACATAATGGTTCCCATTCCTGACAAATTCCCTTCACTATATGATGGGAATATGGGAAAGATTTCTGGATCGACCATAAACCTTCACATTGACTCCTCCATTTCATCAGTGACTTAATATCACCACAGAATACCCTTTCACGTGAGGAAGAATGTCAAGGCATAGTTAAAACACATCAAATGGATGTAATCAAAGACGTTACTGAGTCTACCCCTTGTATAATCCCTGTAGTGATGGTTCCCCAAAAAACAGGGGGGTGTGAATTTGTATCGACATAAAAAAAGCTAACAAGGCCATCCAAAGGATTAAACATCCTATGCTGACCATGGATGATTTGATTGCAAACCTAAATGGCTTAACAATATTCAGCAAATTAGTCATGTCGAATGCAACAAGTTGGACTGGGGGAATCCAGCAGATACATAACTACATTCTCCACACATGCTTGAATATTCAGATATAAATGCCTACTTTTCAGAATAAATGCAGCCTCTGAAATATTCCAAAAAGCCATTGCTGACCTCCTGAAAGGCATTCCAGGGGTTAAAAACCTCTCAGACAACATCATCATCCATGAACATGACCAAACCTCGCATGATAACAGCTCAGAGTATCTATGAAATGCTGAGGCTAGACTGAACAGAGAGAAATGCCTTTTTTCAGTGTGACAGCTAACCTTCTTTGGTCACACCTTCAGTGAAAATGGGGTATCACCAGATCCAGAGAAGATCTTAGCAATAGTCAACTGTAAATCTCTAACCAATGTTGGGAAAGTCTGTTCATTGCTGGGCATGGCCCAGTATGTAGGAAGATTCATCCCACACTATGCCACAGTCAGCGGGCATAGTGTGGGTCATGTCACGTTGAATACACCGGTTCCCGCTCGATCACCGAAGTTAAGCAACGTTGAGCCTGGTCAGTACTTACGTGGGTGACCACTTGGGAATACCAGGTGCTGTTAGCGTTCACGGATGTGCGTTGTGGTGCGGTGGATGTCGGCTTGGAGGGGGAAATCGGTGAGCCGAGTACCAATTTCAGTCGAGCACACTGCACTCACTTGCGCACTAGTACCCTTGGGAAAGGTATTAATCCGTCCGTTCCCTCCAGTTATGGGTTAAATAACGGGGTAGGACTTGGGACCCTGCCCTTAAACAAATCCCAATGAGACTTGCTCCGTCAGGGAGGAAGCCCGCTCAACCCGACTAGGGTGAATGCGGCATACATACATACATACATACATGCCACAGTCAGTGAGCCACTCCAACAACTCACTATAAAAGATACAGAATAGAGGTGGTCAGAGATAGAAGAAAAAGCAGCAAGCAAGTTGAAGGAAGCATTGACAGGAGTTGGAGTTATGGCTTACTTTAATCCAAACAAAGAAATCAATGTCAGATTAGGCGCAGTACTCACACAAAATGGAAAAGTACTGTGCTATGCCAGCCATGCCCTCACAGATGTAGAGCAGAGATATTCGCAGACTGAAAGGGAGATGTTGGCCGTGGTATATGCTGCTGAACATTTTCATCTTTATTTATGTGGGTCGAGGTTCATCGTTACCACTGACCATCAATTATTTCTCAGGACTGAGAAGAGCTTCAAACCAAACTTGTCCAGAAAGTGGACCTGCAAACATGGCCATTTGTATTTTACTAACATATGGTATTGAACGTGATGAACACACTTTGCAATGTAGAGATATTTTTCAGTTACACAACAAAGGAAATTTAGACTCTACACACACAAAAATTTTTATATTATTCTCTTTGACATTCACACATTAAATATCAGTAAACAAAATGAACCATTCTCCACGCCCCTTATGATAAACTTTATTTATGCATGTCTTTACTAGAAATGAGAGGGGTTTAGTATTGTAGCCAAATGGGGATTAACCCCTAATTTCATTTCAACAGGACACCCACTCTTATTATTTTTGAAAAGATATAAGATTTTCGTTGAGGGTACCTAAGACAGAGTAAATACCTCAAAGAAAAATCAGTACTTAATTTTAAAATGCATTTTAAAAAATGACAAATATTTCTTGAAGCTTTAAATTTTAGCTTCAATTCCAAGATAATAAATTAACTATTTTTGATCATCAAAATATTTTTGGTATATTTGAAAGTGAATTTAGATTGTTTGGAATCTTTTTCTGTTCAGTAAAGTTGTCATTAAATATGTATTTTTTTTTTTTCGCATCTGCACATTTATGTTTTAATGCTTGTCATTAAAATATAAAACATTTCCAAGTGCCGACTTTTTAAATTTTTAATTAATATTTTTTGAAAAGATAAGATTTTTGTTGGACATACCTAGTTTGGAGAGGAATAAAAAATAATGTTGGATCAAAAGAAATCCAGTAATTGCTAAAAAATAAACACGTATAAGCATTTTTATATGTATATATGATAAGTAGCACCAAATGAATGCATTTTTTCTGAAACAAAAACAAAATAAATGCTAACTCCTTTGCAAGAAATCAGAAAAATTTTAGATTCAAAAGAAATTTAAAATCCTTATTCATTAATGAATAAATTGTTTGCTGAATACTTTGTTTTTATAAGACTGTGACAATATTGTTTTGGGGTCTGCATGTATGTTGTGGTACAGTGGATATCAACTCGGAATGAGAAATTGGGGAGCCAAGTTCAAATTCCAGTTGAATTCATTGCATTCACTTACGCGCACACACCCTTGGGTAAGGTATTAATCTGTCTCTTCCCTCCAGTTATGGTTTAAATAACAAAACAATTTGGGTTCTATAGCCTTGGTTAGCAACCAGTCTACCACAGAAAGTAATGGCAACCTACTGCAGGATAATCTTCTGCCCAGTCAGTCACATCTCTTTCGAGACATGATCGCCCAAGTGTGTATCATGTATGGCACTTAATTGACTGACTGATTCCCTCAGACCTTTACAATTTTGAGTGTGATTGTTTGAATTTTGTTGTTTGTGAAATATAATGAAAACTTGCTGAATATTTTATTTTTGAACCTTGAAAAATTTTGACAAAATTGACAAAATTCTCAATAAATAACAATAATAAGAAAAACAGGACAAAAAATATGTAACTACAATCTAATCTAAACTTATTTATAAATGGAACTTTGTGTGTATCTGTGTGTCCATTACCTATAGACTCCGAAATAGCTGAATCGATTTTCTCGAAAATTTACACAGTTGTACTATAAGTGTCTGTGAGTGTTCTTAGCTAGGTTTTGTGTCGAGGTACCCCTGATAAATATCAAAAATCAATAATCGAAAAAAATCGGGTTATAGAAGGAGTGGTCCGATTTTAATCAAATTTGATACATTCATAGACAAAGACATAAGAAATGATATTCAGAAATTTCAAGGTTGCCATTTTTACGACAGTGCAGAAAATTGATAATATATATAAAAGGTAAGATGTTTGTATGTGTGTCTGTTTATCTGCCTGTATGTCTGTATTTTTTCAGCCCTTTTATTTTAGTTTTTGTTTCAGCTTTGGCTCTAAGTAGATATAATTGTAGTTCTTAGTCTCAGCCATGATACCATTTACTCAGGATTTATTTAGCCTTCAAAATTCAGTTTACAATGAAAAAAACTGATTTGATATCAATACCAGGAAATCAAGATTTGACTTACATCCATTCATTTTTCTTTCAGTCTACGGTTTCGCTTTAACTGGAAACAACTATTGCTTTTTCATCTTTTGTGCCAACATCCAAAGAGTCTGAGCTCCAGGACCATGGATTAGTTTTAAAGCTTTCATTACACCCGAGCAATGCCGGGCTGTACTGCTAGTTATATGAATAAAAGTAAAAAGAAAAAAACAAACAAACTATAAGAATAAAGTAAAAGGTTTACAAAGTAGAAATAGTGTTCGTATACAAAAGGGATATCGTCATGAGATTAGATCATTCTGAATGAAAAGAATGTGACAAGGAAAAGTATAGGATGGCACTCTATTTAGAGCATTAGAAAAATTTAAATTCAAGAACTTTTGAAAAGCTTTGTAAATAAATTAGCGTCACTTTCTTCTGACAGAATGTAGTCTAACTTTATTGTATTATTTTGTCCTTCAGTCACTTTTGCAGGTTTTGAATATTGGTGGTAGATATGTTTTTTTGAGATAGAATTAGAATACATTGTCACAAGATTGTGGCATTCTCTTTTTATTTAATTATGGTATTTAATAATTGGAGAAGCAATTTTACTTCTTGTAGTGCAGCTGCTAATGCCATTTATTCTGCATCACATATTGACAATGCTACTTTAGATTGTTTTCTTGTTAATATATATATATATATATATATATATATATATAGTGTGTATTTTGGCAGCATTTTTTCATTAATACAGGTTTCATTGAATAATATAGACAAGTTCTGTCTATTTATTTTGTGTAAGATCCGTTCGTATGATCTGATTAGCTTGATAGTGTTGTCATGGAAAGACGGCAAGAAATCGCAATAATTGTTGATTTTTTTATCAGGTCTGAGCTTTCAGCTTACATAAGCCATTATCAAAGGATGAACATTTAATGTTCAATGAACATAGAACATTTAAATTATTATTAACAGAGTGGAGTTATACAGAGAAAATTAGACAGGTCCATTTTTTGTGTTGCACATGGCTGTAGGCCGAGAAGGAATGGTGGTAGTGGGTTTTTTGTTCAACTGAGTGTATAGTGGTATGAGGGATTGGTTTGGGAACTGCTGCTACTATGGTGTAGGGGGTAAGTATAATCACTATGACCTCTCCCGTCGATTATAAGCATTGAAGTATGTTAGTAGAGTCAACAATTATTGCGATTTCTTGTCATCTTTCCATGACAACACTATGAAGCTAATCAGATCATACGAACGGATCTTACACAAAATAGACAGAACTTGTCTATATTATTCAATGAAACCTGTATTAATATATATATATATATATATATATATATATATAAGCTTCCAACTACTACAGAATTATATTTTTTTACCTGCTTACATTCACAGAGACATGCATTTTAGAAAATCTGAATTCACAAACTTCAGTGGAAAAGTTTTTCTTGAGTGTGTGTTAACATGTGTCGTTTCAGATTTGAATTTCTGGAAAACTTAAATCCACAGATTTCACAGTGGAAACGCTTCTCTCCAGTGTGTGTATATATGTGTCGTTTGAGACTTGAACTTTCAGAAAATTTAAATCCACAGATTTCACAGTGGAATGGTTTTTCTCCTGTATGTATTAACATGTGTTGCTTGAGATGTGAATTTCGGGAAAACTTACATCCACAGATTTCACAGTGAAAATGTTTCTCTCCAGTGTGTGTTAGCATGTGTTGTTTGAGACTTGAATTTTGGGAACATTTAAATCCACAGATTTGACAGTGGAATGGTTTCTCATCTGTGTGTGTTGACATGTGCCGCTTGAGATGTGAATTTTGAGAAAACTTACAACCACAGATTTCACAGTGAAAACGTTTCTCTCCAGTGTGTGTCTGCATGTGTGTTTTGAGAGATGAATTTTGGGAACACTTAAATCCACAGATTTCACAATGGAAAGGTTTCTCACCAGTGTGTGTTAACATATGTTTATTGAGTGATGATTTAAAGAAAAAACCTACTCCACAAACTTCACATGGGTAACGCTCTCCTCCAATATGTGTATCCATGTGTCGTTTGAGATTTGAACTTTGAGAAGACTTAAATCCACAGATTTCACAGTGGAAACGTTTCTCTCCTGTGTGTGACATTATGTGCCGTTTGAGAGTTGAATATAGAGAAAACTTTAATCCACATATTTCACAGTGAAAACGTTTCTCTCCTGTGTGTGTTAACATGTGTTTTTGGAGTGGTGATTTTAAGGAAAAATTTGCTCCACAGATGTCACAGTGGAATGGTTTTTCTCCAGTGTGTGTTAACATATGTGTTTTGAGATTTGAATTGTGAGAACATTTTAATCCACAAATTTTACAGTGGAATGGTTTTTCTCCTGTGTGTGTTAACATATGGCTTTTGAGAGATGAACAATGGGAAAATTTACATCCACAGGTTTCACAGTGGAATGGTTTCTCACCAGTGTGAGTTAACATGTGCGTTTTAAGATGTGCACTTTGAGAAGACTTATATCCACATATTTCACAGTGAAAACGTTTCTCTTCATTGTGTAACATCATGTATTTTTTGAGATTTTCATTTATGAACAATCTCACTCCACGGTTTACCTGTATGTTATCATTGAACAACTATTCCAAGAATCTCACAATGTAGGAATGTTTTTTTGTTCATGTATGTTCATCATCAAAGTTTTCTGGTACTAAGACGCAAGCTGCAAAAAAAATAAAAAAATAAACTCAACAATGGAGGAACAAAACACACCAAAGAGGATTATGAAATTGATTTATAAAAAATGGATTTTCTAATATTTTTAAAGCTGATCCTAATATTTTGAAATGAAACAACATTATATGTTGATCAAATAAAAATATGCATTTTGTTATTTTGCAAGGCATTGTGATCAACTTCACTTTTAAACATAAAAAATGAAGGCAAAAAGACTGATAAATTAGTATTTAAATCTGAGACATTATACAGTTTATTCTGACTAAAATCAATTGTACATTGCAATAAGGTATATTTTATTCTGGCTGGTATGTGAGACTAGAGCAAATTTGCCAGTAGATTTAGTTAATGTTCAGTGGACATGGATGCATGGGTGTTGGAATGGGCAATGGAAGAGAAAAACAAAATCACTAAGCTGAAATGGATCATACAATACAATAGAATATATTTTATTCTGACTGGCATGTAAAACTAGAGCAGATTTGATACTAGATTATTATTAAATCATGTATCAGTGGACATGGATGTGTGGGTGTTGGAATGGGCAATGGAAGAGAAAAACAAAATCACTAAGATGAAATGAATCATACAATGCAATAGAATATATTTGATTCTGACTGGCATGTAAAACCAGAGCAGATTTACTACTAGATTATTATTAAATCATGTATCAGTGGACATGGATGTGGGGGTGTTGGAATGGGTATCCGAAGATAGAAAACCACAATCTGAAAAATCTAGTTCTAAACTAGGAAAAAACAATTTGATAAAAAAAAAGATGGAAATCAGATAAAATTTTTTGCCAGAAATACCATAACCTTTCAATGTGTGAAGAATACCAGCATGCCAAACTCTGTCAACTGCCTTCAAGACACCCAAAACCACAGTCAAATCATTAAAGCTTGACAGACTATTTCAGCAGTAACTATGAATACATCAGCAGTTGACTGAGAGAAGCAAAAGCCATATTGCTTATATGAAAAACCTTGTGAGCTGCTTAAGCAATTCAGAGATAATTAGAGCCTCTAGTACTTTGCTAAAAGGTGTAGTAGACTAATAGCCTGATAGAAGGATCAGTTGGTTATCCTGAGTTCTGAAAGACTGGAGACATAGCTGCAGATTTCCATCAAGCAAGAAATCAATCAGGAAAAAGGGTATTCATTGCAGTGAGAATAGAAGTCAATTCAGAGGCACATTACTGAAGGACTATTTTTTTTTTTTAATCATTTCACCCCGATCAAGGCGGAAACGCCACTGATGTGCAGGGGGTTACATAAATGTAAAAAGATTAATTAGAAAAGAGTGAGGATTACAAACTAGTTAGAAAGGAACAATAGAAAGCTGAGAAAGCAGGTGCGATGACAGATACATAGGTGGAGAGAAAGGGAAGGTTATACAGGGGAGGGGAGAGAGCTAGAGGCCAGTGGTTAGTAGATGAGTATTGACTTTGCATTTAAATTTCTGGGGGTTGTAGCCGTCAGGAAAGCAAGAATACGGGAGTGAGTTCCACAGGCGGGAAGTGCGAGAGAGGAAGCTGCAGGAGTAGAATTCTCGTCTGCATTTGGCTAACCTGACTGTGATTGCAGATATACCATCCGTTCTACTTGCTTTGTGGAGACGATGTTTAGAGATGTCAGCAGAAACCATGGATAGGAGTCATATGCATATCATGCAATGTCATACTATGTTCTAATTGACTGGAAAATGTAGGGAAAAAAATTTACTATTATTAAAGGCCCTATTACAGAGATGTGCATCGTGGTGCAGTGGGTATTGGCTTGGAACGAGAAATCGGGAAGCCGAGTTCGAATTCCAGTCAAATTCCTTGCATTCACTTACGTGCAAATACCCTTGAGAAAGGTATTAATCTGCCTTTTCCCTCTAGTTATGGGTCTTCTGAGATATGATCGCCAAAGTGTGTATCACGTATGGCACTTAACTGACTGATTACAGAGATACCAGAAATCACAAGAATCAAACTTGTTAAAGGCAATACAGTGCCTCACTCTATTAACAAACAAAACAATGCCCTCATTCTGGGTTGTTACTAAATTAAAAGGTAATTAAAATATTATATGTAAAAGTCATTTACATTGTATTTACCATGTAATTTTATTTTCATTATTTCATCCATAGTTAAATTTTTCAAACATCATGTTGTTGATGGATCTGAGAATACCACATAAAAATACCTACATTATTTTAAAAACTGCTTTTCTGTGATATTTTAATCTAAAAGTTATCATTTTAAAATCAGATTAATTCAACTTTAAATCAGCTAATTTTTCTCAAATGACATTTTTGAATTGTAGTAAGCTTTTCGATTAAATTAATAAATATAGTTTTGATTTAATAACAATATCACGTAACCAGCAGAAATTAATATTGGAATATTAAGGTTTAAAACATTATAGTTAAAATTTTTAAAATGAAGAAAATTGTAAATATTCATTATTCATAAAAAAACATTTTTCTTAAGACAATTATTGTCTATATTTTATTCATAAAACCAATGAAAAACTTTTCTAATTAAATAATGTCTTAGTTTATTGCATTTTTTATTTTATGATTTTAAGCAGACTTTCAATAACTGGAAGGTGTGCTTTCCTTAAAAACAAAAAATGGAATTGATAATTTACATTACTATAAACATTAAGCACTACAAAAATGCATTTCTCTAAATTTCATGAAATTAAGTGTGGTGGGGTAACAGACATTTAAAAAATATTTTACCAAGTTTTTTTTAAAAAAGAAACATTCTTGAAATAATTTTATTAATTTCTGAATGAGTTTCAAACATTTCATACAAATAAAAATATACAACTCTCGCACATTATTTTTAGGAAAATAAAAAAACTTAAAGTTAAATTAATCTGATTTACACAAGTAGTATTTATTTATAGCCTGAAATTTAGAATAAAACTATTTCTTAATCTTAGAGTGTTGATCTTTCTGAGCTTTCAACCTCTGTATGATTTGACATGTGATGTCAGTCAGATGCAAGATAGTGTATGGGTCACCAGAATTGACATAATCATCTAATTTTTTTCCTGTAAAGGGAAGAAACTGTGATACATGACCTTTTAATGTAGACACAGAAATTACCATCCAGAAAAAAACCAAAAAGCTTCAAATACACAAAAATATTTAAAATTATTTAAAAAATACAATGGCTAAATGATTTTTTTCAATTTTCAATGAGTAAATATAATCTTCACTTAATAACTGCAAGTCTTTGAAGTATTTTAAAAATATTTTGGAAACTTTATAAATTATTATAATTAAAAAAATGAAAACAATTCTTTCAAAATTTCAATAGTAATCGAAACTTTTTTCTTGTCCTTAATGTTTATTTTTTATTCAAGCAATTAAAAGCTTATCAAATTAGATAATGTCATAGTGATATTGCATTTTTTATTTTACTATAATTTTGGAAGCAGATTTTCAGAAATAGAGGCCAAATTTTTCAAAAAAATAATAGATAATTTACATTCTCCAATGAGTCCTGTGTTAAACTAACAAAGCTATTTATCGCAACAAAATTTAATTTTTTAAAATTTCATAACTTTAATTGGAGAGGGGTAACAGAGAAACAGATTTGAAAAAATAATAATTTTAAAACAATTTCATTCATTTCTGAATAAGTCCTGATAGTTTCATTACAATCCAACAATCATTTAATTTTTGCGAGAATTTCCAAATTAATATGTTTGTCACAGGAAAAAAAGCAAAAAAAAAAAATCTGAGTTATGTAATATTAACTTTTCCATTGTAAACTCTTGCAATGATTTGGTTATCCACTAACTCAAATCAAAACAAGATATTTTATCAAAATTTTGAACAAGTTAGAAGGGATTAAAAAATAAAAATAAAAAGTACTTTTGATGGGAAAAGTCCGTTTTAATTAAGTTTGGGGGTCTATTTTTATTCATACTATGTTTTTTTTTTTTGTTTTTTTTTAGTGGAGGTACCTCAATGCTGTATTTTTAGTTAAAAAAAAAAAAGAAGAAGCAAAACTCATTAAAAATAATTTAATCATCGTTTGTTTTTGTAAAAGAGGAACCTCACTTACGGAAAATCTGCACTGAATCGTAAATCATCTTTCAGGAAGTACGTGAATGTTCGTCTTTTGTCTATTATCTTTCAAAGAAAAAAAAAAACGAAAAATGTGTTACGACCGACCTTACCTTTTTTGCGAATCCAAACTTCTTTTTTTTCATACAAAACAAAACAAAAACAAGCAGAATAGGTTGTTGTGTTTGTTGGACTTTATATTTCTTTCTTAAGAGCGACAATATTTTTTTAATCAATAAAACTTCCAATTTTTAAAGAAATTGCAATTAAAAAGATAAATTACTAAAAAAAATTGTAGCTTCTCAAAAAACGAACAGAACAAAAGAATTAGAAAAGCCGGTGTAAAAGAAAAAAAATTCCATACGCAAAAATAGTTTGGGTGCACACAATATACCAGAACATTGTATGTATCGAAATCTCAAAAAAGTTGATTTGTGTCGTTGTCGTGTTTCATTTTTAATTTATGTATGTATGAAATATGGTGTTTATTTATCCTTTTTCGTCGTTTTTCTTGTCTCTCCCTGTTGTTTTTTTTTTTACCTTTGGAGGTGTATTCATTTTTTTTTTTTTTATTAAATATATTTATTTTATTTTATTTTATTTTATTAATTCTTAAATGGCAAGGTAAATGATTAAAAATGCCTTCACTTACCACTTGTTTTTGATTTCCACTCATTTTCGATTCGTGTATTTTTAATTTTTTTTAAATAAAACAATTTTTCTTGAAGCTTTAGCTTTTATTTAGAAACTAAATGTAAGCAAAAGACTACTTAGTATATTTCAAAAAGAAATCATATTTATTGCAATTTCAACTTTCTTAGAGTTTTCAAAAATTATCATTTTTTTTTTCGTCCATTTTGACAGCTTGACAAGCTTGTAAATAAAAGTTAATTCTCGGTTTTAAAAATCTTGCCAAAAAATTGATCTTTGACAGGTTATTTTGAAAAAGTTACCAAATTTAAAGTTAAATTAATCTGATTTTACTTGTTTATAGTATGAAATTTAGAATAAAAAATATTTTCTTAATCACGGAGGTCATAGATTTCTGACCTGTTAAATTTTATTGATGTCAGCCAGATTTTTGCAAGAATTTTAAAATTAATTTTATTTTATTTTTCACAGAAAAAAAAAGAATTTTGTTGCATTTTATGAAAACTCAAAAAAATTGGTCAACCACTGACGACAAAAAACAAAAAAAGAACAGGATTTTTTATAAAAATTTCGAACGTGTTAGAAAGGATTAAAAAAATAATAATGATGAATTACTTTGATTCATCCTCTTAATAATAATTATATAAACTTTTTGAAGATACAACTTTGTCTTAATTAATTTGAGGCCTTTTTCTTTTATGCTATGCAGTTTTTTTTTTGTTTTGTTTTTTTTCGAATTACTTAGAGCCTAGGAAGTTAGATTTATAATTAAATTTTATTTATTGTTGTTTGAATGTGGACACATAGCATTCATACATTTACAAACATACACACACATACAATATTAGTACTAAGTACAGAAGTACACATAAACTTTCGAAACCGAATTTAATTTCTTGTTGAAATTTCATGAAATTGTAGTGAACAAAACAAGATCTAGATTTTAAAATTCAAGTGCTAAACACTGGCTCATTGTTAGAAATAATCGAATTTTCTCGAATTTACAAACTTTGCGAAATTTCACACCTCGATGCGAAATGTTTGTCGTTTAATGGAAAGGCCAGAATCACATCCGTGAGTGAATTCCTAAACGAAATAAAAGATAGGCCTGCGTCAGAGAGTTAAGAGACAAGCGTAATTAACACGTCCCTCGACAAACGTCAAGCGATCGCTATTATTGTCTCTATCTTTCTTTTTCATCTCTTTCCTTTTCACCCTGAGCGAATACTTCAAAGACACTCATCATACCCAATACATTCCTGCCTACATCCACACAAGTTACTACTACGAACTCTTGATACCTTTCTTTAACAATTCATGTTATTCTTTTGATCTTTTCCATTAATAAATTTCTGTTTAAACATATAAAAGGTATACTTTTATTCTTCACTAACCCCCACATTCCAATCTCCAACTTTCTGATGATAGCAAAGAATCTTAAGTTGTAGGGAGTTCGGTTATAAATGACACATGGCCAATTAAAAAAAAGTACATTAACCATCTCCCTACTGCTTCAAAATTACGTGTGTGGGAGGTGTAATAGATGTAAAAAAAAAAAAAATAAATATTACCAATATTTTCTAAAAATAATAATTTTAAAAAAATTAATGAATAAGTCCTGGAAGTTTCATTGAAATCCAACAATTATTCACAATTCAACTATTATTTTATTTTTGTAAGAATTTCTAAAAATTAAATGTATTAAATACATTTAATTTTATTATGGATAGTATGGATTGTTTTGTTTTGTTTTTTGGTGAAAATACATTGTATTTTCACAAAAAAAAACTGAATTTCAATACATTATCCATAGTAAATTCTGTTAAATATTTGGATACTTGCTAACTTAAAAAGAAAAACAGTATTGAATGTTTAAGAGGTTTTTAATTTTGTTGTTTTCACTTTTCGTCAATAATGAAATTTTATGAAAAGTCAGAAAAAAACTGATTGAGATTGCGAGAGAAACTATATTTTTGAGCAAGGAACAAATTCTTCTTTAACACCGGTTCCTGCAATTCTTTCTTTTTTTTTCTGTGCAGACAATAAACGCCTTCTATTTTCAAATAACCTTTTTTTAATTACTTTAAAAATATCAAGTTTTATATTGATTACAACATATTCTCGAGGTTGGAGAAGAAATATCAAGTCCAGCACAACATTAAAATTTTAATCCTGTTTTTGTACGGAAAAAGTTGAGATTCGCCCAGTGTAAAAAAAGGTAAGTTAGACGAACCGTGACGGACTTCTAAAGAAAACAAAAAATGCATTTTAAATAACCGTCTTTTAGCTTAAAATTCGATTTTATTTCTAAGATAATAATATCCTAAAGCTAATGCAAATTGAAAGAAAAAGTAATTTCCTTTTATAAATAAAGATTCCAAGCATTTTTAAAACATTAGCACGTTTTTCCGTCCTTCCTCGACAAATCGAACTGCCATCGGTAAAAAAGTGTAAACAAATTTATATTTTTTAGCCTTACGAATATGCTGTTTCAAAAACGTTATAAAGATTTACCAATAAATTTAAAATATATTATTGTTATTTGTTTTTCACACTTACATTGTTCAGATTGTTGTCCTTATCTTCTTTTTGCCATATTCACGACGTTTCAGTCATATGCTCCACCCTTTCTCAAGTGATTGGCATTTCGGACTGAATCCCCCACTTTTTTTTTTCACCTAGGTAGATTGGTAAATTTTCGTTTTAGGTCCCGAAGGCTTTTCCGGGCCTTCTTCAAATTTATTCAAAATAGCATTATTTCTGTGCAAATGTATATGCTGAACTCAAATCAACAATTAGTTATTGAAGACACCTACCTTTGTGATCTGAACGTCCATAAAAAATCGAACTACATTTTGTCTCCCGTAATTCTAACGCAGTCATGTAATTAACTGCAGAATGACGTACTGTGTAGGACAACAAATTTCGGTCTATTTTCGGTCAATTTTTTTCCTTTATTGAAACTTCCGGCTATTTATTTCCTGTAATGAAAGTAATAAGCGTAGAAATACAATGGCGCATTACTTCCTGTAATGAAAGTAATGCGCCATTGTATTTCTACGCTTATTACTTTCATTACAGGAAGTAAATAGCCGGAAGTTTCAGTAAAGGAAGTAAATCGACCGAAATTTGTTGCCTGTGCAGTACGTCATTCTGCAGATAATTACATTACTTCGTGGGAGTTATGGGAGAGAAAAAGTGCGAGATATTATTCCTTTTTTTATGAACTTTCAAATTAAAAAAGGTAGGTTACTTCAATAACTAATTGTTGATTTGAGTTCATCATATACATTTGCACAGAAATAATGCTATTTTGGATAAATTTGAAGAGGGAAAAGCCTTCAGGACCTAAAACGAAAATTTACTGGTAGATTGTATAGTGTGGTGAACATGGAATTAAAGTAACTCTCTCTTCACTTTTTACAAATTTTGCAGTTCAGTGTAAAAACTAATTTTAACCAATAGGAAAAAAGATTGACCCTCTACTGAAGGAAAAAGCCGAAGCCAAATTTCATGATCTGATGTTAAATTAATTTTCTAACCAATGAAAGGAAGCAATTTATAAAACTTGAGAGAAATTCACAAGCCAATCCCAAAAAGTCTTTTGCTATAAAAATTGAAAAAGAAAGTCAAATCAGATGGGAGCAAAATCAGAGACCTCCTAGATGTGACATTTCAAGCCACTTACCTGGCCATAACATCCCGACACACATTTGTTCTTCCTTTTTATTTTTTGTATGCTATTTTCCTTTATTTCTTCTTCATTCTCACCATTCTCGCCGTCAACAAAGAAGACGACGACGACAACAACAACAATAAGACACTTCAACTGACTCCTAAAAATTAATGTCGATAAGTACAATTTTCCTTTATTGCTTTACCTTCCTCTTCACTTTCTACCAGTCATAAAAAGAATAAACACAGACTTTATTACAAACCATTTTGCTACAACTAGAACTCTGCTTTCACTTAACTCCTTACTGCATTTTACACATTTTAACATTTAATAAACATTTAATAATTTCACACACTACAAAATTTAATACATATAAACATTTAATAATTTTACACACTACAAAATTTAATACATATAAACATTTAATAATTTCACACACTACAAAATTTAATACATATAAACATTTAATAATTTCACACACTACAAAATTTAATACATATAAACATTTAATAATTTCACACACTACAAAATTTAATACATATAAACATTTAATAATTTCACACACTACAAAATTTAATACATATAAACATTTAATAATTTCACACACTACAAAATTTAATACATATAAACATTTAATAATTTCACACACTACAAAATTGGATGTTATTTCTCTCGTCAAAATAATTTCAATATTTATATACACAAATTAAAGAAAATTTTCTCATGTTTTATTGACAAGAACTACTTGCATTATAACTGGCTCCTATCCGTCTCACAGTATCTTTTCAACCTTCACCCTCCTTCACATGTTTAAATAATCCTGTTGTCTAATTATATACTGGTATATTATCAACCTCTAATGACAACTGGAAAATTTCAACAAATTTGCAACTCCAAAGCTAAGTACCTCAAAATATACCTTTTTTTTATCCATGTTGTATACAATCGTATAACTTTATGTAAAACCAACTCTGTCCACTTGTTGTACATTTTTGAATACTACTTCATGTTCAACTATTGACTATGCACATTTTTTTCCTGACTATTCATCGAATCGAATTGTGATGTTCAATTATATGCCAATACATCAGCCTCTAACAAGAACAGCAGAATTTCAAAGAACTCTACTCAACATTGAAACTACGAACCCTTTTGATGTTTGATTATTTTTCCCAAAAGAACTGCTGACAACATCAAATGTTTAAATGTGTAAAGAAATTCCTTATTTTGTTTCATCTTGAAAGTAAGGGTGAGAAAGCGTGAAATACATGATCTTTTAATGCTCATATAGAAATTACCATACAAAATAAAACTTCAAATGCACAAAACAATTATTTTAATTAATTTATAAAATAAGATGACTAAATGATTTGTACTAAACTTTTCACTTTTCAATTAGTAAATATAATCTTCACTTCATAACTTACCAACCTAATGCCTACAAGTCTTTGAAATATTTTTAAAATATTTTTGAAACTTTATAAATTATTATAATTAAAAAAAAATGAAAACAATTCTCTTGAAATTTCATTATTAATCGAAAGAATTTTTTTCTTTAGATTATAATGTTCTTCATTTATTTCATTTATTAAAGCAATTAAAAGCTTATCTAATTAAATAATGTTATAGTTTTATTGCATGTTTTATTTTACTAATAGGAGAAGATTTTTGGTAAAAAGGAGCTAAATGGTTGAAAAAATAATACATGATTTACATTCCCCAATGAGTCCTGTGTTTAACTAATAAAAATAATTTTGTCTATAAAATTTAATTTCTTGAAATTTATTGAGTGGGGGGGTTAAAAAGATATTTTTACCAAAACTTTTTAAAAATAAGGATTTGAAAAATAATTTCATTTCTTTGTGAATAAATCCTGAAAGCTTCATTAAAATTTGACAATTATTTGATTCTTGCAAGAATTTCCAAATTAATGTGTCTGTCAATGGAAAAAACTGTGTTATATAATATAGCATTTTCCATTGTAAACTCTCATAACAATTTGGCTCCCCGCTAACGAAAATAAAAACAAAATTTTTACCAAAATTTCAGACGTGTTAGAAAGGATTAACATTTTTTTTTAAAATACTTTGATCTTTCCTCTTAATAATAACATAGACATTCTGATGGAAAAAGTTCCTTTTTATTAAGTTTTGGACCTTTTTTTTTTCATACAATGCCGTTTTTTCAGCGATTTAGTTGAGGTATCTACATAATAGAGAACTCTACTGGAAAATATGAAAATTTAAGGAATCATCACATATCCTAGACCAAGCATAGAAATAAATACAACATGGGAACCAGTAATACAGAGTGCTAGAGAAAAACAATAACAACATCAAAATTGTAATATGAGCTCTGGTAAAAAATTATATTAGACATTACATACCTAAAATTCACACACACATGTATCCAGTGACTTGATTCAAAGACTTATGAGTTCAATACCTGGCTACAGCAGAGGTGAACAAACTTTATGAGTTAAAAAGGAACATCACTATGTTTACCTAAGATGACTTTTAAGAAAATGGAGTTAGTCGAGTAAAATGATTTTGGGGCAAGTTAATTTTCTCTTGCTCTCAACCGCTGGTCGAATGATTTTTTTTTCAAATCTCAAAGGTTGGGCTGGGGGTAAGCAAAAATTACTACAGGAAATTTCAGTATCTTTTTTTACAGTGACAAATACATTGATTTAGAAATTCTTGCAGAAATAAAATAACTGTTAAATTTTAAGGAAACATTCAGGACTTATTAAAAAATGATTGAAATTATTCTAGAAATGTATTTTTTTTTAGAAAATCTTGTAAAAATATTTTTTACAACCCCACTACTTATGTAAAGCCAAAGTAACAAAGGATCTATGAAATATTAAATTACAGAAAATATTTTCTTGAATTTTTAAGATTACTGGGTAGCTAAAAAAGTATATAAGAAAGGGTTTCATGTTGAATTCTTCAAGTAATTTTTAGAGTTCTGTTATCTTTCTTTAAAAATGCTAAACATTAGGTTATCGATAAATATGTCAACACCTCATAAAAACACCTATCGCCATATGCAATCAAGACGTTTCTGCAAAATTTTAAAGTAAATCCAAGTAATATTTGATTTCATTCAGATTAATTAAACTATCAGCTAATATTCTTCGAATAATGTTTCTGAAAAATATATTTTATTTTTGACAAATTTGTCAATATGACCAATTTTAGCTATTTCAAGATAAAAAATAATCATTCCAGTCAATTTAAATAATTTTTGAAATACAGCAAAATATTTTGCTCATTATAAATATTAAATTTAATTTATTAGTTTTAAGCTAAAACTAAAATAAAAGATTCAAGGAAGATTTTTCATTTTCATAATATATTTTACACATTAGGTATGGCTTTTTCTATTTTGAGATTCCTAAATAAGTCTACCATAAAATAGTAAAATAATGCTGTCATAATATTTTTAAAAGTACATTCCAGGCTACATTGACAAATTGGATCACCATAGTTGAACTATTATTACAATTTTATTTACAAGGTACTAACACAGACTTTCTAAAAAAGAAAAAAAAGAAAATTTACATAATTTAAATAACTTCTGAACTTAATTTTTTAATTTGTGTCTTGCAAAGGAAAAACAACACTAAACATATGTAAGTTGTGTTAGATGAATATGGAAAGAAAAACATTTATTCTAAGATTAAATTAGAGAAAAATGACAGAACAATGTTTTCTTTTATGCAAATGAAATAGTTTCATTGTTATTTTGCAATTTTCTTGTAGCTAGGGGAACAAACAATGAGAAAAATAAAATAGAATGATTTGTTTTTGAAATAATAAAAATTTAAAGTAACAATTGATATTTAATCACAGAAGTAAAGATGGGTGTATGGCTGAGTGGTCAGAATGTTTGCTTACATGAAGCCTAGGTTTGAATCTCACAATGGGCGATTTGTCAAAAAGGTGACTTCTTGATGTTCTCAGTCTGGAGGAGGCAATCACAGTGTGTGGTACCTTTGGAAAATGCCTAAAAACCATACTACCGTTGACTTAAGCCTTGCAAGTGTAATTGGGTAGATGACTTTGAGAAGTTGTCAATGTTAGCCACTTTTGGCTTTTTTACCCTCGACAAATTTAAGATTCAGCATTAATCGTGGAAATATAAAACTTTCAACCAAAATTTTCAAGGATCTAAAATGTATAAAAAAGATAGATTTCATTTTCCATAAAAAATCCTTAGATCTTAACACAAAAATTTTGACTATAAAATTTTATTTTTATTAAGTTTTGAGAAATTTTTGAAAGTATCTATTTAAAATTAATCTGTAAAAAAGAAAAATTATTTAGCACCTTTAAATAAAGATTTTAGGTATTTTCTTGGAGTAAAAGTAAAACATCTCACTTCCACCCAGTTTGATTAGCAAACTTGATAGAGACAAACAAAAAGAAAATTAACATACTTTAAAAGTTTCTTTAAAATCTAATGTCTGCCCCAAGTATTTGTTTCATATCAAAATGTTAAATCTAGAGATTAATTAGATTTTATAAAAATATTACTTTTGAAAATAAAAATTAACAAAGAATACATGTTCTCCATTAGCGCCTGTCAACACATTCAAATGTCAAACAGGTTTCATCTCAGAAACCTGCTCCTATTTTAGAAAATTCCTGTCAAATATAAAGTCAGTTATGGATGGTCAAAATTCACCAATAAAAAAGTTTGTTTTGTTTCAAAAAGAAAATATTTAAATTTTATGAAATGATGAATAAACAATTTGAATTTCTTATATTATCAAAAAGAATCAGCAAAAATGAAGGGAAAAACATTTTAAAAAATATTCTTAAGGGATATTGTTACACATGTTTTGTCAATTATTAATATCAGAATAACTCGTTGCCAACAACAATGTCTTTCTAATTGTTATACAGAAATTTATCAAAAAAGAAGGAATCTTATGAATATTTAAACTTTATGGAACTTATCCATTCCAACATCCATGTCTACTGATACATAATTTAATAATAATAATCTGGTAGCAAATATGATTTAGTTTTACATGCCAGCCAAGATAAAATCAAACCCTATTTCTCATTTGACTTCCACTGAAATTGCATTGTAAAATTAGTTTCAATCAGAATAAATTGTATAATGTATCAGATTTAAACATTAATTTATCAGTCTTTTTTTCAATTTCTTTGTGTTCAAAGCTAGTTGATCACAAATCCCTTCAAAATATATAAACTTTGTTTGATCAACCAATAGCATAATTGTAAATTGTTTTCAGATTTTGGGAGCAGTTTTAAGAATATACTTGAACATTGCATTTTTTATTATCCAATTTCATAATCCTACATAGTGTGTTTTCTTCATACATTGCTCAGTTAATTTATTTTTCTTTTTGCAGTTCGCATCTCTGAGAGTACCTGAGAACCATGATGAATATTCATGTGAAAAAGAGGAATTTTTAGACTTAGAAATTCACAGACTACTATTTAACATAGGTTGACACATCATAGAACACACATAGGAAACAAACCATTTCCTGTAAGGAGTTATATATCCCATGAATTCAAATCTTAAAACTCAAATGGTAAACCAGACAGGGGAGAAACCATTCCACTGTGACATCTGTGGAGTAGGCTTTTATTTTAAATCATCAACTAAAAATCACATGTTAACACACACTGGAGAGAAACCTTTCCACTGTGAAATCTGCGGATATAAATGTTCACAAAATTCAAATCTCAAAACGCACATGTTAAAACACACTGGAAGGAAATGTTTCAACTGCGAAATATGTGAATTTAAGTCTTCTCATAATTCATCTCTCAAAACACACATGTATACACACACTGGAGAGAAACCTTTCCATTGTGATATATGTGGATTTAAATCTTCTCAAAATTCAAATCTTAAGATGCACATGTTAACACACACTGGAGAAAAGCCATTCAGCTGTGATATCTGTGGATCTAAGTTTGCCCAAAATTCACACCTCAAAATGCACATGTTAACTCATACAGGAGAGAAACGTTTCCACTGTAAAATCTGTGAATTTAAGTGTTCCCAAAATTCCTCTCTCAAAAAACATATGCTAACACACACTGGGGTAAAAGCATTCCATTGTGAAATCTGTGGAGTAAGTTTTTCCTTAAAATCAACTCTCAAAACACATATGTATACACACACTGGAGAGAAATCTTTCCAATGTGAAATCTGTGGAGTAAGTTTTTCCTTAAAATCAACTCTCAAAACACACATGTATACACACACTGGAGAGAAACCCTTCCACTGTGAAATCTGTGGATTTAAATTTTCTCAAAGTTCCCATCTCAAACGGCACATGTATACACACACTGGAGAGAAACCTTTCCAATGTGCAGTCTGTGGATTTAGGTTCACTCGAAATTCATTTCTCAAAACACATTTGTTAACACACACAGGAGAAAAACCTTTCCACTGTGAAATCTGTGAACTTAGGTTTACAAGAAGTTCATCTCTCAAAACACACATGTTAACGCACACGGGAGAGAAACGTTTCCATTGTGAATTTTGTGGATTTAAGTGTTCCCTAAATTCAACTCTCAAAACACACTTGTTTACACACACTGGAGAGAAGCCATTCCACTGTGAAATCTGTGGAGTAAGCTGTTCACAATATTCAAATCTCAAACGACACAAGTTAACGCACACTGGCAAGTAATCTGTCTAGTGAGAAATTTGAGTAAATGTTCCACTAAATTCTCATCTCAAATGTCAGCATCTGAAAATGTCCCAATTCCTATTGTAAAGAAAACCTTGTGAGGGAAGATAAACAAGGATATGTTATCCAACCAGATAATCTAACCAACAATACAGAAAATAAGCCCAGTGAGGAAGCATCTATGAGAAGATACCCCAGTAAGTTTCATAAAATGCCTGTATATTTAAAAGATTATGTTATTCAAAATTTGAATAACATGGTAAGTTCAACTATAGAGTTTGTTTTTTCTGTAAATTATATATGGCCAGTATTTATATCAAAATTATTACTTCAAATGATTCTATAAAATGGCATATGCCAATGGAAAGTGAAATAAACATTCTAAAAATGAATGATATACAATAATTTTTCTTAATCATATCGCCCCGAGCAAGGCGGTAACACCACTGATGTGCAGGGGGCTACGTAAGAGTGAAAAGATTTGAAAAGGAAAAGCCGGAAACCACATCCTAAACAGGGGAACAAGGGATGAGCCTCTACACCTGTTCAATATACGTGGGTGGAGTGTGAACCAGGCAATAGTTTAGTCTAACTACTCCAATTGAAAAAAAATAAGAAAAAGAGAAAAGTGAAAAGATTGGAAAAGAGAAAGCCGGAAACCACATCCTGAACAGGGGATGAGCCTCTACACCTGTTCAATAGACGTGGGTGGAGTGTGAACCGGGCGATAGTTTAATTAACTGGAAGGTAAAACTCTTTTTGAAAGTTGGTAAGTGTCAGCAGTATTAAAAATTACAATGAATCCAGCATGGGTCAGTTTGTTTTCAAAGGCAACTGAAAGCCTGGAATATATTATAATGAAAATTTCTTCTTCACAGTATGGTACTATGAATACCTGTATAGAAAGAAGAATAGTTGGTTTTGTTTCAGTCTCAAGTGTTTCTGCTTGACAAACCAGCATAAAGTTTCTTTTGAAGTTTAATCTTCTCAGCAGAATCCACTTTGAATGAGGGTGATGCGAAAGTAAAGGAATGCATGAGGGTCTTTGGGAAATCAATTGGTAACAAAACCAGAAATTTGTTATATCCAGGCGCTGCTTTATATTTACGATCTTCCTTGGGATTGGAATAAGTTTTTCTCTGATCTTGACATGCCCATGTTGTTGTTTCTCCATTTTGTATTTTTAGCCACTACTTTGGGACGAGTGAATTTTATTCTTTTAGAAAAATAGTTTTATCATTTTTCCCATCATTTCATTTGTGCCATTTTTATCCAAATTCAGATTCACTTTCTGTGATGATTAATTTTGTTTGATCTTAAATTTTACCTACAGTCTCTTTGTCAGTTTAAGTAACAAATTGGACATTGACTTTATGACCCTCACTCTGTTGTCAGTCTTAAGGTACAAAAGAAAAGATATTAACAAAGTGAGATATGTGACAGAGATGAATAGATTGAAATAGACTTGTATAAACTGATATCAATAGATAAAAACCGGATAAGATATTTAACGGTAAGCTGTTGAAGTTCTCTTACTGTAAGTAAGAAAAGAGAACACTGAATTTTGTTTTCACTACCAATTCTTGTATGTCTGAAGATGACAGTTGTCTCTAACTGCAATTTTGACTGACATGAACGAGACTACCACCACCTTTAAATTTGTTGTTTTTCATTTTTTTTTACTTTTTCAGCCTACTCTTATCAGTTATTACATAAACTTTCCAATTATTAAAAAAAGTTTGAAAAAATTTCAATATTTAAACAATTGGTGGGGTGCTCACTTTCTGATACAACGTCATAGTAAATCAATCCTCCATTTTGGAACCACTTGTGTTGGGGTTGCTTTGTTTTCTTTTTTTGTGGGGGACGAGTTGTTGCTCTTGTTTTTGTCTTTTTTAAGTTTTCTTTAGTTCTTACAATGACATCTTCCTCGGAAACTCCAATAATGGCTTTATTAAAAAATTTTGCAAAGGAATTGGTCATTGAATATGCACAAGCAAAGAAGTTAAATGCACAGGATCGATTTACTATAAGATTGTATGAAAAACTGAACCCCCCTCCTTAGAATTGTTTGAATGTTGAAATTTTTACAAATTTTTTTGTTAATCGGAAAGTTTAGAGTTTAGTCGATAAGATTGCACTGAAAAAAGTTTTTAAAAAAATTGATAATCAACAAATTTACAGGTGGTGGTAATGTTGTATTGGCAAGTGGTTCCGAAATGGAGGATCGATTTACTATAACACTGTATGAAAAACTGAGCCCCACCTAAAATTATTGAAATATTGAAATTTTTTCAAATTTTTTTGTCAATTGGAAAGTTTAGGGTGTAATTGATAAGACTGTGATAAAAATAAGTAAAAAAAAAAATGAAAAACAACAAATTTAAAGGTGGTGGTAGTCTCCTTCAGGTCCACTGCAATTTTTATTACTGCTTTTAAAAAGCATTGAAATGAAAATAGAAGGGAATTTTCATTTTAGGTATCAGAATGTTAAGAATGTTCCTTATAAAAGAAATTAAAGAACATATTTTATGTAATTTAAATGAATTATTCAAGTTAAGTTTTGACATTTGAGAGAAAACAGCATAAATCTAATTTATCATTTTCTTTGTTCTTGGGAATTGGCAATAAAAATAATGAATACATCTTATTAAATTGTTTATTATCAATATTTTTTTAAATGATTGGCAAAGAAGTAGTAGGAGGAGATGTAATAGTTATCAGTGATGGGAGGAGAAGGAACAGATTGAAAAAATCAGGCATGACTGACTGAGAGAGAAAATTTTAAATAATGGTAGTGGAGATGAAGTGAATGTTGTTTGCCTGCTGACTGAACCAGATGTATTAGTAGTAGAAGTAATAACTATCAGTGATGTTAGAAGAAGAAACATTAAAAGAGTCAGGTGTGACTGTGATTGGGAGAGAGAGAATTTTAAATAGTGGCAATAGAGATGAAGTGAGCATTAGCCTTGCTTGCCTGCTGACTTGACCAAAAGGTTTAAGTATCAGAAGTTGGAGTAATAGCTTTTGGTTATTCTTCTTTTGCACATATTGAATCTTTCGGGAAAATTTGCTTATTAGCTGTCATCAATCACTTATCAAGTCAGAAACCTCTGTGATTAAAATCTTTTCATTTTAAATTTCATGCTATGAATAAATAATATTTGTTTCAAATAACTTAACTACAAATTTGCTAATTTTCCAAAAATAATGTTTTATAGATGCATATTTTATTTTTGCTTATTTTAAAAACCAAATAGGTGTTTATTGATGGGGTGTTGGTGTTAAATTTGTTGTATCACAGGGATCAACTTTTCCATCAACTGAAACATGTGGGTACGAAAATGAATTATTTCAACAAATTTGTGATAAATATGACATCAAGCACTAAGTTACAAATTGCAAAAATATAAACCCAGTGGAATTTTCAAAACAGCAAAGAATCTTTACTCAACAATAATCATCTAGCAGGATTGAACACCAAAGAAACAAACTTTTTGAAAGATTCAAAATGTGCAAAAAAGAATTACCAATAGCTATTATTTCTGCTGCTGCTATTTCTTAAACTTTTTGGTTTGGTTGGTATCCATGCAACACTCTCTCTTTGTCTCTATTGCCACTTTTTAAAATTTCTTTCTCTCAGTCAGTTACACATCTGACATTTTTAATCTGCTTCTCCTTCTACCATCACTGAGAGGTATTACGCCTCCCACTACTACTACTTTCCTAACCATTCCCCACAAAAAAAAAAAAAAAAAAAAAATGAAACATTAAATTTTTGTTTTTTTAACAGAAGTTCCAATTTTTATGGTTGAAGGCACAACCTAACTTCTTTTAGAAAAACAATATATTTTTATAACTAGCAAACTAGGTTAAAACTTTGTTTTAACAACACATTCTATCCTGTAAGCAGTTTCATTTGTATTAAGGAATTGTCAACACCACCAAAATTTCTTTCAGCATCTCTTCGTCTCAAGACAGCTGCATGGCATCCTTTATTAATATACTTCATTACGTCTATGATGGCTTGGACAGAACAGCATATTTCTACATTAATATATCCTTCAAAGGCTTTTGAAAGAACAGGAGAATAACAAACAATCCATCTATTATCAATTGTATGTTTGCCTATTTCTTGTTCTGGCAAAAGTTCTTTCTCCATTTTTAGGTGATCATTTTTTGTAGATAAGATATCCTGTCACTTTGATTTTTGTTTTATTAAGTGTTTTTGATAATCTTTTTCACATTGTCTATTTTTTATGCATGGTCCTTGCGGGTTTGTTATACTGCAAAGATCATGAACAATTTTTATTGTGATAATCTTATTTCATTCAGAATCTATGTTAGGATTATAGGTATTATAGGATTATAGGTATTATAGGTATTATAGGTATTTCAGCGCTAATGATTGCATCAATATCCTGAGGATATAACCTGTTCTTCAACCAAAAGAGACTGTGTACTAATCATCTCTTCTGCTATTCAATGGTGTAGGCTTATGTTTTTCCAAAGATTTCACCATTTCCTTGGGTTATTGCTTCAATTAATTTAGTTAGTTTGATTCTGAACACTTTCACAATAACATTATGCTATAATATTATTTTTCCTACACAGGCTATAGGTCAGTCCTACTTAGTTAATTTTTAACCTGGAAAAGGAAAAACAATGCCATACAAACACAAAGTAAATTAAAGAGAAACTGAGCCCAAATACCATTTAGACATTTGTTACATGTTGACAAAATGCAAAAAGGCATACACATCACAAGAAATAAAAAGTACGTTTAACTCACTGAGTGTAGGTGTTCATTTCTCTACGCTTATCGTAGGATATTTTTTTTTTCACGTTTTTTATATGTTCTAATGTGGTGGAAGGCCTGGCACACAAGGCAGGTCACCCTCCCCGGTGCCGTTCTTTGTTTTTCCCCACAACGCTGATCTGTTGGCTTTTGTATTTTTTGTAAAAATTTTCTTGAATTATTTTATTAAAATTTTCTTGCATTATTTTCTGAAATCTTATGAATTTTTTATTTGGAAATTTTTATCCTTTATAAATTTTTTTAACTTCTTTATAATTAAAATGTTATTTACTCAAGGACACATGACCTAGTAGATAAAAGCATTAGTTAGATCCAGTGACTTGATCCAAAGAGTTGTGAGTTCAATACCTGACTTCAGCAGTGATGACCAAATAACTTATTTGAGTTAAAGGGATATAACATAATAACTACTCTGGAAGTGGCATGGCACATGGAACAAGAATGATATATCCTAATGATCAAAATAAAGGGTTTGGTTTGAAATTCTAAGCAGCTGAAGAAGGACAGAGCATACAACGGCTGAAATGTCATATATATGGCAATAAAGGTGAAAACAACAGTCCGAACAATGTAAATACTATCTCGTCTCAGAAGTATGGCCAAACAAAATGTTATTTCTTCTAAAGTATTCATCATATTTTATTATAATTATTATTCAAGTCTAATTTTAATAAAATTCCAAATCAGAATATTTGGAAATATTTTTGGCAAACTTTATAATCAAAATAAGAGCTAATATAAAATATTATAATATATAATACTAGCAGTATAGCCCGGCATTGCTCGGATGTAATGAAAGCTTTAAAACTAATCCATGGTCCTGGAGCTCAGACTCAGCCTAAAGAATATTTGTGTGAAGTTTGGTGAGAATCGGATAAAAATTGTGGATTTGTATAAAGGACATACAGACAGATAAACAGACACAAACATCTTGCCTTTTATATATATATATTATCAATTTTCTGCACTGGTGTAAGAACTGCAACCTTGAAACTTCTGAATATCGTTTCTTATGTCTTTGTCTATGAGTGTATCAAATTTGATTAAAACCGGACCACTCCTTCTATAACCCGATTTTTTTCGATTATCGATATTTATCGGGGGTACCTCAACACAAAACCTAGCTATGAACACTTGCAGACGCTTATAGTACAACTGTGTAAATTTTCAAGAAAATCAGTTCAGCCGTTTCGGAGTCTATAGGTAATGGATACACACAGAGACTCACACATACACACACACACACACACATACAAAGTTCCATTTATAAATAAGTTTAGATTTAGATTTAGATTATAAAATATATTATTTTTAATATATAATGTTATAAAAGTTAAAATCCCTAACAGCACACTGTCTTATCAGGATTAAGTAACCCAGTTTCATGACGATAAATAGAAACAAGCTGAGGATAATAAATTATAAGATTTTATGTCTGTCTGTTATCATCTCTCATTTGTGTCTCTGTCTATCCAGCAGAATGCAATCCTGTTATGGTTCTGCCCACAAACAGAAATTGTGGAAAATGCTGTGAGGTATACAGCTCTGGGAATAGGTCCCTAAGGCTGTACTCCTGTATTGTACTAGAGAGGAGTGATTGGTAGTCACTATTGAAGCTAGTGCAACTAACGATTGTGAGGTCTGGGCAAATTTTGTGCTTTGCTCAAGTGTATGCATTCAACTTCCCAACATTAAACCTGACTGTATGTTATATACTGCTGCCAATGGATCTCTGAACAAACAATGATCATCTTGACAGACAACAAGGAAGATGTCTATATAAAAATATAAATATGTTTTTATTCTTCATCATTGTGGTGCAGTATATATCCAATTGAACTCCTTGCATTCACTTATGCACAAATACCCTTGGGTCTCTTCCCTCCAGTTATGGGTTAAATAATAGGACAAACTGGGTTCTGTAGCCTTGGCTGGCAACCAGTCTACCATAGAAAGCAATGGCAACCTACTGCGGGATAATCTTCTGTCCAGTCAGTCATGTCTCTTTTGAGACATGATCACCCAAAGCATGTATCACGTATGGCACTTAACTGATTGACTGAATATAATAGTTGGAAACAATTAAAACTACTGGGCATAAAGTGAGGGATCATTTTCTATTGTTATTAAGTAATAAAAGGATCCCCCACTAATTATACCTAATATAATAATAGAATATAATCTATCTCTTCTTCCTCCAGTTATGGATTAAATAATAGGACAAATTGGGTTCTATAACCTTTGCTGGCAACCAGTCTAACGTAGAAAGCAATGACAACCTACTGTGGGATAATCTTCTGCCCAGTCAGTCATGTCTTTTTCAAGACATGATCGCCCAAAGCGTGTATCACGTATAGCACTTAACTGACTGATGACTGTGTAGAGTAGAAGGGTAGCCAAAGTGAGAATATGCACATGCAGAAGTTGTTGAGGAATTATTAGCCAGTCTTTGCTTATTTAGTCAGCAGGAATCTCTTTTCTTTCCTTCCATTTTCTCCTCTTTCATTTTTGGCCAGAAACCCCAGACTTACATAACCCCAAATTCCTATGCATTATCGCTTTTTTGGTTCATCACTTAACTGATGTCATCTACAGTCAGATACATCTGTCAGTCATCTTCGTTGGTTATCGCCTTTCAAGCTGGTTGTCACCCGTGATTTCTGCCTTTGATATTGCATTTCACTGCCACCACTCATGGCCAGATATTTATGTTTATCATATCTTTGTTGACTATTACAAGTGTTTTCTGCTTTTGATGTTGCACCTTGCCACCATCATTCATGGCCAGATATTTTTGTCTATCATATCTCTGTCGACTATTGCAAGTGTTTTCTGCTTTTGATGTTGCACCCTGCCACCACCACTCATGGCCAGATATTTTTGTCTATCATATCTCTGTCGACTATTGCAACTGTTTTCTGTTTTTGATATTGCACCTTGCCACCACCATTCATGGCAGGATATTTTTGTCTATCATATTTTGGCAGGTCAAGGTAATATATTACATTTGTGTCACAGCCCAACTCTGTGGGAAGACATAGGTAAATATGAAGCAGGGCATAAGAAGAAAATTATTCATCTATAAGATAAATTTATGATTTTACTTGAGCAGATAATTTTATATGCCAATCAAAATCTGATTAAATCCAATTTCTTATTTTACTTGCTGAGATTTTGCCTTGTACAATTGATTTCAGTCAGAATAAACGGTTCAATGCTTTAAATGTTAACTTACAAGTTTTTCATTTCTTAGTGTTCAAAGTCTAATTGATCGTAAATCTTTTTGAATTAAGAAAATACATGTTTGTTTGATCAACATGTAGCATAATAAAGCTTTATTTTAAGATATTAGGATAAGGTTTCAAAATACTGGAAAAATGCATTTTTTATAAACCAATTTCATAACCTAAATCTAATCTATCTAAATCTAAACTAATTTATAAATAGAACTTTGTCTGTGTGTGTGTGTGTGTGTGTGTCCATTACCTATAGACTCCAAAACGGCTGAACCAATTTTCTTGAAAATTGACGCAGTTGTACTATAAGCGTCTGCAAGTGTTCTTAGCTAGGTTTTGTGTTGAGGTACACCTGATAAATATCGAAAATCGATAATCAAAAAGTTGGGTTATAGAAGGAGTGGTCCAGTTTTAATGAAATTTGATACACTCATAGACAAAGACATAAGAAACGATATTCAGATGTTTCAAGGTTGCAGTTCTTACAATAATGCAGAAAATTGATTATATATATATATATATATAAAAGGTAAGATGTTTCTGTGTGTGTGTCTGTTCATCTGCCTGTATGTCTGTATTTTTTCAGCCCTTTTATTTTAGTTTTTGCTTCGGGTTTGGCTCTAATTAGGTATAATTGTAGTTCTTAGTCTCAGCCATGATACCATTTACTCAGAGGACTTATTTAGCCTTCAAAATTCAGTTTACGATGAAAAAAACTTATTTGATATCGATACCAGGAAATCAAACTTTGACTTACATTCATTCATTTTTCTTTTAGTCTACGGTTTCGCTTTAACTGGATACAACTATTGCTTTTTAGTATTTTGTGCCAACGTCCAAAGAGTCTGAGCTCCAGGACCATGGATTAGTTTTAAAGCTTTCATTACACCTGAGCAATGCTGGGCTATACTGCTAGTCCTAAATAGTTGGCTTTCTCCCTACATTGCTAAGGTAATTCATTTTTGCTTTTTGCATCTTGGAGAATGCCTGAAACCCATGAGGAATATTCATGAAACAAAGAAGCATTCTTCCACTGTAAAATTCTTAGAGTAGCAATTCAAGAATGAGAAGAATAAACAGAACATGCATAGGGAACAAACCATTTTCTTGTGGAATCTTTGGTATCATATTTTCAATTAATTAAAATCTCAAAATAGGCAAGTTCAAAAAACTGTTGAGAGTAACATTTCTTCTGTGAAGCATGTGGATCTGAGTTTGCTAGAAATTCATCTCCCAAACACAAAAAAAAGAAATATTTCCAATGTAAAATCTGTGGATTTAACTTTACCCAAAATATACATCTCAAATGCCACTTTAATACATACTGGTAAATGTCCTTTTCACTGTGAAATTTGCAGAGTCACTTTCCAAATGACACGTGTTAACACCAGTAGAGAATCCATTCCTTTGTTTACTGTGAAGCAGAATATTTTTTTAGAAATAGGAATTTCACACTGCCAAAAGCAAGACTTTCTGGAGTTAAATATTTCTACTACAAAATCTGCGGCTTAAGGTCTTCCTAATTGAAGATTAATGTATTACGATTGCTTTTCATTAAGAGGTGAGTTTGTGGTGATACCGACCAAGCAAAGAGAGGGACCGGATGTTTGCTCTATAACGACCAGAAAGTAAATGACCAAAAGTCATCTGTGCACAGATAGATCCGTGCAGATGTTCTAGTTGAAAAATAAAAATTAATCAAATATTAAATTTCCATTTTGCAAGCCTAAAGTTGAAGCTGATAGCTGGCACATAGGTTGATTTCTGATCAATATTAACTGGGTCACTATGGAAAAGGTGTATGATCTTACAAGACCTAGAACACCTAATGATTGATATTGACTGGGTTGCTGTGGACAAGAGGTGTGATGCTGTCAGAACTGAAACCCGAGTGCTAAATACATCACTGACAATATATTTGAAATTGTATTTCACAAACTGGAAGTAGGTTTTGCTGACTAGGACATGACTAAAAACCTCCACTCACCAAATTTTTGGTCTTATCGCCACATTTTTGTTTTTTCTTGTCTAGAAGTCAAAAAACTTTAATTAACTTGAGTGTATTGCTTTTGCATGTGAGCACTATTGCTTCTTTTTTAATCTTTTACTGTATTTGTGGTGATAGCAACCGAGCAAAAACGATAAACTGGATGTGTGCTCTCTCACAACTAAAAGGTGAATGAATAAAAATCGTTGTGCACATCTGAGTTCGCACAGATGTTCCGGTTGAAAAATAAAAATTAATCAAATATCAAATTACCATTTTGTGAGCCTTCCCGACTTCTATTTACCAGCCAATGGGAAGCCCAGAATCAAATACAAGGATGAAATTCAAAACTAGCTGCGTTTTGATCCAAAATGCCGATATAAAAAGCAATGACACAAAAGCTTAGCCAGACAGAAGGATGATAGGCTAGAGTTATCAGTTTCTCCCTTGACCTAAGTCGAGCAGCTACTATGCTTGCCTCTTTCTTCCTTCCCTGTCTAATGAGTACTTATCGACCTTTTCAAAGACATTCCACATACCAACTTGCTGACCTACTGACCTTAGAAATGGCAACTCCTAAATGGAGATTCTTTTATCTCTTTCAGCTCATCATTATCTTCTATGAACATTCTTTTATCTTTTCAGCTTATTATTTTGCCATGAACTCTCTAACTTCCGTTGGACCTTTATTTCAAGCATTACTTATTTTGTAAAACATAATTGCTATGTATTTATATAAATGTTATTTTGTACTCTAATTGCCTTTCTTGAATTTATAATTATTTTATGAATTATAGTGGGCTATCTTCCCATAATGCCAAATTACGTTAACCTGTTACAGAATCCTACTACAACTAGAAAAGGAATAAGAGATACTCACTATATATTACTGTCTTACAGTTTCCTTGCTTTGCTTTTAACTTATGTTATATGTATATATTGTCTTGTGTTATTTCATGCAGTTCTTTCTTTCACTTAGCTATGGCCAATTCTTCCACAGTTTTCCCAAAATTCATCCTACAAAAGTTTAAAAAAAACATAGCTTTATTTCCACTTATAGGGTTTATGGGAAATGCTTAATTTCCCCAACACTATATTTTTTAGGCACACAAATAAATGACGAAACTTGCTTTTAGAATAACAACAAAGAATGGTTTATTACATAGTAAACGTACAAGATTGGTAGTATGTAAAGCTAGCAGCAGATAGTATGTAAGTGTCCATGGTGAAGCTAGCAGCAGCGCTTCCACGAAAGCATTCCATGGGGAATCAGTGGCAGCGATGTCAGAGAGACGTCCGTTACTGCCGCGAGCTCGTGGCTCTCTGGCTTTCCTCCGTTCTACAAACAGGACTAGGAAAAATAGTTCTAGAGAGGAATCAATGCGCTCCGCCCGTTGATTGGTCAGTGAGTGACCGAATCTCCCGTCGGGGGCATTGATTCGCTAAAGGAAATAGATCTGTGGCTGCTACACACTTCATAGATATTTCTCTTTTAATATTTCAGGTATTGTATTTCATTGGAATTCTGCACTGAAAAATACACACCCTTATGAACGTATTCCTATCTGATGTGTTTTGTAATATTTTCTCTTCATATAAATATAAAATGGCATGAAGTAATCCCTGCTGTAAATCTTTAGACAATTAACCTATTTGAACTTTAATACAAAAAATAAATTAATAGTTATGAAAAAAATAAAATGCCTTTAAAAATATTACTGATATAGAGTTTTCAGTTATTTTTAAAGTTTTCAGAGCAAATTTTCAAGATTTACCTCTATACAATAAAAAAATGTAAACAATTCTTTTAAAATTTCATTATAAAAAAAAGTTTTCTTCAGAGTCAACTATAATGTCCTTATTATTTAAAGCAGTTAAAAGCTTATCAAAGCAAATAATATCATAGTTTTATTGCATTTTTTATTTTATTATTGGAAGCAGATTTTCTGAAATAAAAGCAGAAGTTTTAAAAAATAGATTATTTACACTGCCCAATAAGACTTGCGTTTAAAACCAATTTCCCAACAAAATTTAATTTCTTAAAAATTTTATGAATTTACGTGGAGAAGGGATAACAGATGTAAAAAAAAATTACCTAGATTTTAAAATAATAATTTCAAAAATAATTTCTTTCATTTGAGAATAAGTTCTGAAAATTTAATTAAAATTCGGCAATTATTTGTTTTTTTGCAAGAATTTCCAAATTAATCTGCTTTCACTAGAAAATCGGAGTTTATGTTTTTTTACATTCTCGGAGCTCCATTGTCTCACGCAATGATATGGTAACCTGCAAGCGAAAATCAAAACAAGATTTTTAATTTTACCAACATTTTGAACATGTTAGAAAGGATTTTAAAAAAATTTTTAAAAATAACTAAAAATACTTTGATCTTTTCCTTTTAAACATAAATTGATGATCTTTCCTCTTAAGTTGATGATGGAAAACTTCATTTTTTTTATTAAGTTTGGTTGGAGCCTTTGTTCTTCATACTATGTTTTTTTTTGTTTTGTTTTTTTCAGTGGAGATACCTAAATTAGAGCCTTTCCCAAAGTTATTTGCGCGTAAGTGAATGCAACGAATTCAACTGGAATTCGAACTCGGCTCTCTGATTTCTCGTTCCGAGGCGATATCCATTGCACCGCAACGCACATCCAATATTCTGTACCAAGACGATTTTTGAGCAAGGCACAAATTCTTCTTTTACACCGGTTACTGTAATTTTGTTCTTTTTGCTGTTTATCTTCAGAGACTAAAATTCTATTTTTACAGTTTATTTGAAAATAAGAAGCTTTATTGATCTTGAAATACTTTTGAGGTTGAGAAAAAATATCAAGTCCAACAACAGCAACTTAATCCTGTTTGTTTCTGTATGAAAAAGTTAATTGTTACAATAACATTTAACTCTGAAAAAAAGGTAAGTTGTCTAACCGTCACAGACTTCCTAAAATCTGTGGAAAAACATATTTAGAATAATTTTATTAAATGCCTTTGAATTTACATTTCGGTTTCATTTGAAAAATAAAAGTCTTAAGCTAATGTGGATAAAAATAAAATTTAATTTTCGTACAAAAATAGGCTTTTCTCGTCATTATTGTATCATCAATTCAGAATTTTAAAAGTTTATGAAACTTTTCAAAAATCAAAATAATTCTTCCAAAAATTCCTTTTCAACAAAAATATAACGTCCATTACAACAGTCAGTCAGTTTAGGTGCCATACGTGATACACGCTTGGGCGATCATGTCTCGAAAGAGACATGACTGACTGGGCAGAAGATTATCCCGCAGTAGGTTGCCATTGCTTTCTGCGGTAGACTGGTTGCCGACCAAGGCTATAGAACCCAATCTGTCCTGTTATTTAACCCATAACTGGAAGGAATAGACGGATTAATACCTTTCCCAAGGGTATTTGCGCGTAAGTGAATACAATGGATTCAGCTGGAATTCGAACTCGGCTACCCGGTTTCTCGTTCTGAGCCGATATCCACTGTACCACAACGCACATCCTGTTTACAACAGTACTTTAAAAAAAAAAATAAACAAGCAGGAACAAAATTTAAGTTCTACTTAAAGTTTCATTTAAAATCTTTTAAAATATTTTTTTCACTGGAAAGACCAATGAAATTTTGTTTTTGAATATTTAGTTTGAAAACATTATTAAATTTTTAAAATTAAGATTGTTTTGATATAAATTTTTGTATAATACGAAATGCAATCAATGTGTTGCACATTTTACTAAAATAAATGGTACATCTCCAGGAAATACGAATTACGTAGATTCTCCAACCAAATACTTTAAAGGAGACAGTCTTTTTAAAATTGTTGTTAAACATTTTCATTGTTTGATAGAATTTTAAAAGATATATAATTTATTTTATTCTAATCAATTTTTTTAAATGAAAATAATTCTTGTAAAAATATGTTATTGAAAAAATAGCGGGTAAATTTTCGTTTTAGCTCCCGACGGCTTTTCCCTCTTCAAATTTTCCCAAAATAGCATTATCTCTGTGCAAATGTATATGCTGAACTCAACAAATTTCGGTGGATTTTTCGTCGATTTCCTTCCTTTACTGAAACTTCCGGCGATGTACTTCCTGTAATGAAAGCAATAAGCGTAGAAATACAATAGCGCATTAATTTCATTACAGGAAGTACATCGCCGGAAGTTTCAGTAAAGGAAAAATCAGCCGAAATTTGTTGCCTACGTAGAACGTCATTCTGTAGTTAATTACATGACTTCGTGAGAGTTACGGGAGAGAAAAAGTGCAAGATATAGTTTGTTTTTTTATGGACATTTAGATAAAAAAAAGGTAAGTTTCCTCAATAACTAATTGTTGATTTGAGTTCAGCATTTGCACAGAGATAATGCTATTTTGGATAAATTTGAAGGGGGAAAAGCCGTTGGGAGTTAAAACGAAAATTTACCAAATAGTGTTCATTATTTCATTTATAAAAGCAATTAAAATCTTTTCTAATTATAAATGCCTCAAAACTGAAGACATTTAAACATTGCAGTATTTGAATAATCATGTTTTGTTTCAGTTGTTATTGAAGCAAAACATAATTTAAATACTTCAAGAACTTATAACAAATATAAACTTTAAATATTACTTGATACAAAAAAGAATTTCTTATATACTTCTGAGATGAGGTATTTTTACATTACAACTGTTCGGATTGTTGTCCTCATCTTTATTGCCATGTTTACGATGTTTCGGCTGTTGTACGCTCTGGCCTTCTTCAGGTGCTAGAAATTTCAATTATTTCAATCACTAGGATAGATCATTCTCATTCCACGTATGATGCTACTTCTAAAACGATATATATTCACTGGGCCATGTGTCCAGTGGATACGGATGTTACTTTGTGACTTGATTTAAAAAGTTGTGCATTCAATATCTGTCTACAGCAGTGGTGAACAAGTAACTTAAAGAGTTTAATTCAAGGGAGATAACTACACGACATCCAAAAGTAGCATTACACGTGGAATGAGAACGATCTACCTCAGTAATTCAAATGAAGGGTTTGGTTCAAAGTTCTTAGCATCTGAAAAAGGCCAGAGCATACAACAGCTGAAATAACAGTCAGAACAATATAATGTAAAAAAGGATTTATTGTAATTTCATAATTAAATCAGTTGGATGGAATGGATAAAAAATAAAATTATGATTTTTTAAAAAAGAAATGATTCAAAAATATTTTCATTCCTTTCTGAATAAGTTCTAAAAGTTTCATTCAAATATTTTTTTCATTTCCTCTCTGTCTTTGACACTGGAATTTTTCTATGAAAATGTTAACATTTTTAAGTTTTAGATTCATACGGTTTATTAATTTTTGTGTTCTTACCATGTGCGTTGTGGCGCAGTGGATATCGGCTCAGAACGAGAAATCGGGGAACCGAGTTCGAATTCCAGTTGAATTCCTTGCATTCATTTATGCGCAAATGCCCTTGAGAAAGGTATTAATCCGTCTCTTCCCTCCAGTTATGAGTTATGGGTTAAATAATAGGACAGATTGGGTTCTATAGCCTTGGTCGGCAACCAGTCTACCGCAGAAAGCAATGGCAACCTACTGCAGGATAATCTTCTGCCCAGTCAGTCATGTCTCTTTCGAGACATGATCACCCAAGCGTGTATCGCGCATGGCACTTAACTTACCGACTGACTGTTCTTACCATATTTTTTGATACATCTCAAGGGAATGAGAATACTATAGATAAAAAAAAGACAATCTTAAAAAATGAAACATGCATTTTCTGATAGAATGATTTTAACTAGGTGCCTCCACCAATTCACTGTAAAAACAGTATAGTATGAAGAAAAAAGGCCCTGAACTTAATAAAAACAATGTTTTTCCATCAAAATGTTATTATTAAGAGGAAAGATCAAAGTATTTTTAAAATTTTTAAATCCTGTCTAACATGTTCAAAATTTAGTTAAAAATCTTGTTTTGTTTTTCATCAGAGAGTAACTAAATTTTTATCAGAGCTTACAATGGATAATGCAATATTACATTACTCAGTTTTTTCCAGTGAAAAACAAATTCCTTTCAAAATTCTTGCAAAAATGAATAATTGCCAGATCTTAATGAAAATTTCAGGACTTATTCACAAATGAAATCATTTTTAAACTATTTTTAGAAAATCTTGGTAAAAGTTTTTTTTTTTTGACATCTGTTACCACCCCACTCCATGTAAATTCATGAAATTTTAAGAAATTCACTTTTGTTTCAAAAATTTTTTTACTAGTTAAACGCAGGGCTCCTTGTGAAATGTTAATCATCTGTGATGTTTTTCATTCAGTTGGCCTTTTTTCAGAAAATTTGCCCTGAATGGTAAAATAAAAAAGTGCATTAAAAATATGAGATTATTTAATTAGATAAGCTTTTAAATGCATATATATACACTCCCGATCAAAAATTTAAGACCACTTAAAAATCTTTAAAAAGAAATTTTTTTTTACAGATAGATTTTAAACTCCTTCCACTTAAGGTTACCAATACTACAATCTAAAAGGTTATGGAATCAAAAAGCTACATTCCAAACATTTTATTTAGAAATTTACATTTTTATAAAATGAGGCGATTTACGCATGATCAAAATTATAAGACCAGAGACAAAAATTCTACGAAATTGTACAAAAAGTGTATGAAAATATTCAACAACCAAATTTAATAATGAAGTCTACCTCCACTGCTTTTGATGACTTCAAAAATTCTGTCGGGCATGCTAGAAATAAGTGTTTCCATTAAGGTGCGAGGGATGTTGCTCCAGCTTCTAAAGATGGCTCCACAAAGTTCATTTTTGTTGAATATTGTTTGCCATTTCGATAAACATCTCTTGTCATCCATCCCCAAACATTTTCAATTGGGTTCAAGTCCGGTGAGCATGCAGGATGTCCCAAGAGATGGACCCATTTTCTTGTAGAAAGGTCAAGGTCCGTCTTGCAACATGGATTGCAGCATTATCCTGTCGGAATAACCATCCATCCCCACACAAATGATGGCCCTCCATCATCAAAGATGCATTTTGTCTCATGGTAACACAACCAGCCGCTCTCTGATGACCCTGCATCACCTGGAGCTCCATCGTCCCTCTGTAAGAAAAGGCACCCCATACCATTAGGGAACCTCCACCACTATGATGTGCAGAGAAAATTTCAGGAGGCATGTTTTTGTGATACCAATATCGTTGGAAGCCATCAGGACCATCGAGATTAAATTTTTTCTCATCAGAAAACAGGACTTTCTTCCACTTCTCAATGTCCCATGTTTGGTATTCACAACCAAACTTTAAGCGGCCCAACTTGTGATGTGGAAGCAGCCGAGGAATTTCTTTACGCTTTTTATTTACCATGTCTTTTTGTCTTAAGTGTCGACTGATGGTTACAGGACTGCAGTCAGCATCTGTGACTGCCTTAATTTGACTAGAAGAAAGTCCTCCATCTTTCATAACAACCCGTCTTATTCTCCTACTCAATGCAGGAGAAATTTTTTGAGGCCTACCAGAGTATTTTGCTTTTCCATAATTCTCACTGTTCTTTAGAAAGTTGCAAATCACAGTTTTACTGCGATTTACCTTAGCTGCGATCGCCCGCTGTGACAAATCTTGCTTATGGAATTCTAAAATTCGAGAACGCTCAACTTCAGTAAGTTTGCTTGCTTTAGGCATGGTAACACCTTTACGCAGTGATTGCTACTCTCTAACTGAACTAAAAACATTGGAATTGCCATAGATCTAACAATTTATAACCGTGATCTTATAATTTTGATAATGTGTAAATCGCAAGATTTTCAAGTGGTCTTAAATTTTTGATCAGGAGTGTATATATATCGAGCGCCCATAGCACAGAGGTAGAATCGCCGACTGATATCAATTCGATCAGTTTTCTATCCTGGCTAGAAGCAATCGGATGTCTAACTGTACTGATGAGCTGTGATACAGCATAACAGATCTGTGCAGATGACTACGCTCTCACGCCCTGATTGTGCACTATGGAGGAATGATTGACTTTGAAAAAACAGTAGCTACTCTAGCATTTACACATTGTTCATTCAGTAATGAATTCGAACACTCAGCTACTGGCGTGTTTTTACATTGTATATAACACGCTAAAAGTCTGCCTTCCTCTATCAAGTGCCCATAGCTCAGAGGTAGAATCGCTGACTGATATCAATTCGGTCGGGTTTCAATCCTGGCTAGAAGCAATCAAATGTCTAACCATACTGATGAGCTGTGATACAGCAAAACAGATCTGTCTGCAGATGACTATATATATATATATATATATAGTTAAATAAAAGAAGACAAGAAGAAAACTGTATTTAACTCGCCTACACATTTTATCCTGTGATGGACTTTTTTTTTTTTGTCTTTTTGCCTTGATAAAGTCCATCACAGGATAAAATGCATAGGCAAGTTAAATACAGTTTTCTTCTTGTCTTCTTTTATTTAACTATATATATATATATATATATTAAAGACATTAGAGTCTGACGAAAAAAATTTCCAATGAATAATAATTTTTTACAAGAATTGTTTTCATTTTTTCCTTTATTATAAAATTTCAAATTTTTTTAGAAATTCTACTAAACCTTGTTGCAGTTGGATTATTAAGTGAAGCCTATATTTACTAACCAAAAATTGCAAGGTTTAATTAAGTATAGTATTTTCTGTGTTGTATTAAAATGTCATATGTTTCTCAGTTTCTTCTCCTTATAGGAAAAAAATTATGTCAATTCCGTTCAGCCATATTTAGCAGTCATTTGACATTTGGATGTCGTCCATCATTCACACCTTCACATCTCGGTGATTAAGAGATATTTTTATTCTAAATGTCATGCTATAAACAAGTAATACTCATCTAAATCAGACTAATTTAACTTTAAATTGGCTAATTTTCCAAAAAATAATATGTCAGATGTATATTTTAAATTTCTGTGATTTTTAAAATTACTCAAAAATGGCCAGGAAATTAGAAAAGTTTAAATTCCAATTTCTGTTTAAAATACACCAGCATATTTTACTTACTGGAAATAGTAAATTTAATCATTTAGCTTTCAATTAACCTTAAATTTAATTATTTAGCTTTCATTTAAAGATACAAAAATTTCAAGAAAACTTTTTTATTTTTAAAAATTCAATTTAAAAGTTAAGTATAAAAAATGAATAGAGGTACCTAATTTTAACAGAGTATGTCTGAAAAATTTCAAAAAGTAAATTTCACATGAAAAATCATTCTGGTCATTGTTAAATATGTTGTATACCTGACTTTCATTTCATTATTGGGGCATTAGTGTATGGTGAAAAGGTTTGATCCAAATTGTTAATTGCTGTGAACTGTTTAAATTTTAATTAGAATAATTTATAAATTTTACATCTTTTGAAATTCCTGCATTACTTTGATCCCATTAAATGATACTATTATTAAGTAAAAACTATATTTACTAATCATAAATAGAAAAGCTTAGTACAATTCATCAAACATATTTTTAAAAGAATTTTGAATTTTATTTTTGTATGTATATATATATATATAAACATGTTGATTTCTGTAGATAGTTTTATCCTCATTAAAAAGATCACATGTCTTAAGGGTTGTCTACCCTGCCACAAAAAATTCTTATAAAATGTTTGCTCATTTTGTCTACCATCTTTTACCAGGTAAACATCTTAACAAGCTTTGCAAATCATCCATTTAACATTTTAAAGTAAGTTTTATTTTTTAAATTCTATTTTATTAAATATTTTTAATTTATGTATCTAGTGTGAGTCATACTTAATTTAATTTGTTATTTTTAGTTTATATTCTGAATAAATAATTGAGACGAAACCCAATGCTTCTACAGCCAAAATATTTCATCTTTATTAAATTTTCATTTGAAATACTTACTTATTTGCTACTCATTTTGAAATTTTCATTCAACATATTAAAATCTTATTTTTACTTTTAAATCCTATTTCATGAAAATAGTTTTTCAGCTTTTTTGTTTAGCTTATTCTTTTTTATGAGAGTTACATATTCTGAATCCCACAGCACCTCATCCAATAAAAATGGGTTGTATGAATCTTCTAGGAAACTGTTGAGTGACTTGCTTAAACTGAAAGATATATATATATATTTTATAAAACCTAATGTTTAATTATTTTTATAGTTTATTTCATTTACATCTGAAATTAATTTTCTCATTTTATAATTAATTTTTGTATTGAAGAACATATGTTCAACCTGACAAAATTGACTGAACAACGTTATTTAAAATGTTAGCTCAAGCTATCATTATAGATGAAAAGGGGAAACAACAAATTTAAAAATCTCTTAAGAATTCAGTATGTATACTAGAAATATATTTCAACATCATTTAATAAATTTATGAAGTAGCTCTATTTTGTGAAAATAATGTTGACTTAAAATTTTATGAAAATATGGTATTTGTCTATATTTCTGTGATGAGGTAGTATTTACTGTATTTACATTATTCGAACTATTGTCCTCATCTTTTTTGCCATTTGTACAACATTTTGGCCATTATACGCTTTGGCCTTCTAGAGGTGCTAGAAATTTAGAACCGAACCCTTTATTACAATTACTGGGGTATATGAAATCCATTTCTTGCCTTGAGCCTCTTCTGAAAGTCATGACTTATCTCCCTCTAAACCTGTAAGTTACCTGCTCACCACTGCTGTAGCCTGGTATTGAACTCACAACTCTTTAGGTCAAGTCACAGAAACTAGCCAATGTCTATATGTCTTTAAGGACACATGGCCCAGTGGATATAGACGTTGGTTAGTTTCTGTAACTTGACCTAAAGAGTTGTGAGTTCAATACCAGGTGCTAAAAGGCTAATTTTCAAGATCTCTTTGATTTAAGGACACATGGCCCAGTGGATATAGACATTAGTGACCTAGCACCTGAAGAAGGCCAAAGTGTATGACAGCTGAAATGTCATAAAAATGCCAACAAAGATGAAGACAATAGTTTGACTTATGTAAATACTGAAAATATGATAGTCTATAGGTTTATCAGTCACTAATAAAAAATGTATCCTAATAACCATGACACTTATTTAAAAACACAAAAATGGGACATGAGCAGTGTAATAAATAAGACTTTGGTATGTATGTTTACAATTACATTATATTTATCTTCATGTAACCAATATTTTAAGAATATTTTTATATTCAATTTTATGAAACTTAGTAGAACAAGTTTTTTTTAGTTAAATGATACTTAAAAGTTTTATAAATTGCTTCTTATTTTTACTTTCTGCATCATAAAATCTTTGATTGCACGAAATATTTTTTTCATAATTATTCAGACTAGTGCAGTTTTTTCTGTCCAATCTGAAAGAAAGTCATGTTTTATTTCATTATGAAAGCACTTACAAAAAATAGTTTTTGATTTTTATATATAAATAAAATATATTTTTTGCTGACACCAAAATGAGTTTTTGTGAGATTCTTGATAAAATTTTCTGCAGATTCATACTTGATATTGCATAAATTTTGTTTTATTAAAATATTGTCAGGGATTTTTCTTTATATAACTGTAAAAAAAAAAAGAATAATACTTTCCCAAAATAAAAGTATACGAGATATCAAAAATGGGCAAAGGAAAAACAGATCCTATAAAAAACATCTCCACAAAGTTTTCTAATAAAATAACCTATTCAGTTTACAATTCATTAAATACTGAATGAGTATTGAAATTTCAGTTTGAATCTGATAATTCACTGAGTTTTGGCAATTATTTGAAAATAGGTCATAACAATTTTTTTCTTTCATTTCCAAGATGAAGCATCCATTTTGGTGATACTGAGTCAACTTGAGGTAGTCTATGAAGAAACTGATTTTTTCAATTATATTAACACATTTTGATGGGTTTTTTCATAAGTAAGACATTTTTACAAGAATTTTTTAAAGTTTTAATTAGAATAATTAATAAATTTAATGAGAAATCAGGGAGCCGAGTTCGAATTCCAGTTGAATTCCTTGCATTCACTTACGCGCAAATACCCTTGGGAAAGGTATTAATCCGTCTCTTCTCTCCAGTTATGGGTAAAATAATAGGACAGATTGGGTTCTATAGCGTTGGTCAGCAACCAGTCTGCCGCAGAAAGCAATGGCAACCTACTGCGGGATAATCTTCTGCCCAGTCAGTCATGTCTCTTTCGAGACATGATCGCCCAAAGCATGTATTGTGCATGGCACTTAACTGACTGAATATTAAGAAAACTATTTGTTAATAATAGAAAATGTCATTACAATTCAATGACAGTATTTTAAAACTAATTTTGCATTTGTAATATTTGTTTCTGATTATGAGTTAAATCTATCAATTTGTCCATGTTGAAAAATCTGTTAAGACAGTATATTTCTCTTTATTAAAGAATCTTTAAAAAATAAAACATACTTTTCAGAAATGTTAAGAAAAATTAGCTGTTTTCAAGCTTAATCTGAATTTAAACATATTAAGTTGCTACAAAAATAAAAACTCATTTCAGAAACAATTCTTGAAAAATTAACTGTAGAAATGTTGAAATTAGTCAAAATATGAGCCTTTAGCATCTATGCACCTCTCTCATTGATTGACAAGATTATTCCTTCATGATAAAAAGTTATTGGCTGTGACGCAACAAAATCTTTAAATACTGATTCTACCTCTGGGTTGGACCTACAAGTTTTACCATTTAAAAATGTGGTTAAGTGCTTAATAAAATGATAAATAGTGGGTGAAAGATCAGGTGAATGTGGAGGATGTGGTAAAATCTCGTATTCCAAATCGAGTTTTTGCAACATCATTCTTGCAACATGGGGCCATGCATTATTATGGAACAGAATTGGACCACGTCAACTCACTAATGCAGGCCTGATTTTTTGCAGGCGTGCATGCATTTCAGCAAGTTTATTGCAGTAAAGCTCTACATTAATACTCTGATTGGTTTCCAGAAAGTTGTGGTGGATACACCAATTAAAGCCCACCAGACAGTCACTATAATGTTTTGCTGATGCAACTTTGGTTTTGGAAAATTTTTGGAGGACTCATCCTAATCAGGCCATTGACCTGATCATTTACTGTTATCATAAAATATCCACTTTTCATCAAAAGTGACTACTCAGTAAAGAAAGAAATCATTGATGTTATGCCAAAAGACGATTGAGCACACTTCAAAATGCTCAAGTTTTTAATTTTCATTGAGATCATGCGGAATCTAAAAATTTTACTTTGCTAATACTCTGCAAATGGCTCTGATTGGTTTCCAGAAAGTTGTGGTGGATACACCAATTAAAGCCCACCAGACAGTCACTATAATGTTTTGCTGATGCAACTTTGGTTTTGGAAAATTTTTGGAGGACTCATCCTAATCAGGCCATTGACCTGATCATTTACTGTTATCATAAAATATCCACTTTTCATCAAAAGTGACTACTCAGTAAAGAAAGAAATCATTGATGTTATGCCAAAAGACGATTGAGCACACTTCAAAATGCTCAAGTTTTTAATTTTCATTGAGATCATGCGGAATCTAAAAATTTTACTTTGCTAATACTCTGCAAATGGCGTGAGTGTTGCAGTACTGACAACAAACATCTGAGACATTTTCTGATGCTTTGATTTGGGTTTTACTCAGCAACTGCTTGCAACTGTTCATTGTCAAGACTGCATGACTGTCCTCTATCTTCTTCATCTTCAAGGCTCTCGTAACCAGTACGGAATTTCTGAAACCACCTTTGTACTATCTGATCACTTGTAGACCCGTCTCCCCATGCTCCATTGATATTGGCAGAAGTATGGGAGGCACTGTGCCCAAGTTTCAGCTCATGCAAGAAAAATAAACAAAAATTATGTTTCATCATGTTTATAATTAAGGGCTTAAAGCTTCAAGAATATTTCTGTCTGAAAATAAGTTAAAAATTATTAAAGAGCACACATTAATTATCATGTATATCAAAATTCACTAAATATATATTGCATGAATACAAATTCACCTAATATATACCCCATGAATACTATGTTAGTATGGCTTTTCAAAATAGAATACTTTGAGCAGCCATTTTTTTTTGTAAACACGTAATGCTCCTAGTTAAAATTTAACAGAAAAATATATTTTTTAAGATAGCTTGTTTTTCTGACATGTTGAGTGATTTATTAACAGCCTGACATAAAATAGGAATTAGAAAACAAAACTTACTTCAAAATTACTTGATGAATGCAAAATCAATACCTTATTTACATAGTTTTTGTTTTCTGTTCAGAATGCAAATACTGAATAGATTCTTCAATTACATAAGCTTACGGGAGAAAACCTTTCAGGAATATTGTTGATATTTCATAAATTCACCTGTAAACTACAATGATAAATTATGTTGATCATGTAAAATAGGTATAATTATATAGAAATCATTGTGGATATATGTTTACCTGTAGCTAAAAAAATATGGTCATGTATGCACCATTGAATGTTCATTTGTCCTTTTAACCTTAAAGTACATTAGAACGAGAGTTTATTGATCATGTAACAGTGGCAGAACTATGCAGAAATCATCATGAACACAGATTTACCTTTATCTGAAAAAAGATGCTCATGTATGCATCATGGAATGGTCATTTGTCATTCTAATCTTAAAAGACATTAGGAGCGGATTTTATTGATCAAGTAACAGGCAGAGGCATAACTATATAGAAACCATCATGAACATTGATATATCTTTATCTGAAAAAAGATGCTCATGTATGCATCATGGAATGGTCATTTGTCATTCTAATCTTAAAGGACATTAGGAGCGGATTTTATTGATCAAGTAACAGGCAGAGGCATAACTATATAGAAACCATCATGAACACAGATTTACCTTTATCTGAAAAAAGATGCTCATGTATGCAACATGGAATGGTCATTTGTCATTCTAATCTTAAAGGACGTTAGGAGCGGATTTTATTGATCAAGTAACAGGCAGAGGCATAACTATATAGAAACCATCATGAACATTGATATATCTTTATCTGAAAAAAGATGCTCATGTATGCATCATGGAATGGTCATTTGTCATTCTAATCTTAAAGGACATTAGGAGCGGATTTTATTGATCAAGTAACAGGCAGAGGCATAACTATATAGAAACCATCATGAACATTGATATATCTTTAGCTAAAAAAAGATGCTCACGAACTTGTATAAGCATTTTAAAAAGTTATGTTATATATTTATAATCCATTTGTATAGCATTTAACAATGCCTAATTTCATGTACATGCTGATGGTCTTTGTTTTGGAAGTACCACCATCAGAAGTGGCTGCACTATTGTTGGGAGCCATATTGAAGAGCAATAAGTTTTCATGGATGAAATAGTAAATGTAAACAATTCAATATGGCAGGATTTAAAGCTTAGGTTTAGTGTCACAAACTGACTCATATCAGCTCCTCCTTCTCCTGCTTCTTCTACCTACTTTAATTGTAAATTAAAACAAGTAATATTTTTTAATTGTAAATTAAACAAGTAATATTTTTTTCAAATCAAGATTAATTTAACTTTAAATTTGCTAATTTTCTGAAAATAATGTGTTACAGATGTATATTTCATTTTTGCAAGATTTTTAAAACTGAATTAACTTTTGTTTACAAATGTGTGGAATGGCTAAAAATGGCCAAAAAATGAAGTTTTTTTAAAAAATCTCAAAATTTTATATTTCAATCAACATAATTTTTGTTTGAAATACACCAAAGTATTTTGCTTACTGGAAATAGTAAGTTTAATCATTTACCTTCAATTAAATTCAATGTATTCTTCTGCCATGTCTTGTGAAATATATGAGGTAAAATGAATAATTCAAAACAAGATTAATAGAGATTATGTTGTAATCCTAAGTGGTTGAGATTGTTGTAATCGAGGGAATTACTGTTTAATTAATGTATTTCAGTGAAAATAGAATGTAGGATATGTCAGAGTTAAGCACTAATTTATCAGCCATGTTTCTCTTTGATCAACATATAGATAATGGTACATTTTTATGATTTTCGGATCAGCTTTAACAAAATAATTGAAAATGCATTTTTATAAACCAATTTCATCACTGTATATAGTGTTTTTCTGACTCCAGTTGTCAGTTAATTTATTTTTTCTTTTTCAGTTTTCATCTTTGGATGTATGTGAAACTACAATGAATATTCATGAGAAAAAAAGAATTTCTTACACTGTGAAATTCATGGATCAGTAGTAAAATTTATTCTACACAGAAGAGACATAACATGCAAAGGAGGTGAACCATATTCTCTGAAACTTGTGTTATATTTCCCATGAATACAAATCTCAAAACAAAAATGAAAGCTGCCACTGGAGAGAAAGCTTTCCACTGTCAAATTTGTGGAGTAAGTTTTTCCTTCAGATCAAATCTCAAAACACACATGTTAACACACACTGGAGAGAAGCCATTTGACTGTGAAATCTGTGGATTTCAGTGTTCTCAAAAATCATCACTCAAACAACACATGTTAACACACACTGGAGAAAAGCCTTGCCACTGTAAAATCTGTGGATGTAAGTTTGCCTATGCTTCATCTCTCAGAATGCACATGTTAACACACACTGGAGAAAAACCATTCCACTGTGAAATCTGTGGATTTAAGTGTTCACAAAATTCTGGTCTCAAAAATCACATGTTAACACACACTGGAGAGAAACCATTTCATTGTGAAATTTGTGGACATGAATTTTCCCGACAGTCAAGTCTTAAACAACACTTGTATACACACACTGGAGAGAAACATTTCCATTGTGAAATTTGTGGATTTGAGTGTTCAGATAAAACAACTCTTAAAAGACACGTGTTAATACACACTGGAGAGAAACCATTCCATTGTGAAATCTGTGGGTTTAAATGTTCACGAAATTCATCTCTCAAATCACACATATTAACACACACTCGTGAGAAACCATTCCACTGTGAAATATGTAGATTTAAATGTTCCCGAAATTCATCTCTCAAATCACATATGTTGACACATACTAGAGAGAAACCATTCCATTGTGAAATCTGTGGATTTAATTGTTCTCATAATACATCTCTCAAAAGACACATGTTAACACACACTGGAGAAAAACCATTCCACTGTGAAATTTGTGGATTTACGTGTTCTCGCAGATCATCACTCAAAAGACACATGTTTACACACACTTGAGAGAAATGATTCTGCAATGAAATTTAAATGTGGATTTAAATCCTCTAAAAATTATGAACTCAAAAGAACACATGTTAACACTGAAGAGGGACCATTCCACTGTAAAAATTTGTGGATTTGTGTGTTCAGATAATACAACTCTCAAAAGACATGTGTTAACACACAATGGAGAGCAACCATTCCACTGTGAAGTTTGTGGATTCGCCTTTGTACACATGCTCGAGCGTGTTTCCATGCTGCAATCTGTGGATGCAAGTCTTCCCAAAATTAATTTCTAAAGACATAGATGATAACAAATACTGGAGAGAAACCACTCCACTGAAATCTGGAGTAATTTTTCTTAATCCTGATTTGAAGAATATATGTTAACACACATTGGCAAGTAATCTATCCATTGTAGATTTTTGAAAGATATGTTTTTACTAAATTCTTATCATCCTAAATATTGAATGTCAGCAACAGTTATACCTGAAAATGGTACATCTACCAGAAGTGTATGTGTTTAAGAGTTTAGTCACTCAGTGGAAATATATCCCTTATAGTCAGGAACAAGTCCAGTACTGGTGTTGCTTCCACTTCATACTAGACAAAAAAGAGAGAAATATGAAGAAGACAGAAAGTGTCCTGTTTTTATACCTATTTAACAGCACCATATAACAACATCTTTGTGAATAATGCAGAGCTATGTTGGATTAAACCAACACTCCTGTCATTTAGCCAAGTGAGAGATCACTTGAACTTCCTTAATATTCATGGATGATACATAAAAATCACCCCAACCTTAATTAAAGACATAATCATAATTATTTACAAATTTTTATTTAAAAACATTCTTTTTTAATCTCTGTCAGATTGACAGACAGTGACATACTCATGTTAACACCTCCAGGTTTAATGTTTTAATAAAACAATCATTATTTTTAAAAATTAATTTTCTGAACCTGTTCTGTCACATGAATCATTGATTATAAAGAATGTAAGAAAAAATCATATATTTAATATTATTTGGTTTGAAGTAATGAATTCTTTCTGTGAAAATTGAAGAAATAAAATTTAGTGAAAAATTTAGACACCTGAGGTAATTGCATGTACCTGTGACTTTTCAGCACTATCAGATCCTGGGATTGAACAGACTGGGCTGCTATCCCTGTCACATGTCTGAAAATATCAGCGTATCTGACTGAGTAATAAGATGATATTTTAACTGTTTTCTTTATTCACCACAATAAAGTGGATCAGAATAAGATTAATGAATGGGTAAACAGAATGTAAATATAAATTTTATGAAAAATCAAAAAATAAAGAAAAAACAGATTGAAATTGCTATACAATATTGCTTTTTTATATTTTCTGTACTCAAACTATTGCCTTTCGAGCATGCTGCCTTTGATGTCGATCATAGCCCTGTTGGACATTGTCTGTGCTTTGATGTCAACCACACCTTTGTTGGCTACTGCCTGCATTTTCTGCCTTTAATGTCAATCATATTTTTGTTGGCTACTGCTTGTGTTTTCTGCCTTTGATGTCACTCATATTTATGTCATGTCATGGTAATATATTACAATAGGCCCTGACATAGACTCTGTTTTAACAACAATTATCCAAATCAAAAATAAAATTTTGTATGAAAAATTTATTAGTTATAGTTCTAATGAGAGCAGAGGCCTGTTTGTTTATGCTTCCAATAATTGTAAACTTGTCATAAAAGAGGCTAACTCATTGTTTGCTGATAGAATGAGGCACCGTAATAGCCTCTAATAAGTCTGCTTTTTGTGTCAGCTAGAGTCTAATTATCTAAACTTATTTATAACTGGAACTTTGTGTGTGTCTGTATCCATTACCTATAGACTCCGAAATGGCTGAACTGATTTTCTTGAAAATTTACACAGTTGTACTATAAGCATCTGTGAGTGTTCTTAGCTAGGTTTCGTGTCAAGGTACACCCGATAAATATCGAAAATCGATAATTGAAAAGAACGGGTTATAGAAGGAGTGGTCCGATTTTAATCAAATTTGATACACTCATAGACAAAGACATAAGAAACGATATTCAGAAGTTTCAAGGTTGCAGTTCTTAGAATAGTGCAGAAAATCGATAATATATATATATATATATATATATATATATATATATATATATATATATATATAAAAAGGCAAGATGTTTGTGTGTGTGTTTGTTTATATGTCCTTTATACAAATCCACAATTTTTATCCGATTCTCACCAAACTTCACACAAATATTCTTTAGGCTGAGTCTGAGATCCAAGACCATGGATTAGTTTTAAAGCTTTTATTACACCCGAGCAATGCCAGGCTATACTGCTAGTGTGTTTATAAGAGCAAATCTATTTCTCCTCCTATTCTCTCAATTTGATGAAGCAGAATGTTTTGCTCATAGTATTCAAATTCTACTCTTGACACCTTTGCAGTATCTTTACATGATTTTCCACGTAGACCTGAGTCTCTGTTGAGTCATATGCATAAAACTCCGCCCATGTTTTCTGTAAACTCCCCAATAAATGCATTGCTGTTTCTGAGAAATAATCTTTTATAGTTCCAGTTTTTAAGAATTCAGATGAACTGCCTTCAGCTTAAGCTTCTGCTACTTTTTGGTAAAGTACTAGAGGTTCTAATTAATTCTAAATTGATGAAGTATCTCACATTGCAGGGTCTGTTTTCAGATAAGCAATGTCACTTTCAATTGATAGACGCTTTTATACCTGCTTCCACAATATGGTATTTCTGGATGGAATATTTTCGTGGAAATTGTTCTGATGAGCTTTTCTCTTTATTACCTAAACTTTATGAATTTAAACACACTAGATTAGCAACTTTTACAGTGAAACTGATAAAATGCAGCCGTAACTTCTACTCCAACAGTTTCTTTCCTCGCACTTCCCGACTGGAATTCTCTTCCACACGATTGCTTCCCCGACGGCTACAATCTCCAGGAGTTTAAATGTAAGGTCAATAGACACCTCCTAACACGCTAACCTGCTTCCATTCTATCAAACACTCTTCCCATCTGCCCAACCCTCATCTTCACTATCCTTACTCATCTGTCACCTTCCTCCTAACATTCCCTATGTCTAACCACTCCTTCTCTTTACCTTCTCCTATGTAACCCCATGCGCAATAGTGGCAGTGGAATGCCTTGCTTGGGGTGAGATGATTTTAAAAAAAAAAAAAAAAGGCAGTTAGGTCTCTTCAGTTTTTGCAGTTGAAACGGCTACATGTCTATACATGGCTGTAAGTCCTATGCTAATAGTTCCTTCTGTTACACTTCTCACTTCTTCCAGCTATTTGTGTCTGTTATATATCGACAAACAACAAACACGCATATATATAATTATATAAAGTTATATTTTTATTACTGACGATGAACCGTGTAGCATAGGGAACAGAGAATTGAGAGAGCGCGCTTCTAATGGGTTGACGGGAGTGTAGTCTTATCTGTTGTGTCTCTCTCTTCACCGGCCGATCTCTGTTGCTCCTCTACTGGCGAATCCGTGTGCCGAGGTCTTTTTATAATCTTCCAGAACCGGGACTTTTTCTTCCGGTTTTGCCTCGCCCACGCACGCCCACGTAATTCTCAGAGACACCTGTTCTGTTTGCCTCTGTAGTTATTTCCGCTGCTGCCGGAAATAAGGTCAAACGACATCCGTTCCTTTCAACGACCGGAAACACCCTCGTTTGCATCAGCCTTCCTCGGGTGGGGCCAGATTGTTATATTACACTTCCCCGTTAAATTATATCTTCAAAAATTTATTTGCCATGTCAGTTTTTATTTTCTCTTTTCATAATTTCTGTTCTTTTAATATTCTCACTTGTTCATAGTGTTTCTCATTTTCTTTCACATTCAGTAACCCCTTGTGGTTTAGTAGCTTTATTGCATTGTTTGGGGTGAAATGATTAAAAATATATACATATATATTTTTTATTTGAAAAAGGATAACATAAGATTTGAATCTTTCATTACATAATATATTATACATTTCAATATTATGTCAGTTGATCTTAGCCAGTGTGTGGTGTGAGTGTTTCACTTGACCTACTGACATGCTGATCATGCTTTTTGAGAGTATGTGCACCATACTTTTTGAGATGGCTGCTTATATATGATTAAAAAAGAAGATTAGAAAAATCATAATATTACAAACATTTTTATGAGTGTTTGTGTATATATATTTGTGTGTGTAAATAACTTTTTGATCATAATTAAATTAGACCAGTACTCAGTTGTATTAAAAAGTGCTCAATACATTTATATTGTGGAGCTTTTGAATAATTTTCATTTAGAAATGAGTTATTTCCGCAGCCTAGGTTTCAACCTTTTGATATCTTCAGACAGTTTAGAATAACTGATTTTCCAGTGTTTTTTAAACATACAAGAAGTTTTACAAATGTGCAACTGGAATTTTTAAACAACTGGAAATTTTCAAACTTAGGGAGAAGTTACTTAAGGATGTTAAAACACTTTCATTTAGGCTTGCATTTAGGCTTGGTATGAAAAAGAAAAGTTAGCTATTGTGTTGTTTCCAGAACAAAAAATTTACTGAATGAAAGATCAGAAGTAATGTCCAGATGTAATCATACCTATAAATACATATTAGGATCATACAAACCTGAATAAAAGTATTTTATGATCCTTAAGTATCTCCTCTCTAATTTTGAAAAATTTTGGTTGTTCACAAATTCTAGTCACATGTTCATTAAAATCCCTGTTGTACATTTGAAAAACATTGGAAAATTAATTATAAATCACCTGAGGAGGATACCAAAAGATTGAAACCTAGGTTGCAGAAATAACTCATTTCTAAATGAAAAATATTCAAAAGCTCTACAATATAAATGTATTGAACACTTTTTATACAACTGAGTACTGGTCTAATTTAATTATGACCAAAAACTAATTTATATATATATATATATATATATACACACACACACACACACACTCATCAAAAAATAAAATAATTTACTCAGAAGGGAAATTCTGGAGAGTGGCTCTATGAAATATTGCCAAAATAATTATATCAGACCCTGTTTTTTTCCCCAATCTCACCTTTCCTAATAGAACCAATACTTTCCCAAGCAAACACATACAACAAACATATAAAAAACTTAAAAGAAAACTGTTGATTTCCATCATTTCAATGTCTTATAACAATAAACTATGCATGAAAAATTCTCAGCTATGAAATATAACATTTTTCTTTTAAACGTTTAATAATTTTAGTTGATCTTATAGATATTTTATGAGCATTTTTTCCAGTAACCAACAAATTTGTAGATATTTTGCTTCAAATATAATTCATTTCATTTCTTTGCCTTGAAAATTCAGTCAGTGGACAAAATGCATAGGTAATAATATGATTTTCCTCTTGTCTCCTCTTTTAATAATATATATATTTTATTTTATTAAATTACTTTAATGCGAAACGGAAAAGTAGGAAGGTAAATTCCAAGAACCTGATCCTAATTAATATTGAAAATTTTAATATTAAAAAATGATACAGGAGGAGAGCTCAATGTAATTAAAATTACAGAGCCAATATAAATTGAAATAAATTTTCAAAATTCAAAAATGTTGAATGAACATTTCAACATGAAATCCTTAAGAGTGATCTCACGCCTCCTCGGCAACGTCCGTCTATATTCAAAATGGGAATAAAAATAGATTAAAAAGAAAAATTAAAAAGAGAAAGAAATAAAAAAATAAATAACGGTTAAGATTTTTAATTTATATATATATATATATACATACATATATATATATATATATAAGCAGTAACCCCAAAGAACGTGGTGCACACTCTCTCAGAAAGCTTGATCTGCATGTCAGTTAGGCAATTGAAAAACTCACACTACAGACTGGCTAAGATCAACTGACATAATATTGGAATGAATAATATGTTATGTAATGAAAGATTAAAATTTCATGTTATACTTTTCAGCACCTCCATTTTATTACACAAACACACATGTTCGTGCACATGTGGCTGACTGAGATATTTAGAAGTGACTTTTCAAATTTTTTAATTTAATCATTTTACTCAAAGCATAGGAGTACATTTATGCATAAATGTGTATATACATATATATGCATGGTTTTGTGTGTATATATGTGTGTGCATGTGCGTGTGTGTAGTATATATATATATATATATATATATATATATAAACACACACACTCATCAAAAAAGAAAATTATTTTCTTTTTTTGATGTGTGTGTGTTATATATATATAGATATAGATATAATGATGTTAAATTTCGACACACACTATATATATATATATATATATATATATATATGTATATAGTGTTTGATTGTGATAATGTTTAGCAGCATGGTTGTTTTTTCAGTGGTCTTACTGAGAAAATAATATTTTGGCAAGCAGGTTCTTTATTGTAAAGTGCTTGATATTGGGATGGAGATAGTGTTGACAAGTAGAAAGTGTTTGTCTCTATAACTGAGTAGAGTCATGCTGGCTTTGAAGTTTCATGAAGACACTGTCATGATGCTCTCACTCATCAAGGCTATTTACTGGTGAATAGGCCTGACAAGGAGACATCATAACAGTATTCTCACGAAACTTTAAGTGAGCATGAACTCTTTTGACTTATAGATATAATGATGTTAAATCCATAAATGGAGAGGATTATCCAAATGGATCTTTCTAATGTAAATTATTGAAGAGAAAGATCCATACAGAGAGCTCAATGGATTCTATCCAGATCCAGAGCAATATGATATATGTAAAGGAAGATCTCCACACATCATCTAAAGTGGTTATAAACTATAACTTTTTTTTTTTGACAGGTAAGGCTTTGGTACCCATCTCATCAGTCCACAAATTACAAATGGTTTAGTTTTATCAGAACATTAAAAAGTGGCATGACCCAGAAAAATTTTTTTTTCCTTTGGATGTTATAAAGTTGAGGTCATAAGTGGTGGAAGAGGGACAGTTAACTTTAAACTGGTCAAGTGTATCAATTGGTAGAACATGTCAACAGTGAAACCAAGATACATAATCGTACTACCATAAAGTAATTTAAAAATTTCGGAATTTAATTAAATTTCAAAATTTTGGAATTACTTTATATATTTGGCTCTGTAAATAGATAATACTATTTACATTGAGCCCTTCACCTTCATCAATTCTAATATTAATAAAATTAATATTAATAGGATCGAGTTTTGGGATTTTACCTACTTGGTCATCCTTTTTAGATTTAAAATAAAAAATACATATATTTATGTTATATCCAAAAAGGATGAGCAAGTAGGTAATATATATATATATATATATAAGCATACGATGTAGAAATAGAAGAATCCAAAATTCACGTGTAAAATCTTCTGTACAATAAAAACGGAAGCTGATAATGGTTTGCCTGAAATAGGCCTGTACTTCCGATTTACCATGAAATAACATGTCTGCCTTCATTTTTTCTTATATATATATATATACACACAAAACACAAATACATATAAATATATCCCCACACATATGCACAATGACATACAAACCTCATACATACAAATATGTTCACTATTATACACATATAAAGTAATTATACACTTATACATCAAATACATGAATAAAATCACCCCTAATTCACTCAACAAGTAATAAGAATGAAAATAAATTCAACCCTAATTTTTTTCAAAAAATTCTCAACACAAAATGATAGTAAGTTTGTGGGTGAATGAGAATGAGGTAAACTAAAATCCTATTTAAAAAGTAATTTAAATCTATTTTATAACAGAATTTGAAAATGATCTCATTCCTCTTGTTTAATAGCTGGCTAATTTTTTAAAATTTGATAATTCTAATTATTTTTATCTAAACATAAATGTCATTTATTTTTCAAACTATTGGGGTTTGAGATTTACCTATAATCTTCCACTCAATCTGTTGGGAAAGGTTTCCTACTGAGAGCGTTTAAATGTATATGCCCACTAAGTCTACAACTTGAATGGAATCAAATGCACAAAGGGATGTTGAAATTCTCACAGTGACTTTTAATCCAAGTAAAATCATTATTTGTTAATAATAACTTTCTAGAGGCTAATAAAATCTTGGACTCACCATCAGTAATTTCTACATAGTTTTGGGTGAAATTCAAACTTTCTTATAACAGATCTTTAGATATGGAATGTTAGAAGTTTATTATATCAAATTGAATAATTGTGGTCTTTTCTTTGTTTCTAATGTTATGGAACCATTTTATAGTATTGGAAGTATCTTTCCACTGATTATTAAAAGATAATTTTTGTATTGTGTCAATTATTCTTTTAATTATCTTTTTAGAAAAAAATCCTAACACAGTTTTGGAGGAGTTAATTAATCTAGTTTGTAATTTGTTATTAAAGTTGGGTTTAGGGTTTTTGAAGAGTAAATATGCATTTTTTTAAAATATTCTGATAAATTGAAACCATCTGTAATATGCGGTCTGATAAAATTGGTACCAAAAACTTACCTATCAAAATAAATTATAGTTTATAACTGCCTTAGATGATGTGTTGAGTTCTCCTTATATAATCTTGTTGGATTCCGATCCATATATTCAAATTTATATATATATATATATATATATATATATATATAGACACGATATAAAGACACTTTTTTCTTACTTAATCTATTCGTCTTGTTTGATTCCGATCTATATATTTAACTTTATATATATCTTGTTGGATTCTGAGCTATATATTCAAATTTATATATATATATATATATATATATATATATATATAAAGTTGAATATACGGATTGGAATTCAACAAGATGAATAGATTAAGTAGGAAAAAAGTGTCTTTAATCTAACATATTTCAATTTAACAAGTTTCCTCAGAGATTCTTTAAAGAATGATTTAAAAATCTTTTTCAGTAAAATATCCAAGAGACAGTATGTTGATTGAGGTATAGTTTCATTGGTCAGATGTGTCACCTGTGATAAAGCAATGGATGAATATTAAATGTAGAAAAAAAAAACTTGTGTCTGTTTAAATGTGTATGCCAACATATAAAAAGAAAACATTAGATGTTTATTATGAATGTAAGTGTATATAAGCAAAATAATGCGTGTCAAGTGTATTTAAACTATATCCGAATTAAGTCTGTATATAATTATAAGTGTAATGTTAGTATGTGTGAATGACAGTGACAAAATACATTTCTGTTCAAAATATGTAGCAAGTATTGCATACACGTGTCAAGTGATGGAAAGATTTTCTTTTTTAAATAACATGAAAGAATCATGTATGAATGTGTGCATTTATGTGTTTGGAATTGTAAAAACGAAGAATACTTCCATTTAGAATTCTACTGAAAATGTATAAAAGTAAAACTTTTTATAAATAAATAAATTTTGAAAAATAATATGTTAACGGTTAAAATCTTTCAATGAAATAATAAAATACTAAATATTTTTGTATGAAAATTATTACAATAACATAGATAATAATATATAAATAAGAAACATGCATATCAATTACCATAATAAATCTTTACAATATTACAATTAAGCAATATAAATAATATGCATAATAATATTAAATAATAAAAATAATAATAAAACTAATGGTAGTAGTAGTAGTAGTAATAATAATAATAAAATAAATATAATAAAAATAAACAATTATGAAAATATATGTAATAATAGGGAAAATAAAAAATAATGAAAATAAATGGAATCTACTTGATATCGAGAAAAGAATATTACATTGTTAAAAATACAAGAAACTATCTTTAACTTATTTAATAATATCTATTTGTATTTTGGATTCATGAATTATATATCTTTGAAAAAATGTAGAAGTAATGTTTTAGTCGCATGTTTATGGTTAGTAATAATGTCATTAATGTTTTCAAAGTCAGTCAGTTAAGTGCCATACGTGATACACGCTTGGGCGATCATGTCTCGCAAGAGACATGACTGACTGGGCAAAGATTATCCCGCAGTAGGTTGCCATTGCTTTCTGCGATAGACTGGTTGCCGACCAAAGCTATAGAACCCAATCTGTCCTGCTATTTAACCCATAACTGGAAAGAAGAGACGGATTAATACCTTTCCCAAGGGTATTTGCGCGTAAGTGAATACAATGGATTCAACTGGAATTCGAACTCGGCTCCCCGGTTTCTCATTCCGAGCCGATATCCACTGCACCACAACGCACATCCAGAATTTCAAAGTACTTCCTCCTTAAATGGTTATGTTCTTTTTTAATTAAACTAGCAGTTGAAAAATCAAAATTATGTCCTACATTATTTTGATGTAAGAGAGTTAAAATGTATGTCTAAACGTGTCTGAAGAAAAAAAAATTTCTGATGAATAATGAATTTTTACAAGAATTAGTTGGTAGCTTGATATATACCATAACAAGAAAACAACCTACAGTACCACTGTTCATATGATTTGTGTAATATATGGCATTAGCAGCAATTCCAGAAGCAAAATTTTTTATCCAATTATTACATACCATGATTAATTCAAATGAAAATATAAATGCCACTATTAATAGTCAAGTTAGTTTTTTTTTACTTACAGCTATACTATCACATTCAACTTTTTGCTTACTACTTTTTTCCTCTTTCAGATATAACCACTGTACTGTATCACTTTTGCTTTATTACTGACTTAGAGTTGTTTTACTTTGCTTTTAACTTGCATTATATATATATATATATACCATCTCATATTATTTTTGTCCTCTTTATTCTTCTTATTACTGTTTATTCATAATTTTGTCAATTCTTTTCATTGAGAAAAACAAAAAGCTAAAGTAGATGTTCTTTCTTAATAGCATTACTACAAAAGAAACACTGCATAAAGTACAATTTTGAACTCTGATCATTATATCATCACACCTTTCCATAGGCAATACACACATTTTATAAAGCTAACAATTTCTGTTATTGTTACTAATCAAAAAGAGAGTTGTTTACCTATTTGATGTTCCATACAAAAGAAATAATCAATTTCTAATGTAAAAAATACCATGAAACTTGAATTTTTCCAATTCCTCAAATACATCTTAATTTAATAAAAAAGATGTCTTTTGTCATCAGCAAATGGAAAACATTCAAAATCACACTGAAACATTATATTTGTTTAAAGGTACATTTATTTTTCTTTATTATTGGTATCATCCATCATATATACATATGGATACAGGGTCTTGTGGTTCAAATGTTCTGACTATGAGACTCAAGGATGAGGATATTAGTAAGAGTTGGTCATCAAATTTAATATGTGCAGGAAGGTATCTGGTGCAGACTGCAACCTATTGTAGCCTCAGGGTTGCCTACTGGAGGTGCTTGCAGGGACACCTTTCCATGCATGACATGGTACTGCAAACATTATGCAACTATTGATCAGAATAGCCCTCTCTAGATGCCACACAGTAGTTTAGGCTTCTAACTACCAGTTGAGATGTAGCAACCAGAAAACTGCCAACATGGTACCCTCAGTACGAGAAGACTTTGCCACAATTCACATATATTACAAAAAAATTCATAGCAGCACAACACTTAAGGCCTGAGAAGAGGAAAGGAACTGGGAATGTCTTCCTAAAAAGGAAACAATAGATGTTCAAGTGATGTGGGAAGAACATGGACCTGGTGATAGGAAAATCTATCTACTACTATTTTTTTTTAAATTAGTAAGTTTTAATGAAAGTTAAGATATCCATTACAAATTTAACAAAAAATTAAAACTGGTAGAGGCCTATCTTTGAAAGAGGTTTCAAAACAGTTCTGTGTTTCCAGTTATTTCTTCAAATGTACATTCAGAATAATATTAGGAGAGTCAAATCAGCAGCCCACAAAACATTTTGGCCGTCTGATGTTTAACAGGATGTGCGTTGTGGTGCAGTGGATATCGGCTCGGAACGAGAAACCAGGGAGCCGAGTTCGAATTCCAGTTGAATCCATTGTATTCACTTACGCGCAAATACCCTTGGGAAAGGTATTAATCCGTCTCTTCCTTCCAGTTATGAGTTAAATAGCAGGACAGATTGGGTTCTGTAGCCTTGGTCGGCAACCAGTCTACCGCAGAAAGCAATGGCAACTTACTGCGGGATAATCTTCTGACCAGTCAGTCATGTCTTTTTTGAGACATGGTCGCCCAAGTGTGTTTCATGTATGGCACTTAACTGACTGACTGACCCCCTCAAAAGAAAGAAACTGAATCTTTTCATATTCTTTTTTCTTTTCTTTCTCCTTTTTTACTTTTTCTTCTTTTTTATTTCCTCTTCCTTTTCCTGGTTAACTCCCTGAGACCCTAATGCCACACCTTTACCCCTTGTAATTGACACTCAAACACTACCTTCCTCTTTGGTAAAGCTAAAAGATTTCCTGCAAAAATAAAAAGAAAGTTTCCACTAAATATTCAGTAGGAATAAAAAAAGAAATTCTTTTGTTATCAAACAACTTGATATCTCTGTCCATTTTATCTATTGTTACGATATTAGTGTCGGACGAGCCCCCAATTTTATTATGTGTTAAGTGTAACAAAAGAAAAAAAAAAGGTTGACCAAAACTCAGAGCTAAATCACATATAAATATTTAATTTACGATAAACACAAAATGATATATATACAAAATTTACAATTTTTTGCATACAAAACAGAAATGTAGAGTTTACTACTGGCAGGCGAAGTTTTACGAAAAGGGAAGGAAATGTCAGTATCTTTACCCAGGTAAGTTAGTGAAGTATTTTAAGTGCTATACTTTTTGAAAATCTTTAAATGCGTATATAAAGAATAATTTCCAGTATGGTCAATGAAAAGGTCAAAAAATTTATTTACCCTTTTAGTTCCATGAGGTTCTCTTTCAGATTTTAGTTGGTCAGCAACTTTTCTTAGAGATTCTTTTGGCTGGATACACAGATTTCGAGACATGATTGGCCAAGCGTGTATCACGTATGGCACTTAACTGACTGACTGATGTTTAACTGACATTCTAATACATTAAGGGGTGAAAAAGTAATAGAAGGTTCTTCCAGAAACATCCATGAGTGGCCATTTGGTCAACTAGATAGCAGCAGGTTAAGAAGAATGAAAAAACATTTGAATAAGTTATCACTGTTTTCTAACATATGGCTTTTCCAGAATTGCATGTATGTACTTGCAGATGATAATGCATCTGTAAGGAAGTACTATAAGCAAGCTTGAAATTCAGTGTATATTATTTTGCTGAAGTGTAAGCAACATTGTTTTTCATAGTGTTAAACATACCAGATTTTGTGCTGAAGAAAGTGTATTTTTGAGGAATTTTACTGCACTACTTTATTCAAAAGAAATCTGCAGCTGAAGCACACAATTCTTGTTGAGATTTACAGCGACCATGCTCTGTCAGAAACAACATGTAGAGATTGGTTTAGATGCTTCAAAAATTATGGTTTTGATGTTAAAGATAAAGAACACTGGTGCACTGAAAGAGTTTGAAGATGAAGAATTAAAGGTATTACTTCATGAAGGCTCATGTCAGGTGCAAACTGAACTTGCATTAGGAGTTTCTACAACAGTTTCAAAACGTTTGAAAGTATTAGAAATAATTCAAAAGCAAGGATATTGGGTGTTGTATGAGGTGAAACCAAGAGAAGTCAAATGGTGTCTTGTCACGTGCAAACAGCTGCTTCAGTGGCAGAAAAGGAAAGGTTTTTAACATCTTATCATGAGACTACGTGAAGGCATTTGACAAAATATGCCACAAAGTCTTAATAGAGATGCTCGACATTTTCAGAAAAGACGTTAGGATAATCAAAAATATATATTGGCAGAAAACTGCTTGTGTACAGATAAGAAGTGAATCCAGCAGGTATACGTAAACAGAAAAGGGCATAAAACAAAGATGTCTATTCAACTTATACAGCAAAACAATTTTAAGAGAAATAAAACCTTTGCCAAGATTCATCATTGGTGGCCACAATCTCAACAATGTAAGATATGCAGATGAAACAGTGCTGATAGCAGACACAGAAAAGAGAATGCAAGACCTCCTACAGAAGGTAGCAAAAGAAAATGAGAGAAAAAAAATTATAATTTTTTGCATTCGAAACAGAAACAGAGTTTACTACTGGCAGAGTGATGAGTAAGTTATGAAGGGGAAGAAAGGGGAGTCAAGTATCTTTATCCAGTTAAGCTAGCAAAGTAGTTTAAGTGCTAAACTTTTTGGAAACCCCCAAATGTGTATATAAAGAATAATTATTAGCTTGGTCAATGAAAAAGTCAAAAATTTCTATTTACCCATTTAGTTCCATGAGGTTCTCTTTCAGGTTTTAGTTGGTTGGCGACTTTTCTTAGAGATTCTTTTGGCTAGATATACAAATCCTTGAATCAAAGCTGGAGTTGATAATGTCAGCAAATCCTTTTAGGAACTAACTACTCACTTCTCGAAACCTATTTTTATGGGGGCTAACACCTAATTTGCATATTTCTAGAATCATATAGAATTCTCTTGAAACTACTGAAATTTTCTCAAACATTCTACAATCTTCCAAAACGTTCTATTCTTAATTTCTCTATTTAACAACTACTTCATGAATTGAAACTTTTTGTAGGACTCAATAGAATCCCTTACTATAACTTTTGAGACACTATTAATATTATTTTTATATATGCATCCTTGTAACACCAGACAAACTGGTTTTCATTGAGTTATTAGAAATTTTGCAAGTGAAGAAACAATAAAAGCACATTTTAATTAGTACTATACTGAAATATTAAATTTACTTTGTTAAGAAAAATATTCTCCTTTGAAAGAAATCATGAACATTTAAAAATCATTTTACTATGTCAATCATTTAATTGCCATACAAAATACATGCTTGGGTGACCATGTATTGAAAGAGACATGATTTTCCCACAGTAGGTTGTCATTATTTTCTGCGCTAGACTGGTTAACAACCGAGGCTATAGAACCCAGTCTACATGTTATCCAACTTCTGGAGGGAGAAGAGATGGATTAACACCTCTCCCAAGGGTATTTGTGCAGAAGTAAATGAAACAAATTCAACTGGAATTTGAACTTGACTTTCCAATTTCTCATTCAGAGCTGATATCCATTGCACCACAACACACATCTTCTATGGCAGAACCTAAAAGGCGAATGGTGAATGTGACTGTGAATACTGATTTATGCTGCTGCATTGAATAGAGGATTTGTTACATTATATCTGATCATGAAAATAAAGCATTCATGAGAGTTTCTATGTAGATTAACTGGCATTGGCAGCATGTGTATAGGCACTGCAGATATGCAGCAGCACCTGTTTTTATTTAATCATCTCACCCCAAGCAAGGCCTTCTACTGCCACTGTTGCACAGGAGGTTACATAGGGGAAAGTGATGAGAAAGAGGAAGTTATAGGAAATGTCAGGTGGAGGGTATTAGACAGATGGGTATACCGAGGATGGGGTAGATGAAAAAAGAGCTTGTGAGAATCGATGCGAGTTAGTGTGATAGGAGATGTTTATTGACCCTATATTTCAATTCCTGGAGATTGTAGCTGCTGAGGAAGCAAGTATATGGAAGGGAATTCCACAAGTGGGAAGTGTGTGAAAAGAAGCTGTTAGAGTAGAAATTGCGGTTACATTTCATCGGTTATTATTGATGACAATTTTAAGAAAAGCATTTCACTATGACAAAATGTAAATGAACAGTTTTAGAACTATAAACAAAATGAAAGAAAAAACCTGAGAAGTGAAAGAAGAATATTGAAGATGTGGTTTCACTTTCATTTTTAGGAAACCTGTAGTCCATTGGCAACTTCATATTGTTTTACAATTTTACACACGTTTTGAGACATCTCCTTTTCCAGCAGGAACGTTTGCAGTTGGCTACTATATCACTTTCATTGCAGGGGCTTGCTTCATAATGCTCAGAGCCTATATTCAGAAAAAAGACTTTGTACTTCTGAGCTGCTCCTGTTGATACAAGGTTTATTTAGGGCTACTGCTGATACTTTTAGGGCTACTGCTGATACTTTGTTTAGCACTGTAGAGTTGATGTAACATGAACAAAAGATGGTTTTAGAAATATAAAGAAAAAAACATGAGAAGTCAAAGAAGCATACTGAATTTTATAAAATTTTATAAGTGAAAACAACAAAATTAAAAACATATATTCACAGATGCTATACTTAAGTTTTAAAATTAATTTCTAAAAATGAAAATTTTTCTTGAAACTTTTATTTTAGTTTTAATTTTAAGGTATTAGATTAAATTTAGTATTTCCATTAAGCAAAATGCTTCACCATATTTCAAAAACTAATTTGACAGGAAGAATTTTTATGCTAAATCAGCTGATTGGCACCTGTTTTTTAAGTCATCTCTTATTGCAAGGAAAGTCTTTATTAAAAAATCTTCCCAAAATAAAATATACTTTTCTTAATATTTTTTGAGGAATATTAGCTGATTTAAAGTATAACTAATCTACTTTAAAACAAATATTTACTTTAAATTATCATAGAAATGCATTGGTAGCTGTTTATTTCATCTGTAGACATGTTCGACAGCATAAAGACAGATTGATGTTTATCTAATGTTCTATGGAGGCTTTAGCCGTAAAAATAATTCTTTATAATATTAGTGCATGTTATGTATAATTTTTAACTGTTCAGTTATCTTAAAAATTTAAGAAAACATTCTTGGTACTATAATGTTTTATTGAATTTTAGATACTTTCTAGTATTTGCTGATAATTTGGGGTATGGCCACATGTAATAAAAAAAGAAATCAGTGAATCTCTGGAAGTACCCTGGCTGGCTATGTTTGTGAATGACAAAGAAATTACAATAACTGGTGTAAAATAAGAATTTGTTCCTTGCTCAAAAATAGTCTAGATGCACACAATATACCAGACCATTGAATTACAAAGTTATTCTGATTTTCTGAATTTGATAACCTTTTATTATTGGAGAAAAGTGAAACGGACAAAATGAAAAATAAATACATTCACAGATTCACAAGTTTTAAAATTAATTTCTGAAAAAAAAAATTTTCTTGAAGCTTTTATTTTAGTTTTAATTTCAAGCTAAATAGATTCTTAAATTTAATATTTCCAATAAACAAAATACTTTACTGTATTCAAAAACTAATTTAAATTGACAGAAATGATTTTTTTCTAAATTAGTTGATTTCATTTTTTTTTTAGTCATCTATCATCACAATGTAATTCTTTTTATTAAAAACCTTTTAAAAAATCACAGAAATGCATTGGAAGCTGTTTATTTAAACTGTAGACATGTTTGTCAGATTCATGTTTACGTAATATGGATGATTAAACAAAAAAAAATAGTATAAAACATGAGTGCATTTTAGATATAATTGTTAACTATTCAGTTATCTTAAAAATTAAAGATAATATTCTTGGTACTCTAATGTTTTATTAAATTTTAGATACTTTCTGTCATTTTTTGATAATGTTGTGTATCTTACTTAAAAAGAAATTGGTACAATTTATGCATTTACAAAATAATTCAAAATTATTTTAAAAGTATTGACATTTGAAGATTTGTATCAAGCTTTTTCATTGATGATTAGGAAATAATTTGCCATAAATTTTCAAGTCAATGTGTTTTTTTTACTGCAAAAAAAGATGCTAAAATTATCTATACTAATTTTTGGTTCCCTGATGACACAAGGAAAACAAGATTTTAATTAAACTTTTGAACATGTTAAAAAGGATTAAAAAATTTTAAAAAGTAATAAAAAATACTTTGATCTTTCCTCTTAATAATGACTAACATTTTGACAATAAAACTTTGCTTTTATGATGTTTGAGCCGTTTTTTTCATCATGGCATGCTCATTTTTTAGGGTTAGTGGCAGTATCTATATTTTACTTATTAAAACTAAAATAAAAGTATCAATAATGATTTTTCATTTTCACAACTGCTTTAAACCTGAGGTATTGCAAATCTGTGGAGGTACTTTATAATATATATATATATATATATATATATATATTAAATCCAAAAAAGGAAGTGTTTATAAACAAAATCCCAAAAACCAGATCCTATTAATATTAATTTTATCAATATTAAAAATGATCCAGGTGAAGGGTTTGATGTAAATAGTATTATCTATTTTACAGAACCAAATATGGATATTATATCAATACATTTTGAAAATTGCATTTTGTTGAATAGATATTTCAACGGTAAAAACTCTCGCTTTGTCAGCAATGATCCAAAACAAATATATATATTGAATATATATTTTTGTTTTTCTTTAATCGTTTTACCCTGAGTAAGGTGGTAATGCTACTGATATGCAGGGGCTACATAAGTGTAAAAAGATTAATTAGAAGAGAGTGAAGAGGAACATGAACCAGTTAGAAAGGAGCAATAGAAAGATGAGAATGCAGGTGTGATGACAGTTTTAAGGTGGAGAGGAAGGAAAGGATATACAGGGTAGTGAAAGAACTAGAGTCAAGTGGTTAATAGATGAGTATTGACATTGCATTTAAATTCCTGGAGGTTGTAGCCGTCAGGAAAGCAAGAATATGGGAGCGAGTTCCACAGGCGGGAAGTGTGAGTGAAGAAGCTGCAGGAGTAGAATTGTCGTCTGCATTTGGTCAACCTAACTGTGAATGGGTGGGAGCCAGTTGCCAATCTGGTTGCACGAGTAAACACCTGTTGAGGAGGCACCAGGGATTTAAGTTCATCTGAGCACAAGCCATGAAAGTATTTATAGAACAGACAAAGGGAGGCCACATTTCGTCGGTGGGGAAGTGGCTGTAGTCGAGCAGCCAAGTCAGTACCTATCACATTACTGATTCTCCTTTGGAGCCTGTCGAGAACACTGAGGTAAATGGCAGGGGCGCCTGACCATATATGGCAGCAGTACTCCATGCATGGATGAATGGTTGACTTGTATATATGCAGGATGGATTCAGGCAGAAAAAACATCCTGGCCTGACACAGTGACCCAACTTTCTTAGCAGTGGATTTAGCTATGGACTCGATCTAGTGGTTCCATTTGAGATCACAAGAGAGGGTAAGGCCGAGGAGGCGCAGTGTATTACTCTCAGGGAGAATTGCTTGGTCCATGCTTATGGGAGGCAGGAGAGGTTGCCTGTGATGATTGACAGACAACAGCTTGGTCTTAGACGCATTGAAATTGACAAGCCACTTCTTGCCCCAATTCACCAGAGTGTAGATCCCGTTCAAGGTCAGCAGCGAGATTATGTTTGTCCGCCACAACGGGTTTTTTTACTGATGCGGGAGTAAATTGTGGTGTCATCTGAATTGATACAAATATAAGAATTTGTCAGTTTCATAGATTGGCATTTCAGTAATAACTCTAACCCCCTCCTCAGGAGTTAACAGCAATTGATTATGTATTTTCTAATTTTCATTATTTATATATTGAGTTAAAAAATATAACAATTTTTGTTCATATAAAGTTGATTTTTTCTTTGTTCATGTGTGTATGTATGCCTGTGTGTGTATGCGTAGAATGTCATGGTTATTTTGCTTTCATGATTTTTCTTGTCTCATTACACTCTCTCCCTATTGCCTTCATATATATATCTTATACCTTTATTTAATATTTCTGTGAACTGGGAATTTTATTTATGCCTTGACTAACTCAAGATGCCATAATAACAGGGGTTGGTGAACACATATGATATAGTTATCAAGTAAAATCACTAAAGAGGGAGTACCTATACAAAGGAGAACAGAATAGTCATTGAAATTTGTAAAAAAAAAAATTTATTTAACTGGGTGTCAAAAAATTGCAAAGTGCCCAATGGCAGAAGTGAAATGGCATCCCAGCAAAGATGTAAAGTGCTCAATGGCAGAAGTGGAATAGCATCCCAGCAAAGGAGCATAAAAAGCAAATAACAAAAGTGCTCAATAGCAGAAGTAAAAACAGCCTTCTGGCAAAAAGGGTATAAAATGCAAACAGCAAAAGTGCTCAGCAATGCCAGCCCAGAATCTTTGTACCTGAACAGATCTTATTAAGCATCTCTAAAAGGAGGAAACTTGGGACAACACTCAGGAAACAAGACACCTCAATGCTGTAATGGCAGAGCAAATTATAGTTTCTTTGTGTAGGTCAGACTGACTACAACTCACTAACATTGTCAACCAAAGAATAAACTTTGCCAATTGCTTTAATCAAGGTGTTCAGTATTCACTTCATTTAACATGTCTTCGTCAGTGAGCATTTGGCTTAAAATAAATAATATACTGATAGATTTTTGAGTCATTTTTAGAAAAATTATCAGCAATTAAATTCTTTTTTCAAAATAGTTTTTAAAAGAGAGTTGGATGGTAGTTAACCTTTAATGTTTGGAGTTTCAGACATAGGATTTCTATTGATTTGCATCTATGAACCAAGTTCACACTATCATTAAAAACACAATGGAAATTTTAAACAAAATTTAATCTGAAATAGAAAATAATTTGAGAAGAAAATGTATAATGTCTGGAAAGGTCATATATTTAAATGTTCTTATTCTATAGTATTTCTCTGTCTGATGTTTCTGGGACATGAGGCTGATTCATTTTATCCATACTGGTTTCTGAAGGTCTACTGTCCACTGGTGCAAGTTGCTTAGTCAATATCATTGTTTCTGTCACCTCGAAGATGAACTTGTGTATATTGAGGGTTAGCCTCAATCAGATCTCCCTCCTCAAAAATTGATCCAGATTTATTTTGATGACGCATATTTTTTTTCATTAAACCAAGACCAGAGGTACTTAACCTGAATGGTACTGACTGTCCTGATGTTGATTTCTTCAGGGAGTTAAAAATAGTTAGTAGAGGGTCACAATTGAGATCAAATTGAATCTAGCATATCTGCAAGAACATTTTTCCCTTGGTTTTATTGGAAAATGCTGTTTTATAATACTAACCTCAAAACAATACTGCTTGTATTCTTCATAACCGATATTGTAAGGTTGTTTTATTCATGCTATTATTCCTAGGTCCATGCTGATAAGGAGCAGTAACACCTGTTCGGTTCCCAGATAGGGCAAAATGGTGAACCCCCAAGCAAAAACATTATAAAAGTATCAAAATACATTTTCATCATAAAAATACCAGCAATACAATCCTGGTTAGGTAGCCTGCCTTCAGTCACTTGCTTGCTGCTCTGAGAAACCTTTTTTTTTTCTCCTGTGTATTTACTAATGCTACTAGAGTGGCATCAAGATCCCACCCTTTTACTGTAGAAATACTATAATTGCCTCTTCTACACTGACAGTTTTTTTTCTTGCACTTCCATTCATTTGCTTTCCTGATAGCTACAATCACCAAAAATTTAAAAGCAATGTAAGTTGCCATTTTTTATCTACTTAATTCCCCATCCATTTCTTATCTCTTCTTTGACATCCCACACACCTTTTTCTTCTCACTGTGACTCTGCACATCAGTAGTATTTCTACCTTGTTTGGGGTGAAATGTTTATAAAGAAAATCTCTTTATAACAAAATGACCAATAATACATTTTGTCTGTTGGTTGGTTGGTTCATTTAACCAGCATATCAACCTTCATTAGGTCATTTAATGCTGAAAAAAACGTTTTGATTTGTTCTATTTAGTTTTTGTTTCATTGTTTCTGTTTGTTTATTGGTAACATTTTTCATTCAATAAAGTTTTGTTGGTAACATTTTTCATCCAGCAAGTTGATTGACCCTTCAAACACCGCTTACTAAATCCGTTTATTGTATAATGTGGAGAGTGTGGGCATATTTTCTTGTTATGTTTGTTAGATTTAGAGCTAGAAATGACCAACCGATTGATTGGATTGGTTCTATCCAACAGCCTGTCTAGGTCAAGTCAGGGCCAAAGTGGTGTGTTGCAGGATCATGTCCTTATAATATACTGGACATTATCAGCTCAACCCCCAGGATTCCGTTCTCAAGCATTACGGGTTGCCACCCACGATCAACAGTTGGCCACATTGAGGGACTTTTACTCTCTGCAAAGGGGGGGGGGCAGTTGGCGTATTCTGATGTCCTGCCAACAGGGATCATTTTATCTGTAATTGAATCTATAAAACTGTGTTCAAAATATTTAGATTTTGACATTAAATAATCTATGAAGGTTGATAGGCCACAAAACAAACACGACTAAACTTTGAAATTTTTGCCTGCTACCTTTTCTTAATTTGGGGGAATAAATTTATATAAAAGCAGACATTTGATGCCTTGTCTTTTGCCAGAGATTTTTTTCCTTTTGTTGTCAGCAGAGCATATTCAAATTATTATTTGAAAATACTGATGACTTTACTTATCAAATCTAAACAACCTCCCTCTGTAGGCAGAAAGAATGGTTATTAGGTACCAATGTTTTCTCTTTGTGACTAGTATTGCCATTTCTGGAAATTTTGACCTAAAACCTTACAAAAGTAATTTAGTTGCCAGCTTTTGGAAAATACATATTTCAATGTGACTTTGTGTCCAATCCTTGTGTCTACTATTTGTATTTACATTTTAAAAGAATACTTTGCAAAGCATCAGAAATGAAGACATTCACACAGGTGAAGAAAATTCAGTGGAAAATTTAGACCAAATACAACACATGGAATCTCAGAATAGAAAACTTTATGAAATGGATATATAGCTTGTTTTTTTTTTGTTTTTTTGTGGGATGAAGTTTGGGAAAACTGTGAAATAATTGGCTACAATTAAGCATATAGGCAATTGGCAAAATCCATACTAAACAATAATAAGTTGAAGAAAAAACAGTGCCAAGTAATTTTTTTTTTTTTTTTTTTTTTTTTAATCGTATCACCCTGAGCAAGGCAGTAATGCCACTGATGTGCAGAGGGCTATGTAATAGTGAAAAGATTGGAAAAGAGAAAGCCAGAAACCACATCCTAAACAGGGAACAAGAGATGCGCCTCTTAACCTGTTCAATAGACATGGGTGGAGTGTGAACCGGGCAATAGATAGATCTATCTACTCCAATTGAAAAAAAAAGAAACCAAAGTGAGAAGATTGGAAAAGAGAAAGCCGGAAACCACATCCTAAACAGGGAACAAGGGATGAGCCTCTTAACCTGTTCAATAGACATGGGTGGAGTGTGAACCGGGCGATACAAGACAATATATGCAAGTGGAAAGCAAAGCAAATGTAAGTCAGTAAGAAATCAAAAGGTAGAAACAGCGATCATATACAAAAGGGATACAGTCAAGTTGTCATAGTATTCTGACTTCAAAGCAAAAAAGAACAAAAACATGAGATAAGATTGAGAATTGTTCATTTTTATTGTGTACAGAGAAATTTGTCAATAAATTAGTGGCGGGTGGGGGTTAGCAGTCATTCCTTGTCATGTGTAACCAACAAGAATCTATATAGATTTTGTGAAATACAATTCTCAAATACTCAGCTACACATTGTCAGTAATGTTTTTAGTACTAGGTGATGCAAGTCTTCCAAGATCATTAGGTGACTCAGGTTTAACAGCATCATACCCTTCAGTATTTGTCTATATTTCTAAGATAAGGTAGTATTTACATTATTGAAACTATTTGGACTATTGTCCTGACATTGTATGCTCCAGCCTTCTTCAGATGCTAGGAATTTTTAACCAAACCCTTTATTAGGATCACTGGGGTATATCATTCTCATTCTTTGTGCGAAGCCTCTTTTAGTAGTCATGAGTTATCTCCCTCTAACCTCACTTTCTAAATTACTTGTTCACCACTGCTGTAGCCAGGTATTGACCTCACAACTCTCTGGGTCAAGTCACTGGAAGTAACTGTCTAAAGTGGATATATGTGTCCTTAAGGACTCATGGCCCAGTGGATATAGACATTCATAGTGTAAATACTACCTCATCTCAGAAATATAGAAAAATACTGAAGTACAATAGCTGTCACTGGAATGGACATAAAGAGAGTTTCTGATATTGAAAATCATTTCACGAACAAACTTAAAAATAATTTTGGTGACATTTTTCAAGATGGACTTGGGTGCTGTGCAAAACGTAAAGCCACTCTGAATTAAAACCAGATTCTAAGCCAATCTTTAGATAAAAAAAGGCTTGTTGCCTATGATGTTGCATGAGAGTGATCAGGTAGCCTTCCAAAAAGTAAAGTCCTTACTTTCTTTCGTCATCTGCTGACGCACAACAACCCATCCATGGATATTGTTGTGGTCTCTGATGTTTCTAATTATGATATTGCAGCTGTCATTTCTCACATTTTTCCTGAGGGCAGCCAAAATGCAATAGCTCATGCCTCCAGAACACTGACGTTGGCACAGAGTAATTATAGCCAAATTGAAAAAGAAGCATTAGCAATAGTCTTTGCATTTAAAAAGTTTCACAAAATGCTGTGCGGACATCATTTCACTGATTACTGGTCACAAGCTTCTTGTTAATATTTTTTGGATCTAAAAAAGGCATCCCAGTGTATAAAGCAAACTTGTCTGCAGAGATGAGATACTAGGTTGTTAGATTATTATTTTTCTATGAAATACAACTAAACAAATATAATTGGTCATGCTGATGCATTATCTAGGCTCATGACTACACAAAAAAGGTAGCAGATGACTCAGTCATTGCAGCATTATCCCTAAAACCAAAAGTCACTTCTGTACTTGCATCCATTCTAAGAGCATTACAGTCACTTCTACAATGATCCGTGAAGTCGCAGCTTCTGATCCAGTGTTACAAAAAGTGATACGCTTCCATTGTACAAAATGGCCAGAAGTATGCACAAAAGAATTTAGACAAATTGTCAAAAGTTGACAGATGTCTTCTTTTTTTTTGAACATGTGATTGTCTCATTTATTGTGCAAAAGTGTAATCAAGCCATTCCATTATGATCATCAAGGTATTAGCCATATAAAAGTGTAATCAAGCCATTCCATTATGATCATCAAGGTATTAGCCATATAAAAGTGTAATCAAGCCATTCCATTATGATCATCAAGTTATTAGCCATATAAAAGTGTAATCAAGCCATTCCATTATGATCATCAAGGTATTAGCCATATAAAAGTGTAATCAAGCCATTCCATTATGATCATCAAGTTATTAGCCATATAAAAGTGTAATCAAGCCATTCCATTATGATCATCAAGTTATTAGCCATATAAAAGTGTAATCAAGCCATTCCATTATGATCATCAGGGTATTAGCCATATAAAAGTGTAATCAAGCCATTCCATTATGATCATCAAGTTATTAGCCATATAAAAGTGTAATCAAGCCATTCCATTATGATCATCAAGGTATTAGCCATATAAAAGTGTAATCAAGCCATTCCATTATGATCATCAAGGTATTAGCCATATAAAATCCCTAGCATGTAGCTATGTTTATTGGCCAAACATGGACAAGCAGTTGGAGGAATTGGTACACAGGTTCCAACTACCAATTGGCAGTAACCTCTCCCAGGAAAACTACATTCATGACCTATCCTGGTCAAACCATCACATTGATTTTGCTGGACCCATCAAGGGGTAGTATTGTTTTATCCTCATTGATGCTTACATGAAATAGACATAAATTTTTCAAAGGAAATGCATCACCTCAGATGAAACAATTCTTGGGTTAAAGCAAATTTTCAGTCATTTTGGAGTCTCACGGATACTAGTTTCTGATAATGAAACTGCTTTCAGTTCAGCTGTATTTTCAACTTCCTGTGCACAGAATGGTATTCAACATTAGGTCACTACCTTTTCAACAAATGGACAGGTGGAGTGTGTTAAAAATACCTTTAAGAGGGTACTTCTCAAAGGGGAGGGAATCACACTAAAAATATTAGAAATATTCTTCAGGAGTTGAGAGAAACAATATATGCATATAATGCAAGTGAAAAGCAAAACAAAACAGGAAAATAAGAAAGTGAAAGATTCATAAATTATAACAAGTTTGCAAACAAAAGGGATACAGTACAGTGATTATAGCATATTGATTGTTAACAACAAAAGATCATGATTGTGCTACAATTAAAGCCTTAAAACATTTCTTGACATCTGCTCTATTGATTCGCTTTATAATAAATATAGTCCAATTTTCTTGTACCATTTTGCACTTCATACCTTAGCTCTGGGTGTTTTGAATATTGATGGTAATGTGTTTTTTCATGTGCATTTTTAGAGATGACTTTAGGGAAAACATACATCCACAAATTTCACAGTGAAATGGTTTCTCTCCAGTGTGTGTATACATGTGTTTTTTCAGATCACAATTTTGGAAAAATTTAAATCCACAGACTTCACACTGGAATCGCTTCTCTCCTGTGTGTCTATACATGTGTTTTTTGAGATCACCATTTTGGGAAACTTTAAATCCACAGATTTCACACTGGAATCGTTTCTCTCCTGTGTGTATTAACATGTGTCGTTTGAGAGATGTATTTCGGGAACACTTAAATTCACAGATTTCACAGTGGAATGGTTGCTCTCCAGTGTGTCTAAACATGTGTAATTTGAGAGATGATTTTCGGGAACTGCTAAATTCACAGATATCACAGTGGAATGGTTGCTCTCCAGTGTGTGTAAACATGTGTGAATCAAGAGAAGATTTTCTGGAAGTTCTAAATCCACATATTTCACAGTGGAATGGTTTTTCTCCAGTATGTTTTAACATGTGCAGTTTTAGAGATGAATTTTGGGAAAACCTACATCCACAAATTTCACAGTGAAACGGTTTCTCTCCAGAGTGTTTTAACAGGTGTCTTTTGAGATCTGAATTGTAGGAAGATTTAAATTCACAGATTTTGCAATGGAAAGGTTTCTCTCCAGTGTGTGTTAACATGTGAGATTTGAGACCATAATTTTGGGAAGATTTAAATCCACAGATTTTGCAGATGAATGGTTTCTCTCCAGTATGTGTTAACATGTGGCTTTTGAGACCTGATTTTTGAGAAGATTTAAATCCACAGATTTCACAGTGGAAAGGTTTCTCCCCAGTATGAGTATACATATGTCGTTTGAGTTGTCCATTTTGAGCAAAGCTGAATCCACAGATTTCACAATGGAATGGTTGCTCTCCAGTGTGTCGATACATGTGTCGTTTGAGATGTCCATTTTGAGAAAATCTGTATCCACAGATTTCACAGTGGAAAGGCTTCTCTCCAGTGTGTGTTAACATGTGTTTAGGGACTGATGATTTAAAGGAAAAACTTACACCACAAATTTCACAGTGGAAACGTTTCTTGTCTGTTTCAGTTGACATATTTGTTTAGAAATTTGAATTTACAGAACATACTAGATATCGTCATGTATCAGCTTACAGTTTACTATTAATCCACAAATTTCACAGAGCAAGAACGTTTTCTTTCTCATGAATATTCACCATGATTTCAGGTACGCTGAGATGAAAACTGAAAAAAAAAAAAGATTATTAAGTGATCAATGAATCAAGAAAACATACGACAGATTCAAGAAATAGGTCCATAAAAATGTTTTCAAGCATTTTTTTTAAATGTTTGTTTTAAAATTTGAATTTTTAAAAAATATAATACCAGATTTTTTTAAAAAAAAATGGTTTATTCCCTATGTGTGTTCTGCTAAATATATCATGTATCAACTTACAGTTTACTATTAATCCACAAATTTCAGTGTAAGAATGCCTTCTTTCTCATAAATATTCACCATGGTTTCAGGTACTCAAAGATGAAAACTGAAAAAAATATATTAAGTGATAAAATATCTTAAGTGGATTAAGAAAATATACCACACAGGGTTAAGAAATAGGATTATAAAAAATGTTCTCAAGCATTTTCTTAAACAGAATCCCACATTATAAAAATGACACAATTATTCTATATCTTCATGAAATAAAATATATAATAAAAATGTTAATTGGTAATTTAAAGGAATTTGTCATCAACTTGACTTTTGAAGTCAAAGAAATGAATGCAGAACAACTGAAAAGTTAGTGTTTAAATCTGACACATTTATTAGTTTATTTTGACTAATCATTTGTAAAATGTCAATAAGTAAAATGAAAAATAGGATTTAATTTTATTATGAACGGCATTTCAAACTGGAGCAGATTTGCTACTAGATTATTATTAAATCATGTATCAGTGGACATGGATGTGTGGGTGTTGGAATGGGCAGTGGAAGAGAAAAACAAAATCACTAAGATGAAATGAATCGTACAATGCAATAGAATATATTTGATTCTGACTGGCATGTAAAACTAGAGCAGATTTGCTAGTAGATTATTATTAAATCATGTATCAGTGGACATGGATGTGTGGGTGTTGGAATGGGCAGTGGAAGAGAAAAACAAAATCACTAAGCTGAAATGAATCATACAATGCAATAGAATATATTTGATTCTGACTGGCATGTAAAACTAGAGCAGATTTGCTACTAGATTATTATTAAATCATGTATCAGTGGACATGGATGTGGGGGTGTTGGAATGGGCAATGGAAGAGAAAAACAAAATCACTAAGCTGAAATGAATTGTACAATGCAATAGAATATATTTGATTCTGACTGGCATGTAAAACTAGAGCAGATTTGATACTAGATTATTATTAAAATACATGTATCAGTGGACATGGATGTGTGGGTGTTGGAATGGGCAGTGGAAGAGAAAAACAAAATCACTAAGATGAAATGAATTGTACAATGCAATAGAATATATTTGATTCTATTGTATGTAAAACTAGAGCAGATTTGCTACTGATTATTATTAAATCATGTATCAGTGGACATGTGGATGTGTGGGTGTTGGAATGGGCAGTGGAAGAGAAAAACAAAATCACTAAGATGAAATGAATTGTACAATGCAATAGAATATATTTGATTCTGACTGGCATGTAAAACTAGAGCAAGTTGCTACTGAGTTATTATTAAATCATGTATCAGTGGACATGGATGTGTGGGTGTTGGAATAGGCAATGGAAGAGAAAAACAAAATCACTAAGATGAAATGAATTGTACAATGCAATAGAATATATTTGATTCTGACAGCATGTAAAACACAGGCAGATTTGCTACTGGAGTTATTATTAAATCATGTATCAGTGGACATGGATGTGTGGGTGTTGGAATGGGCAGTGGAGAAAAACAAAATCACTAAGATGAAATGAATTGTACAATGCAATAGAAGATATATTTGATTCTGACTGGCATGTAAAACTAGAGCAGATTTGCTACTAGATTATTATTAAATCATGTATCAGTGGACATGGATGTGTGGGTGTTGGAATGGGCAGTGGAAAAAATGAATTGTACAATGCAATAGAATATGTTTGATTCTGACTGGCATGTAAAACTAGAGCAGATTTGCTACTAGATTATTATTTAAATCATGTATCAGTGGACATGGATGTGTGGGTGTTGGAATGGGCAGTGGAGAGAGAAAACAAAATCACTAAGATGAAATGAATTGTACAATGCAATAGAATATATTTGATTCTGACTGGCATGTAAAACTAGAGCAAGTTGCTACTAGATTATTATTAAATCATGTATCAGTGGACATGGATGTGTGGGTGTTGGAATGGGCAGTGGAAGAAAAAACAAAATCACTAAGATGAAATAGATTGTACAATGCAATAGAATATATTTGATTCTGACTGGCATGTAAAACTAGAACTAGTTGCTACTAGATTATTATTAAATCATGTATCAGTGGACATGGATGTGTGGGTGTTGGAATGGGCAGTGGAAGAGAAAAACAAAATCACTAAGATGAAATGAATTGTACAATGCAATAGAATATATTTGATTCTGACTGGCATGTAAAACTAGAGCAGATTTGATACTAGATTATTATTAAATCATGTATCAGTGGATGTGTGGGTGTTGGAATGGGCAATGGAAGAAAAAACAAAATCACTAAGATGAAATGAATTGTACAATGCAATAGAATATATTTGATTCTGACTGGCATGTAAAACTAGAGCAGATTTGCTACTAGATTATTATTATTAAATCATGTATCAGTGGACATGGATGTGTGGGTGTTGGAATGGGCAATGGAAGAGAAAAACAAAATCACTAAGATGAAATGAATTGTACAATGCAATAGAATATATTTTATTCTGACTGGCATGTAAAACTAAGAACTAGTTGCTACTAGATTATTATTAAATCATGTATCAGTGGACATGGATGTGTGGGTGTTGGAATGGGCAATGGAAGAGAAAAACAAAATCACTAAGATGAAATGAATTGTACAATGCAATAGAATATATTTGATTCTGGCTGGCATGTAAAACTAGAGCAGATTTGCTACTAGATTATTATTATTAAATCATGTATCAGTGGACATGGATGTGTGGGTGTTGGAATGGGCAATGGAAGAGAAAAACAAAATCACTAAGATGAAATGGACTGTACAATGCAATAGAATATATTTTATTCTGACTGGCATGTAAAACTAGAGCAGATTTGCTACTAGATTATTATTATTAAATCATGTATCAGTGGACATGGATGTGTGGGTGTTGGAATGGGCAGTGGAAGAGAAAAGCAAATGCTAAGATGAAATGAATTGTACAAAGTACTGCCAATAGAATATATTTTATTCTGACTGGCATGTAAAACTGGAAACAGATTTGATACTAGATTATTATTAAATCATGTATCAGTGGACATGGATGTGTGGGTGTTGGAATGGGCAATGGAAGGAAAAAACAAAAATCACTAAGCTGAAATGAATTGTACAATGCAATAGAATATATTTGATTCTGACTGGCATGTAAAACTAGAGCAGATTTGCTACTAGATTATTATTAAATCATGTATCAGTGGACATGGATGTATGGGTGTTGGAATAGAGCAGTGGAAGAAAAACAAAATCACTAAGATGAAATGAATTGTACAATGCAATAGAATATGTTTGATTCTGACTGGCATGTAAAACTAGAGCAGATTTCACTGCTAGATTGTTATTAAATCATGTATCAGTGGACATGGATGTGTGGGTGTTGGAATGGGCAGTGGAAGAGAAAAACAAAATCACTAAGATGAAATGAATTGTACAATGCAATAAAATATATTTGATTCTGACTGGCATGTAAAACTAGAGCAGATTTGCTGCTAGATTATTATTAAATCATGTATCATTGGACATGGATGTGTGGGTGTTCAGAATGGAGCAGTGGAAGAGAAAAACAAAATCACTAAATACAAATGAATTGTACAATGCAATAGAATATATTTGATTCTGACAGCATGTAAAACTAGAGCAGATTTATGCCTAGATTATTATTAAATCATGTATCAGTGGACATGGATGTGTGGGTGTTGGAATGAGCAGTGGAAGAGAAAAACAAAATCACTAAGATGAAATGAATTGTACAGTAAATAGAATATATTTGATTCTGACTGGCATGTAAAACTAGAAGGCAGATTTGCTACTAGATTATTATTAAATCATGTATCAGTGGACATGGATCTGTGGGTGTTGGAATGGGCAGTGGAAGGGGAAAACAAAATCACTAAGATGAAATGAATTGTACAATGCAATAGAATATATTTTATTCTGACTGGCATGTAAAACTAGAGCAGGTTGCTACTAGATTATTATTAAATCATGTATCAGTGGACATGGATGTGTGGGTGTTCAGAATGGGCAATGGAAAAGAAAAACAAAATCACTAAGATGAAATGGATTGTACAATGCAATGGAATATATTTGATTCAGCTGGCATGTAAAACTAAGTGATTTGCTGCTAGATTATTATTAAATCATGTGTCAATTGGACATGGATGTATGGGTGTTGGAATGGGCAGTGGAAGAAAAAAACAAAATCACTAAGATGAAATGAATTGTGCAATGCAATAAAGAATATGTTTGATTCTGACTGGCATGTAAAACTAGAGCAGATTTGCTACTAGATTATTATTAAATCATGTATCAGTGGACATGGATGTGTGGGTGTTGGAATGGGCAGTGGAAGAGAAAAACAAAATCACTAAGCTGAAATGAATTGTACAATGCAATAGAATATATTTGATTGACTGGCATATGTAAAAACTAGGCAGATTTGCTACTAGATTATTATTAAATCATGTATCAGTGGACATGGATGTGTGGGTGTTGGAATGGGCAGTGGAAAGCTTAAATCACTAAGATGAAATGAATTGTACAATGCAATAGAATATATTTGATTCACAGCTGGCATGTAAAACTAGAGCAGATTTGCTACTAGATTATTATTAAATCATGTATCAGTGGACATGGATCTGTGGGTGTTGGAATGGGCAGTGGAAGAGAAAAACAAAATCACTAAGATGGGCAGGTGTACACCAATGCAATAGAATATATTTTATTCTGACTGGCATGTAAAACTAGGCAGATTTGCTACTAGATTATTATTAAATCATGTATCAGTGGACATGGATGTGTGGGTGTTGGAATGGGCAATGGAGAAAAAGAAAAACAAAATCACTAAGATAGAAATGAATTGTACAATGCAATAGAATATATTTGATTCTGACTGGCATGTAAAACTGAGGCAGATTTGCTACTAGATTATTATTAAATCGTATCAGTGGACATGTGGATGTGTGGGTGTTGGAATGGGCAGTGGAAGAGAAAAACAAAATCACTAAGATGAAATGAATTGTACAATGCAATAGAATATATTTGATTCTGACTGGCATGTAAAACTAGAGCAGATTTGCTACTAGATTATTATTAAATCATGTATCAGTGGACATGGATGTGTGGGTGTTGGAATGGGCAGTGGAAAGGAAAAACAAAATCACTAAGATGAAATGAATTGTACAATGCAATAGAATATATTTGATTCTGACTGGCATGTAAAACTGGGCAGATTTGATACTAGATTATTGTTAAATCATGTATCAGTGGACATGGATGTGTGGGTGTTGGATGGGCAATGGAAGAGAAAAACAAAATCACTAAGATGAAATGAATTGTGCAATGCACAATAGAATATGTTTGATTCTGACTGGCATGTAAAACTAGAGCAGATTTGCTACTAGATTATTATTAAATCATGTATCAGTGGACATGGATGTGTGGGTGTTGGAATGGGCAGTGGAAGAGAGAAAAACAAAATCACTAAGCAGAAATGAATTGTACAATGCAATAGAATATATTTGATTCTGACTGGCATAAAAACTAAAGGCAGATGCTACTAGATTATTATTAAATCATGTATCAGTGGACATGGATGTGTGGGTGTTCGATAGGGAATGGGCAGTGGAGAGAAAAACAAAATCACTAAGATGGAAATAGAGTTGTACAATGCAATAAAATATATTGATTCACAGCTGGCATGTAAAGCCAGAGCAGATTTGCCTATAGATTATTATTAAATCATGTATCAGTGGACATGGATGTGTGGGTGTTGGAATGGGCAGTGGAGAGAAAAAAACAAAATCACTAAGATGAAATGAATTGTACAATGCAATAGAATATGTTTTATTCTGACAGCATATAAAAAAACTAAAACAGATTTGCTACTAGATTATTATTAAATCATGTATCAGTGGACATGGATGTGTGGGTGTTGGAATAGGCAGTGGAAGAGAAAAACAAAATCACTAAGATGAAATGAATTGTACAATGCAATAGAATATATTTATTCTGACACAACATAAAACTAGAAACAGTTGCTACTAGATTATTATTAAATCATGTATCAGTGGACATGGATGTGTGGGTGTTGGAATGGGCAGTGGAAGAGAAAAACAAAATCACTAAGCTGAAATGAATTGTACAATGCAATAGAATATGTTGATTCTGACTGTGTAAAACTAGGGCAGATTTGCTACTAGATTATTATTAAATCATGTATCAGTGGACATGGATGTGTGGGTGTTGGAATGGGCAAGTGGAAAGAGAAAAACAAAATCACTAAGATGAAATGATTGTACAATGCAATAGAATATATTTGATTCTGACTGGCATGTAAAACTAGAGGCAGTTTGCTACTAGATTATTATTAAATCATGTATCAGTGGACATGGATGTGTGGGTGTTGGAATGGGCAGTGGAAAGAGAAAAACAAAATCACTAAGCCGAAATGAATTGTACAATGCAATAGAATATATTTGATTCTGACTGGCATGTAAAACTAGAGCAGATTTGCTACAAATTATTATTAAATCATGTATCAGTGGACATGGATGTGTGGGTGTTGGAATGGGCAATAGGAGAGAAAAACAAAATCACTAAGATGAAATGAATTGTACAATGCAATAGAATATATTTGATTCTGACTGGCATGTAAAACTAGAGCAGATTTGCTACTAGATTATTATTAAATCATGTATCAGTGGACATGGATGTGTGGGTGTTGGAATGGGCAGTGGAAGAGAAAAACAAAATCACTAAGATGAAATGAATTGTACAATGCAATAGAATATATTTGATTCTGACTGGCATGCAAACCAGAGCAGATTTGCTACTAGATTGCTATTAAATCATATGTCAGTGGACATGGATGTGTGGGTGTTGGAATGGGCAGTGGAAGAGAAAAACAAAATCACTAAGATGAGGCAGAATTGTACAATGCAATAGAATATATTTTATTCTGACTGGCATGTAAAACTAGAAGAGCAGATTTGCTACTGAATTGTTATTAAATCATGTGGTGGACATGGATGTGGGTGTTGGAATGGGCAGTGGAAGAGAAAAACAAAATCACTGAATGGAAATGGTTATGCAATGCAATAGAATATATTTGATTCTGACTGGCATGTAAAACTAGAGCAGATTTGCTACTGGAATTGGCTTCATCAATCCATGTATCAGTGGACATGGATGTGTGGGTGTTGGAATAGGCAGTGGAAGAGAAAAACAAAATCACTAAGATGAAATGAATTGTACAATGCAATAGAATATGTTTTATTCTGACTGGCATGTAAAACTAGAGCAGATTTGCTACTAGATTATTATTAAATCATGTATCAGTGGACATGGATGTGTGGGTGTTGGAATGGGCAGCGGAAGAGAAAAACAAAATCACTAAGATGAAATGAATTGTACAATGCAATAGAATATATTTGATTCTGACTGGCATGTAAAACTAGAGCAGATTTGCTACTAGATTATTATTAAATCATGTATCAGTGGACATGGATGTGTGGGTGTTGGAATGGGCAGTGGAAGAGAAAAACAAAATCACTAAGATGAAATGAATTGTACAATGCAATAGAATATATTTGATTCTGACTGGCATGTAAAACTAGAGCAGATTTGCTACTAGATTATTATTAAATCATGTATCAGTGGACATGGATGTGTGGGTGTTGGAATGGGCAGTGGAAGAGAAAAACAAAATCACTAAGATGAAATGAATTGTACAATGCAATAGAATATATTTGATTCTGACTGGCATGTAAAACTAGAGCAGATTTGCTACTAGATTATTATTAAATCATGTATCAGTGGACATGGATGTGTGGGTGTTGGAATGGGCAGTGGAAGAGAAAAACAAAATCACTAAGATGAAATGAATTGTACAATGCAATAGAATATATTTGATTCTGACTGGCATGTAAAACTAGAGCAGATTTGATACTAGATTATTATTAAATCATGTATCAGTGGACATGGATGTGTGGGTGTTGGAATGGGCAATGGAAGAGAAAAACAAAATCACTAAGATGAAATGAATTGTACAATGCAATAGAATATATTTGATTCTGACTGGCATGTAAAACTAGAGCAGATTTGCTACTAGATTATTATTATTAAATCATGTATCAGTGGACATGGATGTGTGGGTGTTGGAATGGGCAATGGAAGAGAAAAACAAAATCACTAAGATGAAATGAATTGTACAATGCAATAGAATATATTTGATTCTGACTGGCATGTAAAACTAGAGCAGATTTGCTACTAGATTATTATTATTAAATCATGTATCAGTGGACATGGATGTGTGGGTGTTGGAATGGGCAATGGAAGAGAAAAACAAAATCACTAAGCTGAAATGAATTGTACAATGCAATAGAATATATTTGATTCTGACTGGCATGTAAAACTAGAGCAGATTTGCTACTAGATTATTATTATTAAATCATGTATCAGTGGACATGGATGTGTGGGTGTTGGAATGGGCAATGGAAGAGAAAAACAAAATCACTAAGCTGAAATGAATTGTACAATGCAATAGAATATATTTGATTCTGACTGGCATGTAAAACTAGAGCAGATTTGCTACTAGATTATTATTATTAAATCATGTATCAGTGGACATGGATGTGTGGGTGTTGGAATGGGCAATGGAAGAGAAAAACAAAATCACTAAGCTGAAATGAATTGTACAATGCAATAGAATATATTTGATTCTGACTGGCATGTAAAACTAGAGCAGATTTGCTACTAGATTATTATTAAATCATGTATCAGTGGACATGGATGTGTGGGTGTTGGAATGGGCAGTGGAAGAGAAAAACAAAATCACTAAGATGAAATGAATTGTACAATGCAATAGAATATATTTTATTCTGACTGGCATGTAAAACTAGAGCAGATTTGATACTAGATTATTATTAAATCATGTATCAGTGGACATGGATGTGTGGGTGTTGGAATGGGCAATTAAAGATAAAAGTAAAATCACTAAGCTAAAATGAATTGTAGAGTAGGGTGGAGTGAAAAAAAATGAAAATTTCGGAAATCATATTCCTAATAGTAATACAAATTTCTATCTTTATTTAAAAGTAGCAAATCCAAAATATCAAAATTGATTAATATCCTGAACTGTGAAAATTAGTTTGAAAAATTAACATTTTATACTAAATATATGCTATTTTCAAAATTTTATATTTTTTAAAATTTGACAGTGTTTGTTATCTAAGAATGATATAAAAACTTACTGATTATAGTTGTCAATAATCATAATATTTATTCATTTAAAATTAACAAAAAACTTGTTTTTTTTTCAAATTTTGTCATTTTTCATTTACAGAAATATGTTGTTCAAATAAATCCATCCCGATTATTTTGTCCACTCACTGAAGCACAAGCTTCAGTTACTGCCTTTACAAAACATTCAACAACTTAGATGTGACAAGGCAGACCTAAAAATGGGAGAGTTCTACGCTTTTCTCACAATTCCATAATTGTGAAATTCATGATTAAGAGGTGTTCAGTATAAGGTGATAAATCTGCCCAAGAAATCAAAGAAAAGTAATCAGAAGCATAAAAATTGATTGTTGGTAATCTGAACTGTTGAACTCCATTGTCTTGTTCTTGTCTGGCTTTGACAATTCATCTGATGGCTAATTCTTGCACAAATTCTTGTTGGCCACAGAACGTAGAAATGAGAAAGTTCTTGGAATGCAGAAAATATGCATTTCTTTGAAATACAAGATGTACTATTTCTTCTTGGTCACTGGGTAGGCCTTTAGATCTCTGAATCTTTTTGAATATATGAGAAACTGTATGAACAAGTGACCAAAATCGTTTAATATCAAACCATGAAGGGGCATATGCATTCATGATAAATGTTGCGACTGCTTTGTTATCCTTCTGGTTGTTCAGTCTCACGATAGAGATGTAATGTTCGGTTTACCATTGTCACTGTCATGGTTTGTGCTTGTTTTGCAGTAGTCTAATTATTCCACCTGAATAATCAGTATTCAGGGCAGATCCATCACATCCCAGGTAAACAAGGTTTTCAAGAGATATACTTTTCTTATAGTAGAAGTCTAGTATTGATTGAGGAATATTTTTTACTGTACCACTTATTGGTGCAACATGTCCCATATATATGGATTGTGGCTCTTGTATTAAAGAAAATTGGAGGATGATAATGCTGCTGCCGCTTTAACCAACACATTGCTTGACATTCCTGTCACATGTTGTAGTTGCTCTTGTTCCTTGTCCCCTGATTCTGAATAGTCTGTTGAAATGTCAGGAGATTTAATTGGAGAAGCAGTAGTTGATTTCTTTGCCATTTTGACTTTTCAGGCTTCACATTTTTGTATGGTTTTGGTTTTTCTGAGCAGACAATTGATCCAACAAAAATTATGTTCCTCCACAGGAACCTTTTGCTCCTTTTTGCAGGAACATACGTCAAACACTCGATAGAAATTGTCTTGAAATCATCTTGGTTTTTCACTTTATATCACATTATTCTTAAGTTTCTGATATGATTTCAAAAGCCCTCTGTATTTTTTATCACATGTTTGTTATCATTTAATTGGCAAACCTCATTTATTACGCATTATGTAATTTTCTTTCAGATTAGACAGAAAACAAATCTACACTTAATACTTCTTTTTTAAATTTACTTTCAATTAAATAAATGCATGAATGATGAATCAAAAAACAAAATTTTATGCTATTTTCCAAAGTGAACTTAAAAAAAAATTCAAATTTTCATTAAACATACCTAGAGTAATAAGAAATTGTTAGAGAGGTGCTAACTTACTCCCTCTATAAAGGATAATAATTCAAAGTACAACTAAGTTACTTCCCTTGTTCTGTAGTCAGAGTGGGCACTTCTGAGTTCAACATGTGATGAGCTGACACACAGGGAATTCATTGTTTAAATTTAAACTAATCCTTACTTTTTCCAGACAGTAAACAAATAAAAATGATTTTATTATGTGTTAAAATACGTTTGTCTTTTATTTTCATTCTTTTTTGTTCATCCCAACAACCTGCGATGTAGCTAATTTTTGTCAACGAGCAATTCAACATCAACATGATAATTTCACCAAAAATGCTTATGGAGATTTTATGCCAACAGCAAGAACAGTTTCAAAAGTTACAACAGTTATTGACAGCAATGACTGCATATTTCCAGAACCAACTCAATATTTTCTGTGCTGGAACAAACCAAATTCAGCAGATATCTTGGCCAACAGCATCACAGAATTTCACTTCCACTAACATTTACATCATGGTTTAAATACTGAAAAGTAGACCAGACATGAAAATTATCTCAGCAATTAAAACATACCAGCATTGGCAAATGTAACCAAATTACATTCTTTCCTTGACTTAGTCATACACTAGAGTGCTTTTTTGCTTGAATTTCAAGTCTGGGCAACCCAAAACAATCTTTTGAAATAAGATGTTGCACGAGAGTAGTCAGGTAGCCTTCCAAAAGGCAAAATCCTTACTTTCTTTCAATCATCTGCTGATGCACAACAATCCATCCATGGACATTGTTATGGTCTCTGATGCTTCTAATTATGGTATTGGAGTTGTCATTTCTCACATTTTCCCAAATGGCAACTAAAATGCAAAAGCTCATGCCTCCAGAACACTGACATTAGCACAGTGAAAATATAGCCAAATTGTAAAAAGAAGCATTAGCAATAGTCTTTACATTTATTTATCCAAAATGTGTGATTGGCTCATTCTTTTCATACAAAAGTGTAATCAGGGAATTCCATTATGGTCATCAAGGTATTAGCTGTATAAAATACCTCTCAGAAAAACTAAATTCCTGACCTATTCCAGTCACACCTTCAACATTGATTTTGCTGGACCCATCAAGGGGCAGTATCTTTTTTTTTAACCTCACTGATGCTTAAAGGAAATAGACAGAAATTTTTCAAATGAATTGCATCATCTCAGATAAAACAATGCTTGGGTTAAAGCAAATTTTCAGTTAACTTGGAGTCCCACGGATTATTAGTTTCTGATAATGGCACTGCTTTCAGTTCAGCTGTATTTTCAACTTCCTGTGCACAGAATGGTATTCAACACATTAGGTCACTACCTTTTCATCCAAGATCAAATGGACAGGTGGGGTGTTTGAAGATACCTTTAAGAGGGTTGTTCTCAAACTCAAAGGGGAGGGAATCACACTAAAAATATTAAAAATATTTCTCAAAAGTTAGTACTACACCCAATCCAAATGCACCAAATGGAAATTCACCAGCAGAAGCAGATTGACAAAGGTCTTTTGCATATAAATGCCACACACTCGAAAAAAGAAAACAGCAGAAGAACATATCTCATTATGTAACAGCAAAATGCAAATATGTACCTTGACAACCTGTACTTGCAAAAGATTAAAGCAATGGTGAAGAAAAATGGATCTGAGGAAGCATTATACATCATTCAGAAAATATTACGTATGACCCAAACATACAATCTACAGTGTGGGTTTGGCATGCAAACCAACTACAGCCATGAAACCTTCTAGAGATCAAATTCTTTACCACTGGACGTTCTATTAGACACCTTTGAACAGCCACAACAAAATTCACACACCATGCCAAGGGACAAACCTAGGACTCCAGCAAATAGTGCACCAGGGAAACTATCAACTATGAAGTAATACTCACTGCAAATTAATCCCTGACAAAACTCATATGAGCACAATGTTAAGAAAGGGAGAGATGCTAACTTACTTTCCCTATAAAGAACAATAACTTAAAATACAATTGTGCTATTTCTCTAGTCCGCTAGTCAGAGTGGGCACTTCTGAATTCAATATGGTGACATGCTGACACACATGTAGAATTCATGGTTTAAATTCAAACTAATCCTTGCTGTTCTGAAACAGTACAAAAATATATTATTTTATGATGTGTTAAAATACACTTGTCTTTTATTTTCATTGTTTTTTGTTCATCCCAACCTGAGATATAACAGAAATGAACTTGGATTAAAAGACATACAGTAAGTGATAAAACAAAAACACATGTAGGGATACAGAAGCATTTTATATATATATATATATATATATATAAGTGTGTGTGGTTGTGTTTATATATATATATATATATATATATACTATAGTCATCTGCAGACAGATCTGTTTCGCTGTATCACAGCTCATCAGTATGGTTAGACTCCGATTGCTTTTTTGACCCAGGATTGAAACCCGACCGAATTGGTATCAGTCGGCGATTCTACCTCTGGGCTACGAGCGTTCAGTGGAAGGAGGCAGATCTTTTTAGCACGTATAATATATATATATATATATATATAGATAGATAGATAGATAGATAGATAGATAGATAGGGAAGGAGAGAGAGTGAGTGAGTGAGTGAGAAAGAGAGATAGATGTAGCACCAAATGAATGTGCATTTTTCTAATTTGAAGCAAAAAATTGCTATTATTTTTAAATATTTGTTAAAAGTCAGAGAATTATCCCAATTAAAGAAAATTTTCAGTCCTTATAATGAATGGTTTGTAGACTGAATAGATAATTTTATTCGAATATTTTGTGGTTTAGAATGCATTTAAAAAGAAAAATCTTTCTTAAGCTGATATCTTAGTTTTTATTCAAAGCTAAGAGATTAAAGATGTTTTCAAGACATCGTACTTACAAATCGAAGATCTTGAGTCAATAACATGCCCAAGTCTTATTATCAATGGTGAAAAACATTTCAAGATTAAAAAATATTGGCAATGAATTATTTTTGAGTAGTTAGATCAATTAATCATTAAAGTAAATATTTCATATAAAATTGTCTTGATGTTATGATTATTTTTGTTTGTATGTTTTTGTCAATCAGATAGCCTTTGTGATTTTTGCCGATTCAAGGAAAAATAATTATTCATAGTCTTTTAATTCAATTATTAATTAAAAGTGTTAGTTTTTCTTTGCAACATAGAACTTTGGATTGTTGTATTTGTCATGAAAGTAAGAAAAATTTTAAGAACTTATATTTAAAATATGTAATTAATATTTTAGGAAAAGATATAAAATTTTCATTACAAATGCCAAGTTTTTAGAAATAAAAATGAATGCTTGATTAAAATAAATCCAGTAAATTCTCTCAAATTATACATGTATGCACAGACAAGTACATTTGTATAGCAGTAATAAATGGCTGGACACTCATATCTAAGTACACCTGTCACCATCCTAATCAATCAACCATGGTGAGATTCAAACTTGGTTTTCATGGTTAAAATGTTCTAATTACTTGGCTACACACCCATGCATATATACGACTAGCAGTATAGCCCGGCGTTGCTCAGGTGTAATGAAAGCTTTAAAACTAATCCATAGTCCTGGAGCTCAGACTCTGCCTAAAGAATATTTGTGTGACGTTTGCTGAGAATTGGATAAAAATTGTGGATTTGTATAAAAGACATACAGACAGATAAAAACATCTTGTCTTTTATATATATATATATATATATATATATATATATATATATAATCGATTTTCTGCACTATTGTAAGAACTGCAACCTTGAAACTTCTGAATATCATTTCTTATGTCTTTGTCTATGAGTGTATCAAGTTTTATTAAAAATCGGACCAGTCAGTCAGTTAAGTGCCATGCGCGATACTCACTTGGGCGATCATGTCTCGAAAGAGACATGACTGACTGGGCAGAAGATTATCCCGCAGTAGGTTGCCATTGCTTTCTGCGGTAGACTGGTTGCCGACCAAGGCTATAGAACCCAATCTGTCCTATTATTTAACCCATAACTGGAGGGAAGAGACGGATTAATACCTTTCCCAAGGGTATTTGTGCGTAAGTGAATGCAATGAATTCAACTGGAATTCGAACTCGGACCACTTATTCTATAACCCTTATTTTTTCAATTATCGATATTTATCGGGGGTATCTCAACACAAAACCTAGCTAAGAACACTCGCAGATGCTTATAGTACAACTGTGTAAATTTTCAAGAAAATCTGTTCAGCCGTTTCGGAGTTTATAGGTAATGGACAGACACACACACAAAGTTTCATTTATAAATAAGTTTAGATAGTTACATCAATGATGATCAAAAATAAATATATAAAAATTTACTTACAATATTTGAAACCAATTCGGAATTCTTCCCTTTGCTGATGACAAAAGACATCTTTTTTTTTATTAAAATGAGGAAATGAAAAAATTAAATTTGCATTGCATTTTCATTTTGGAAATATTTTTAACAGAGTTGAATTTCATTATTTTCACAATTGTTGGATTATTTTTTTTGTAGGTAACATCAAAGAGGTAATAGTTCTGAAACATCTCCCATTTAGATTTGAAGCTATCAGAGAAAATATTAGCTCCTGTGTCTAATACTTGCATCTGTGCATCTATTGCTAATAGAGAAATGCGACTGTACAATTTTCAAAGATCAGAAATCAAATTAAACTTGACACTATTTGCTTCTTACTAATGCTGTAGGGAAGGAGCAGAAAATGGTTTCGACTTCTGTTTCTTAAACTGCTAGGCATCTTTACTTGCTGTTTTTTTTATCATATACTTGATTGACCTGCAGAAAGCAATGGCAAACTACTGTGGGATAATCTTCTGCTCAGTCATTCATGTCTCTTTTGAGACATGATCACCCGAGTGTGTATCCTGTATGGCACTTAACTGACTGACTTGATTGACCAACAGAGTTCAAAGGTGTAGTTTTTGAAAACCTTTAACCAAGAGGTTTCAATAGAGGAAGATTAATCTCATCTACATATTATTCATTTCTGGATGCTGAAAAAATCTAACCACACAGGATTTACAGAAGGGATCAGTTCTTGCCATTTTAAATTTGCATTGAAAAAAAAAAAATACAAGGTGGGCCATAAGATGTGCACCAAAGAATTATGTGAAGTGATAGAATTGTTCATCAATGCAAATGCGAGCATTTTGAGCATTTGTGATTGTACCAGCATGTACAACGTGTTTCTCAGTTCATTAGATAAGCTTGGTTTTAATAATGTTTATTATTACCAAAATTGTTTTAAATGCTTTGGTGTGCGACTTATGGCCCACCCTGAATTATAAACACATCACTAGTGACTGTATTTTCACATGTATATTATACGGTGCAGAATTCCAAGCAAATATAACAGCAAAAATATCACAAAAGAAAACATTCTAAAGTCGAAACAATCAGGTGTTTTCTTGTGGAATAAACTTTAGGAAAATTGACAAAATTCCCAATAAACAACAATAATACGAAGAATAAAGAACAGAAAAATAATATGAGACAAACAATATATGTATATAATGCAAGTGAAAATAAAACAAAGGAAAATAAGTGAAAGATTCATAAATTATGAAGAGTTCACAAGCAAAAGGGATATAGTACAGTGATTATAATATTCTGAAAGTGACAAGCAAAAAGATCACAAATGAGCTACAATTAAAATCTTCAAACATTTTTTGACATCTACTCGACTGAATTGCTTCATAATAAATCAGTATCAATTTCTTCTGACAGAACATAGTCCAATTTTATTGTGCCATACCTTAGCTCTGGGCATTTTGAATATTGATGACAGTGTGTTTTTTCATGTGCATTTTTAGAGATGAATTTTGGGAAAACATACATCCACAAATTTCACAGTGAAACGGTTTCTCTCCAGTGTGTGTATACATGTGTTTTTTGAGATCACAATTTTGAGAAAATTTAAATCCACAGACTTCACACTGGAATCGTTTCTCTCCTGTGTGTGTTAACATGTGTCGTTTGAGAGATGAATTTTGGGAACACTTAAATTCACAGATTTCACAGTGGAATGGTGACACACCAGAGTGTGTTAACATGTGTGATTTGAGAGATGATTTTCGGGAACAGCTAAATTCACAAACTTCACAGTGGAATGGTTGCTCCCGAGTGTGTGTTAACATGTGTGATTTGAGAGATGATTTTCGGGAACACTTAAATTTACAAATTTCACAGTGGAAGGGTTGCTCTCCCGTGTGTGTTAACATGTGTGATTTGAGAGATGATTTTCGGGAACACCTAAATCCACAAATTTCACAGTGAAATGGTTTCTCTCCAGTATGTTTTAACATGTGCATTTTTAAAGTTGAACTTCCAGAAAACTTAAATCCACATATGACGCAATGGAAAGGTCTCTCTCCAGAGTGTGTTAACAGATGTCTTTTGAGATCTGAATTTTGTGAAGATTTAAATCCACAGATTTCACAGTGGAAAGGTTTTTCTCCAGTGTGTGTTAACATGTGAGATTTGAGAGATGAATTTTGGGAAGATTTGAATCCACAGATTTTGCAGTGGAATGGTTTCTCTCCAGTGTGTGTTAACATGTGTCTTTTGAGATCTGAATTTTGGGAAGATTGAAATCCACAAATTTCACAGTGGAAAGGTTTCTCCCCAGTGTGAGTATACATGTGTCGTTTGAGTTGTACATTTTGAGCAAAGCTTAATCCACAGATTTCACAATGGAATGGTTGCTCTCCAGTGTGTCGATACATGTGTTGTTTGAGATGGGCATTTTGAGAAAATTTAAATCCACAGATTTCACAGTGGAAAGGCTTCTCTCCAGTATGAGTTAACATGTGTTTAGGAAGTGATGATTTAAAAGAATAGCTTACACCACAGATTTCACAGTGGAAACGTTTTTTTCCCGTTTCAGTTGACATGTTTGTTTTGAAATTTGAATTTATAGAAAATATATTACCAGATTTCTTAGCAAATGGCTTATCTCCTATGTGTTCTGCTAAATATTTCATGTATCAACTTACAGTTTACTATTAATCCACAAATTTCACAGTGTAAGTATGCCTTCTTTCTCTTATATATTCACCATGGTTTCAGGTGCTCTCAAAGATGAAAACTGAAAAAAATATATTAAGTGATCACTGGATTAAGAAAATATACCACACAGGGTTAAGAAAAAGGTTGATAAAAAAAATGCTTTCAAGTATTTTCTTAAACAGTATCCCTCAATATAAAAAAATCATTGCGTTCTATATTCATCAAATGAAAATTTGTAATAAAACTGCTTATTGTTAATTTAAAGAAATTTTTCATTAACTAGTCAACTAATTTTGAATTACTGTTTTTTAATTTTTGAGACTGAAAACTATAATAATTCAATTACCATTTAAATAAGAATTAAAAAGAACAAAATAAAATACATATTGGCTGCAATTATATATCTATGATATCAAACTGTTATGAAAAGAAAAATAAAACAATTTTATTCTTGTGAAATTTAAAATAGACTCAGGAGTGGATAATAGTGTAGACATAGCACATATTACAACTGATTGAGACCAACTCAAAGACCAGCAGAAGGAAACTTTAAGAACCCAGGTGGCATATTATCATGCAAAGGAAAATGTAAGTCTTCCGCAACACAAAGGAAATTCGTGCTGATTCGATGTATACATGATTAAAGCCCTGGATATGCAAAGTCTGCCATGAAAACATTTGACCAAGAAGGTTTTATTGGAAATAAAATCCTATTTCCAACACAATTCTATAGTCACATACATAGCATATTTAAATGGTGATCAAACTTTATTTCCTATACAATAATAGACAAAATTAAAAACATGCCAAAAAAATTCCACAGAACACTCACTGTTTAAAACAAAATGATTTTTGTTAGAAATTAACATCATCATGTGAAATAGTTCATCAATAATAGAAAACTTAAACTATTTTTATCGAGCCTTGTTTTGGAAAAAAAAAATTCTAATAAAACCCCGAAGATTTCGACTTTCAATGATCAGAGATGCAACTGTCTTTAAGCCATTCAAGCAGCCGAGAAGACATGGCTGCATAGCTTTTTCCTTCCATCGCATGTTGAAAGAAATGTGTCAGTGAGTTCAAAAGAATCATTTTCAACAACAGAAGCAGCCAGTAAGTCATTGCTGGTAAGTTTTTTTCTAAAACCCAGCAGTGACTGTCAACCAACTCCACAAAATATTTTCTCTGTAGACGAACTACCCAACGACTTTAACTCAACTAAAAGATAGTTTTACTCTTCTGAATTTGTGTACATATATTTGTAAATACAAATGATTTATTTAACAGGTATTCGAGTTCTATAGCCTTGGTTGTCAACCAGTCTACTTCAGAAAAAAATTTTCTGCTTAGTCAGTCATGGATTAAAATAAAACTTGATTGCCCAAAAATATATCACACATGACACTTAATTGATTGATTCATGTTTGAAAAATTTATTTTAAAGACAATGCCAAGGTAGAATTTGTTTCAATAAAACTTTAAAAAGAATAATTTTTGTACAAAATTTGTATTTGTTCTTTTTTTAAAATCAAGTTAAAATATGTTTAATAGTAATAAAAAAACTGTTTCTTTATAGACAAACTCAATCTGACTTGGCATCAACAAAATGGATGTTTCATTTACGAAATAAAAGCAGAAAATTGCTACCTGCTACAATTAAATATTTGACAAAAACAGTGAAATTTTTTTTTTTTTAATCGTATCACCCTGAGCAAGGCAGTAATGCCACTGATGTGCAGGGGGCTATGTAATAGTGAAAAGATTGGAAAAGAGAAAGCCAGAAACCACATCCTAAACAGGGAACAAGAGATGAGCCTCTTAACCTGTTCAATAGACATGGGTGGAGTGTGAACCGGGCAATAGATAGATCTATCTACTCCAATTGAAAAAAAAAGAAATCAAAGTGAGAAGATTGGAAAAGAGAAAGCCGGAAACCACATCCTAAACAGGGAACAAGGGATGAGCCTCTTAACCTGTTCAATAGACATGGGTGGAGTGTGAACTGAGCGATAGATAGATCTATCTACTCCAATTGAAAAAAAAAAGAAACCAAAGTGAGAAGATTGGAAAAGAGAAAGCCGGAAACCACATCCTAAACAGGGAACAAGGGATGAGCCTCTTAACCTGTTCAATAGATGATCCAATTCAAAAAAACTTTTCAGTACTTACTTCATAGTTAATGAATTGTATACTGAGCAGGTTATTTTATTATTTTGTGAAAATATCTTTTTGGTGTCAGTTAAATATCTTATATGTAATTTATATATATATATATATATTTTTTTTTTTTACAGATATATAAAGAAAGATCCCTGATGTTATTTCAGTAATAAAAAGTTATGCAATGTTGCATGTGAACATACTGAAAGTTTGTTCCAAATCTTACCAAAAATAATTCACTAAACCTCAAAAAAAACTTTTGTAACAGTTGGTGCTTACATAAAACAATTTTCTTTTAGAATGGACAGACAGAAAAAAATATATATACTTAATATTTATATTTCTTAAATTTACTTTTTTATTAAATAAAGTCATGAATGAAGAATAAAAAAAAATGCAAAGTTTAATGCCATTTTCGAGTGTGAACTTTTTAAAAAGAAAACTATTTTTTTTTAATTTTAGAAACTGTTAGTTTATTTTTTGTATGGATGTTCAAAAGTGGAATAATTCTGAATTATAACCTTACTATGTTGTACCATGAACCTCCCCCAACTTCCTGTACATTGTAGCTTTAAACTTTATTTTTTTGTTATTTCTCCCAAAATCTGTTTTGCTATTCATCAAGTATGTTACATGCTGCTTTCCACTGACCCTTTCTCTCAATTGATCTGATGAATATCAAATTTTCCAAGCCCTCCTTCCTCATTATGCGCCACAGAAATTTTAACCTCCTCTACCTGATGTCAAGTGTCAGTCAGTCAGTTAAGTGCCATACATGATACACGCTTGGGCGATCATGTCTCGAAAGAGACATTACTGACTGGGCAGAAGATTATCCCGCAGTAGGTTGCCATTGCTTTCTGCGGTAGACTGGTTGCCGACCAAGGCTATAGAACCCAATCTGTCCTGTTATTTAACCCATAACGGGAAGGAATAGACAGATTAATACCTTTCCCAAGGGTATTTGCGCATAAGTGAATACAATGAATTCGGCTGGAATTCAAACTCGGCTCCCCGATTTCTCGTTCCGAGTCGATATCCAATGTACCACAACGCACATCCGATGTGTTGTCAAGTGTAAGTTTCCTTATTGTTTTCATTCTTTCCAAAAACCTTGTTGTTGCTCACATGTTTGACCCATGTTTTCCTCAATATCTTTCTGTAGAACCCCCAACAGACAGTAGCAAAGGAAAGTGAGAAGAAAGCACTAAACATAAATTATAAAAAGACAGAATGAAAGGTTATCATTGAAAGGATGAGCCCAAAATACAAATTACAGGTTTGGTATACCAAAGTCAAGCAAATACAGAAAATTAAATATCTAGGAAGCATTCTAACAGAGGACAGAAAGTGCAACACTGAGATCCAAAGACGTATTGGGATAGCCAAAGATGCATTCCAAAAGCTAAGCAAAGTATTAAAAAACAGAAAGAATATGTTGTATGATAATTCAATCACTCTTATATTCAGAAGAATTTGAAATACATAAGGGCCCCATACACAGATATTCCTGTGTATGTTTTTTTTAATCATTTTCTATTAATGCTCTCCCTTTCTGCAAAAATAAAAACACATATTCCCCTTTGACCCACAGACCCAAAACACAGTCTCTACCTTAAAAATATTCTAATTATTGATTTAACTTATAAGATTTTACTTTTCAGTTTCAGGTTTTACAACAAATGAAATTAAATAAAAATATAGCATCTCAGCATTACAATATATAACTAAAATAAACAATTTGAGAATCAAAATTAAAAATCCCAGAACAGTGAGTTCCAAATAAGCCCCTGATGATTGCATAAGGTATGAAACTCCGTGTCATGCTATATATATATATATATATATATATATATATATATATCAGTCAGTTAAGTGCCATATGGGATACATGCTTGGTTCTCTTTCCATCCATAACTAACTAGGCAGAAAATTTTTCTGTAGTAGGTTGCCATTTCTTTCTGAAGTAGAATGGTTGCCAACCAAGGCTATAGAACCCAATCTGTTCTGCTATTCAACACACAGCTGGAGAGAGGAGATAGATTTCCCACGGGTATTTGCACTGAAGTTAATGCAACAAATTCTAAGCCAATACCCATTGCATCATAACACACATCCAAATGTGTGTGTATATATATATATATAATTTAGTGCAATTCGATATTTTTTGACATTAAACAGGTAAAAAATATTAAAAAAGAAAGTAAATTGTTATGCAAATACTCAAAAGTATCATTTAACTAAAAATATATACTTCTAATTTTAAAAAAATAGTTCATGCTGCTAACTTTCATGAAATGCTATAGAATTAAAAATATTCTGAAACTACTGTTTATATAATGTATTTTGAAACATAAGTGCCAATGTCATCATTGCACTGTTGATGTTCTGTATTTCATTCTTTTTTGCAATTTTTTTTTATTTATGCTTGATTATGACACATTTTATTTTTATTTTTGACCTAAACCTAGTCTACAGTGCATAAATAAACGTCATTTACTTTCATTAGATTTTAACTAAAAAGTGTAAACGTTACTTTTATTATAAAATCCAGTTAATTCATAAATTTGAATACCTCAACTCATTCGTTGAAAAAACATAATATGATGCTAAAAAGCTCTAAACTTAATGAAAACAAAGTTTTATCATCAAAATGTTTATGTTATTAGTAAGAAGAAAGATTAAAGTATATTTAATTATTTTTTGGATGTTTTAATCCTTTCTAACATGTTCAAAATATTGGTAATTTTTTTTTCTTTCTTGTCAGCAGGTGAACAAATTTTTACCATAGTTTACTGTGGATAATGTAATATTACAAAACTCTTTTTTTCTGGTGAAGAAACATTAATTTGAAAATTCTTGTAAAAATCAATTAAGTGTCAGTTTTAATGAAACTTTCAGGACTTATTCACAAATGAAATCATTTTTTAAATTATCATTTTTAGAAAAATTTTTCTCATCTGTTACCCCAACTGTCCACAAAATTTAATGAAATTTTGAGAAATTAATTTAAAAATTTGTTTTATTAGTTAAACATAGGACTCCTTGGGGAATGTAAAGCATCTTTTTTTTTCAAAAACAGTTTTTTCCTGAAAATCTGCTCCAAACATTAAAAGGTCACATGTTTCAAAGTTTCTTCATCATACAAAAAAGAGATTTGAATAATTATGCCAATTTTTGTCAACCCAACTTAGCTTTTCATCAATCCCTGCACATGTCTGGCTGTCATCACTCACTTCACAGGCCAGAAAGATAAAACCTTTAGGATTAAGAAACACTTATTCTAAATTTCATACTATAAGTAACATTTGTTTCAAATTAATCTAATTTAACTTTAAATTTGCTAATTTTTCAAAAAATAACGTGTCACAGATGTATATTTTATTTTTGCAAGATCTTTAAATCCAAAAATCAGCTTTCATTTACAAACCTGTCAAAATGGATGAAAAAAAACCCAAAAAAACTTATGAACTCTCAAATGATGAGATTCCAATCAAAAAAATTTCAATTTATTGGGCAATTGACACATTTGTAAACAAAAGTTTTAAAAATCTTGCAAAAATAAAATGTACATCTCTCACTCATTATTTTTAGAAAATTAGCAAATTTAAATTAATCTTATTTGAAACAAATATTACTTGTTTATGGTATGAAATTTAGAATAAAAGTATTTCTTAATTACAAAGGTCTGACTTGTTGATGACAGCAGCTGTTATCAATCTGGAAGTATATGGTAACCAGAAGTTGACATAACCCAGTTTAACATTTTGTAATGGGAATAACCTTTAAAACATGTGACCCTTTAATGATAAGTCTCTTATAAGTTTCCATAGTAAAAGAAAATGTGCAGTTTAATATAATAAAAAAAATTTAGAAATTATTTTAAAAATCTTAATTCTAAATATTTTGTATTAAGTTTTTAAATTCTAGATTTGTAAATAAAGTTTTTTTAATGAATTAATAACCAAAGATACTGAGTAAGTGGAGGAAATTTAAATGATGTCTGAAACTTTAATTAGCAAAAAAAGAAAATAAAAGAAAAGAAAAACAATTCTTATAAAATTTCATTATCTATCAAAATTTTTCCTTCAGAATATGATATTCTAAAATTGTATTATTTATAAAATCAATTAAAAGTTTATCTACATTAAAAATAGCGTAGTTTTAATGCATTTCTGATTTTACTATTCGAAGCAGATTTTCAGAAAAATGGTCTCGTAATTTAAAAAAAAAAAAAATCACATAATTTACATTCTCCAAATAAGAGTCCAGCATTTAGCTAATGGAATAAAAAAAAAAATGGTATAGGTAATGTATTTCTAGAAGTTTTATGCAATTAATTAGAATGTGTGTGTGTGTGCAGGGGGGGGGGGGTAACAGATATAAAAAATATAGCAAGATTTTCTAAAACTAATAATTGCATTAATAATTTATTTGTGAATAAGTTCTGAAGTTTCATTAAAATCAGACAGTTGATATTTGCAAGAATTTTCAAATTAATGTGTTTCTCAACGCAAAAAAAAATAGACTTGCTTAAATTTAAATTTTTTAATAATTACATTGCGTAACATGGCGTGAATTGCTAACGGAAAACGGAACAAAAACGAAATTTTCACTAAAATTTCGAACGTGTTTGAAAGGATTAAAAAAAATAATGACAACAAATTTGATCTTTCCTCTTAATAGCGTAAACATTTTGATAATAAAACTTTGTTTTTATATAGTTTGAGCTTTTTTAACATCATGCTATTCTGTTTTTTCGGAAATTACGTTGAGGTACCCACTTTAAAACTTAAGTATCGAAAACGAGTGGAAGTAACGACATAAATTTACTAAATGACGTCGAAACATAGGATAAAATATTAGATTTTAAAATTTACTGTTTGTTGTTTTTTTTTTTTTTTTTCATTTTTCGTCTCTTTAATAGTGAATCGATGAAGGACAAAAATGTGCCAAGGTTTAAAAAATGACTGATGAAAATTTTTTTTTTATTTATATATACAGAAATTATTTTTTCTTAAACCCGACCGCATTAGCTCTTTCAAATAAAACCGAAATGTAACCGAATTTCTTTTTAAATTATTTAAAATGTTTTTTATTGAGGAGGGGCAGTACTTTTAGAGAGGCCATAGCAGTATTATTTTTCAAATAAAAACAAAATTTAAGTTCAAAGACATTTAAATCATTTAAAATGCATTTTCTCTGGCTACTAGTAAGTTGATGATGGTTCATTGGTTTATACTTACCTTTTTAGAGTGCGAATAAAACCTTTTCATACGAAAACAAACAGGATTAAGTTGCTGTTGGACTTGATTTTTCTTTATGAAAGTCGACAATATTTAGTAATCAATAAAACTTCCTATTTTTAAAGAAATTATAATTTAAAAATTAATTTTCTGAAAAAAGAACGCATGGCGTTTGTTAACAGAACAAAGGAAGTACAGTAATCGGTGTAAAAGAAGAACTTGTTCCTTGCTCAAAAATAGTCTTGGTGCACACTATACTTACATCGCAAACACAATCGGTTTTTATTAAATTTTATTAATGAAAAGAGAAAAACAGCAAAATTAAAAACCTCTTAAAATTCCAAAATTTGTCAAAGATATTTGCTTCAGAGAAAAATTAATAAATTAAATAATTTATTAACATAATATTTTGAACGTTATTGAAAAATAAAAATGCTCACTTTGGTTGGAATTTGGAATTTTAAAATGCAGCGAAAATAACGTATATTTACGCTCAGTAACTCATAAAGTTTCATAAAAAACAATAGTATTTTGTTGTCATCTACAAAGCACGCCTAGTTTCTTATTGTAAATGTCATGACAAAGCAGGCTTAAAAAAAAGAGAGGATCAAATGTGCTATTATAATCTAGAAATTTATGTATCTTATTTTATAATCTGTCAGGCTTCATTTTGTCGATTTTTTTACAACATGAATTTTGAGCCACACACTGTACACATCAAATTGTATTCAGGCCTGGCAACCATGCAACCTAGAGTCCACGACTGGGGACGAACATGTAGATGTCACAGAGCCGGTTAAGGGTGACACTTACAGGCTTTTAAAAGAAAGTGAAGTGACACAGAAAAGGCAAGGATGAACAAAAACAAGAAAGACAATATCTGGCGGACCTGAAGGAGACTACCACCACCACCTTTAATTTTGTTGTTGCTCATCTTTTTTTAAACTTTTTTCAGCGCAGTCTTATCGGCTATTACATAAAGTTTCCGATTATTAAAATAATTTTGAAAAAATTTCAATATTTAAACAAAGTTGGGGGTGGGGCTCAGTTTCTCATACAACGTTAAAGTAAAATCGATCGTCCGTTTTGGAACCACTCACGTTTGACTCGCTTTGTTTTTGTTTTTTGGAGACGAGTCGTTGCTCTTGTTTTTGTCTTTTTCAAGTTTTCTTTAGTTCTTACGATGGCATCTTCCTCGGAAATTCCAAGAATGGCTTTATTCAAAAGTTTCGCAAAGGATTCAATTGTTGAATAGGCGTAAGCAAAAAAGTTAATTGCACAGGATCAATTTTTTATTTTACTATAAGGTTGTATGAAAAACTGAGCCTCCCACCCCGGAAAATTGTTAAATGTTGAAATTTTTCCAAATTTTTTTGTCAATCGGAAAATTTAGGGTTTAATCGATAAGACTGCACTGAAAAAGTTAAAAAAAAAATTGATAATCAACCAATTTACAGGTGGTTGTAAATGTAAATGTCGTACTGGCGTGTGATTCCAAAATGGAGGATCGATTTACTATAACGTTGTATGAAAAACTGAGCCCCCCCCCCCCCCCCCACCAATTTTTGAAATATTGAAATTTTTCCAAATTTTTTGTCAATCGGAAAATTTAGGGTTTAATCGATAAGATTGCGCTGAAAAAAAAGTAAAACGAAAAACATGAAAAACAACAAATTTATAGGTGGTGTTAGTCTTCTTCCGGTCCGTTCAATATTTTTGTATCACAGTTGTTCTTTTGTCCTTAAAAAAAACTTGTCAATTGGGAAAGGATTTCCGATAAGTTGGGGATAAATTTTCTATAAAATTCCACTATGCTGTTCTAAAACCGAATGTCACATTTCCTCTGAATGAGAACCCTGGAAAACATATCCAGAGGCATAACCTGAGAAATTTAGCAAACTATTTTAATTTTGCAATAAAAAATTTCTGAGGAAATTAAATTCAGGAGAAGGGCTTACAGGGCTTATCTTCTCACCCACCGTCACGTCAAGTCCTTACCCGTTTTCCTCGCACATTGTCAGCGAGGAAGAAGGAAAGAACAACCCTTCAACGTCACGATTATTAATACGGAAGGAAAGAGAAAACATCAAAGAGCTACTGATTATCTACTTCACTCTTCGGGCGGTACATATTTGTTCAACAATGTTCACCTTCCTCTTCTTTCTGTCCCCTTCTCACTAAGGACAACTACCTTTGAAAACCACACATATCTTTTTGAACATTACATACAATTACAGACAGTCAGTCAGTCAGTTAAGTGCTATACGTGATACACGCTTGGGCGATCATGTCTCGAAAGAGACATGACTGACTGGGCAGAAGATTATCCCGCAGTAGGTTGCCATTGCTTTCTGCGGTAGACTGGTTGCCGACCAAGGCTACAGAACCCAATCTGTCCTGCTATTTAACCCATAACTGGAAGGAAGAGACGGATTACCTTTCCCAAGGGTATTTGCGCGTAAGTGAATACAATGGATTCAACTGGAATTCGAACTCAACTCCCCGGCTTCTCGTTCCGAGCCGACATCCACTGTACCACAAAAAATAATTACAGAAAGCCAGCCTAAAACAAATTCATACATATCTAGACGCAAACCGGCTAAGGACAACAAAATTCGTAAACCACTCGTCTGTATTTATTTTAAAAAACGAGATAAATTTACATCTGCCTTTGTTATAATTCTTTTTGCAACCATACGCCTGTTTATAACAATGCAAATGAATAGGCGTAATATTTTAAAAAAAAAACGTTTTAGGAACCGAGAAACAGCGAATAGCTTCAGTTCTTTTGGATAGTGATATTTGATGCCATATTTATCAATTTTATGACCTAAAATTCAACTTCAGACAACACGAATTTACATTTATTTGGATTTACTACAGCAGCATATTTTCGAAATCGTTGAAAAACATCTTGGGAATGCCGTTTTTGTTCTGCTAGCGAAGAGCTGGTAATAAGCACGTCATCGATGTAGCAGAAAACTGAATCTAATTCTTGGAGGACTTGGTTCATGAATATTTGACAGGATTGTGCTGCGTTCCGTAGTCCAAACGGTAAACATAAATATTCGTCAAACACAAATGGCGTTGTGGTGGCTGTCTTCTTTATACCAGAGTCCTCTTACGGGTATCTGATGACAAACTCGGATATGGTAAATTTTAGAAAAGCTTTTAGTTCCAGGTAGATAACTGGTTAAATCTTGAATATTTGCAGTGGTATAACTATTGTTGTGTAGCTTCGTTTTTGGTATAATTAGAAGATAACACAAACTTGAATTAATGATGTTTATTTTTGGTATAAAACTTTTTTACATCAAGTTACAACCTTTAAATTTTGTGTGGATACAGGAGCAGACTAGCTAAATTCTCTTCACTGTGGGATGCTAGTAGTAAACGAGCCTATCCCTTCTGGACTATAGTGGTCAAGTGACTAGCATCTTCCTCTTTTCAAATCTCCTACACAAAACTACTGTCCTTAACTCCTACTTCTTACTCCTACCAAAAGAAACGGTTCCTTATTTTGCCGCCCAATTTTGAATTCTTGGCGTCAGTGTGTCTATCTTTTTCTGTTTTTAGAACACTCGCCATTTTATAAACCATAACACTATCAAGAAGAATAATCGTATTCAGTTTTTGGAAATCACCACAAGATCTCCATGAGGATGATCTCTGTTTTGGTATCATATGAAGTGGTGTAAACCACGCGCTTTTTGAAAATCGAATTATTCTGTGGATTGTTAATTGCTGACATTCCTCTTTGGCAATATTGAGTTTATCAGGGAACAAGACGATGTGGTCGTTAGAAAGCAGGTGGACCAGTTGTTTCATTGTAGTGCCTTGTAGTGGATAAGAAACTAATCAAAATCAACCTTCTTCACTTTTACGAAAATTTACAATGACGTGTGAATTCCTGGTTTTCCCAAATAGAAAAAGGATTGACCATGTGTTTAAAGAAAAAGTCGAAACCAGATTTCGCAAGTAGGTGCTAAAATGATTTTTGACCAATGGGAGCGACTTGCAAGATCAAAAAGGACTTCGCGAGTAAGTGCGAAAAAAATCTGGATTACAATAAAAGGACTTCACCAGTGTCAGTCAGAGTCAGATAGAAACCGCCCCAAGACGAAACAACTAAAATGTAACTTCAACTTCAAATCGACCGGAGATAAGGTCAGGTCGCACCTTGTTCACTTTCTTCTTCTTTCGCGTTTACTGATTACTTTTACTACTTCTCCATCCAAAGAATTTCTATTGAATAAATACATACGTACGTACACATATACTCTTTCAACAATTACTACTATGAACATTTTCTACAAGTCTTGATACCCATAACTTTATCATTGAACACGAACTCTACCCTTAACTTCTTAATAATGTTTCTAATTGCACATCAACTTCTACAGCCTGTGTTATTCATTTCATTAATAAATTTCTATTTTAAAATGAAAAATGTATATTTTATTCTTACATTATTCCACACAATTCCACATATTCCAACCTGCCGACAAACAACCTTCTGATGAAAGCCTTCTGATGATAATTCTGGATAAGATTTGTAAGCTGTAGGTAGTTCGGTTAAGTCTAAAACAAGGCCGAATCAAAGAAAAATTAACCAGCTACCTATAGCTTCAACCATGTAATTGCCATTGCCACATGAAACGTGCGCGAGAAAACTGACAAACTGCGGGTATATATTGTAAAACGTTTTGGGATACACATTTTTTTCTATTAAAATAAGCAATAAGAAAATACATATAAACATTATAGAAATTTTGGATCAAAACAGCATTAGAATTTAAATTACATTTTTATATTTCTCAACCAATCAGCTAAAAACATAGAATAAGAACATTCTAGAAAAATAGGATCGGAAGTCAATTAACAAAAAATATTTCGGCCCCAAAACAAAATAGTAAAATACAAATCTGATTGGTCAATAAATGTCTTCACACCTAAATGTTAGGAAGATTCTTTGATCCACTATTATGGTATATAAATAACACACAGTTAGGAAGAAAGAGTTCAGTCACCAAGCTAGCCATTAAGTCAGCATGTAACCGATACTTTGTCCGGCCAAGTCATTCTTCCACACCAGAGTTCCTGACCTAGCTACAGATGGCCGTGAAAGGAAAAACCCGACAAACTTTCTTTCATCAATGCGACATGCTGTCGCCACCCGAGATGAACTTAATGTAAGTAAGAACGACTTATTTACGGACTCCGTTAATATAAACTTACACACACCTTTAAACAAATTTAACTTCTTGCCAAACTTTATTTTCCAAAAGGCAATTTTTCACATCATGTATTTTATTTGTTTCCACATGCTAATTTTATTTTTTACATATTAAATTGTTTGTTGTTTAATGTTCGTTGTGACTTATTCCATTTCTTTTGCGCGATTGTAAAACATTGTGTCGTATTTGTGGGGGAACTAATATCGAGAGCAATACCCGAAAATACGGAAGCACATCAACCAAGCACTTACCAAATCCCCTACAAAGGTTTTATTTCCTTTACAGTACTTGTGCAGCTGTGAAAACTGCAATTAAGACAAACAAATAACATGAGTACATGGAGGAAGAATATATACAAGCATAGATAACTACAAAATTTGAAGAAATAAGAAAATAAACAATGACAATTTACAATATAGTTATAACAAAAAACAAGGGAACTTATAAAGTGTTTAAATCAGCAAGAATCGTTTGAATCGCCAAAGCAATACATTTTTACAAATTAAGGAAGGGTCTAAAAGCAATGAAAACTTTAGAAGAATTAAATTCCATTAACTATAAAATTTGTCTAGGGTTTGCTGAAAATTGAATGGAAAAAAAAGTTAATTACCTCGTTGGCATCTCGCGTGGTCTATGGCAATTGAGTTACTCCCTAAACAGTACCGAACGAATGTGCTGCCACTGGAGATAACAAATTTGAGTCTGCCCTCTTAGAAGGTCTCAATCCACAAGACTGTTAAGGGGGTTTCTGTTTCTTACGCAGAGACCAAAAATCCTATATTTTAGAAAAGGTTGCCGGAAGACAGCTTATTTGTTATATTTTTATTTACTTATTTTAACTTTACTGTTTTGTCTCATAATTCTCATTTAGACTTTATTATTGTTTTACGTTATCCTAAAAAAAATAAGGAACTATATTTTCTGGCCACATTGTCCCAAGGGGTGACAAGGCCGCCGGTCAAGAATACAGGGCTCACTTCGGCGAGAAAACGAACCTGCTGATTTTTACATTCAGATTTGGTAGCAAATGGTGCCTGGCGGCAGCTACAAGCCTAATGTTGTCATGTTTTATCGCAGAGGTGTTGAACCTTATATACCTTGTTATACCGTGATAATTGGACAATATTTCCGCAAATTCGGAGTTTTCTTCCTCTGCTGCTACTTTGGGACTAAGAAGTGTTGCAGACATGAGGCAGCCAATAGATTTGACGTCAATATTTCTGTCAACCAATTGTCTTTTAACATCGATTGATAGGCTTATAGCGGGTGCTTATCTATTCCGTTTGTAGTGAAGGGTAATTGTATACCGTTGCAGGATTAACAGTAGTTGGCCTTGTGGAAAATAGTCCACTATAAGTCATAAAATTATTATAAAATCAAGAAAAGCAATTTGAGTATAAAATAACATTTATATATGTACATGTCAATTAATGTTTTACAATTAAAGTAATGCTTGAAGGACAGGTCCAACGGAGGTTAAAGTGTTCATGACAAATAATTATGCTGAAAAAGATAAAAGGCTTAGGAATATGGAGAGCAGAGGTATGTGAGGAATGTTCATTTTCAAGTTGCCACTTCTAAGGTCCGTAAGTCAGTATGTTGGTTTGTGGGGAATGTCTTTAAAGAGGTCACTCCTGAGGTCAGTAAGTACTTTTGAGACAAGGAGAAGGAAAGAGGCAAGCATAGTAGCCGCTCGACTTAAGTCAAGGGGAGACACTGGTTACTGGTTACTCTCGCCTGTCAGTCCTTCTGTCTGACGATGCTTTTTGTCTCGGCTTTTTATATCTGCTTTTGTAATGTGTTTTTTCATGTGCATTTTTAGATATGACTTTAGGGAAAACATACATCCACAAATTTCACAGTGAAATGGTTTCTCTCCAGTGTGTGTATACATGTGTTTTTTCAGATCACAATTTTGGAAAAATTTAAATCCACAGACTTCACACTGGAATCGCTTCTCTCCTGTGTGTCTATACATGTGTTTTTTGAGATCACCATTTTGGGAAACTTTAAATCCACAGATTTCACACTGGAATCGTTTCTCTCCTGTGTGTATTAACATGTGTCGTTTGAGAGATGTATTTCGGGAACACTTAAATTCACAGATTTCACAGTGGAATGGTTGCTCTCCAGTGTGTCTAAACATGTGTAATTTGAGAGATGATTTTCGGGAACTGCTAAATTCACAGATATCACAGTGGAATGGTTGCTCTCCAGTGTGTGTAAACATGTGTGAATCAAGAGAAGATTTTCTGAAAGTTCTAAATCCACATATTTCACAGTGGAATGGTTTTTCTCCAGTATGTTTTAACATGTGCAGTTTTAGAGATGAATTTTGGGAAAACCTACATCCACAAATTTCACAGTGAAACGGTTTCTCTCCAGAGTGTTTTAACAGGTGTCTTTTGAGATCTGAATTGTAGGAAGATTTAAATTCACAGATTTTGCAATGGAAAGGTTTCTCTCCAGTGTGTGTTAACATGTGAGATTTGAGACCATAATTTTGGGAAGATTTAAATCCACAGATTTTGCAGATGAATGGTTTCTCTCCAGTATGTGTTAACATGTGGCTTTTGAGATCTGATTTTTGAGAAGATTTAAATCCACAGATTTCACAGTGGAAAGGTTTCTCCCCAGTATGAGTATACATATGTCGTTTGAGATGTCCATTTTGAGAAAATCTGTATCCACAGATTTCACAGTGGAAAGGCTTCTCTCCAGTGTGTGTTAACATGTGTTTAGGGACTGATGATTTAAAGGAAAAACTTACACCACAAATTTCACAGTGGAAACGTTTCTTGTCTGTTTCAGTTGACATATTTGTTTAGAAATTTGAATTTACAGAACATACTAGATATCGTCATGTATCAGCTTACAGTTTACTATTAATCCACAAATTTCACAGAGAAAGAACGTTTTCTTTCTCATAAATATTCACCATGATTTCAGGTACGCTGAGATGAAAACTGAAAAAAAAAAAGAAAGATTATTAAGTGATCAATGAATCAAGAAAACATACGACAGATACAAGAAATAGGTCCATAAAAATGTTTTCAAGCATTTTTTTAAATGTTTGTTTTAAAATTTGAATTTTTAAAAAATATAATACCAGATTTAAAAAAAAAAATGGTTTATTCCCTATGTGTGTTCTGCTAAATATATCATGTATCAACTTACAGTTTACTATTAATCCACAAATTTCAGTGTAAGAATGCCTTCTTTCTCATAAATATTCACCATGGTTTCAGGTACTCAAAGATGAAAACTGAAAAAAATATATTAAGTGATCACTGGATTAAGAAAATATACCACATAGGGTTAAGAAATAGGATTATAAAAAATGTTCTCAAGCATTTTCTTAAACAGAATCCCACATTATAAAAATTACACAATTATTCTATATCTTCATGAAATAAAATATATAATAAAAATGTTAATTGGTAATTTAAAGGAATTTGTCATCAACTTGACTTTTGAAGTCAAAGAAATGAATGCAGAACAACTGAAAAGTTAGTGTTTAAATATGACACATTTATTAGTTTATTTTGACTAATCATTTGTAAAATGTCAATAAGTAAAATGAAAAATAGGATTTAATTTTATTATGAACGGCATTTCAAACTGGAGCAGATTTGTTACTAGATTACTGTTTAAATCATGTATCAGTGGACATGGATGTGTGGGTGTTGGAATGGGCAATGGAAGAGAAAAACGAAATCACTAAGCTGAAATGAATCATACAATGCAATAGAATATATTTTATTCTGACTGGCATGTAAAACTAGAGCAGATTTGATACTAGATTATTATTAAATCATGTATCAGTGGACATGGATGTGTGGGTGTTGGAATGGACAATGAAAGAGAAAAACAAAATCACTAAGATGAAATGAATCATACAATGCAATAGAATATATTTGATTCTGACTGGCATGTAAAACTAGAGTAGATTTGCTACTAGATTATTATTAAATCATGTATCAGTGGACATGGATGTGTGGGTGTTGGAATGGGCAATGGAAGAGAAAAACAAAATCACTAAGATGAAATGAATTGTACAATGCAATAGAATATATTTGATTCTGACTGGCATGTAAAACTAGAGCAGATTTGCTACTAGATTATTATTAAATCATGTATCAGTGGACATGGATGTGTGGGTGTTGGAATGGGCATTTGAAGAGAAAAACAAAATCACTAAGATGAAATGAATCATACAATGCAATAGAATATATTTTATTCTGACTGGCATGTAAAACTAGAGCAGATTTGCTACTAGATTATTATTAAATCATGTATCAGTGGACATGGATGTGTGGGTGTTGGAATGGGCAATGGAAGAGAAAAACAAAATCATTAAGATGAAATGAATCATACAATGCAATAGAATATATTTGATTCTGACTGGCATGTAAAACTAGAGCAGATTTGCTACTAGATTATTATTAAATCATGTATCAGTGGACATGGATGTATGGGTGTTGGAATGGGCAATGGAAGAGAAAAACAAAATCACTAAGATGAAATGAATTGTACAATGCAATAGAATATATTTGATTCTGACTGGCATGTAAAACTAGAGCAGATTTGCTACTAGATTATTATTAAATCATGTATCAGTGGACATGGATGTGTGGGTGTTGGAATGGGCATTGGAACAGAAAAAGAAAATCAGCAAGATGAAATGAATCATACAATGCAATAGAATATATTTGATTCTGACTGGCATGTAAAACTAGAGCAGATTTGCTACTAGATTATTATTAAATCATGTATCAGTGGACATGGATGTGTGGGTGTTGGAATGGACAATGGAAGAGAAAAACAAAATCACTAAGATGAAATGAATCATACAATGCAATAGGAGATATATTTTATTCTGACTGGCATGTAAAACTAGAAACTTGAATTTGCTACTAGATTAGTATTAAATCTTTTGTCAGTGGACATGGATGTGGGTGTTGGAATGGGCAATGGAAGAGAAAAACAAAATCACTAAGATAGAATGGAATTGTACAATGCAATGAAATATATTTGATTCACGACTGGCATGTAAAACTAGAGCTTAGTTACTACTAGATTATTATTAAATCATGTATCAGTGGACATGGATGTGTGGGTGTTGGAATGGGCATTTGAAGAGAAAAACAAAATCACTAAGATGAAATGAATCATACAATACAATAGAATATATTTGATTCTGACTGGCATGGCAAAACTACCTTGGATTTGCTACTGAATTATTATTAAATCATGTATCAGTGGACATGGATGTGTAGAGTGTTGGAATGAGACGTGGAAGAGAAAACAAAATCACTAGGATGAAATGAATTGTACAATGCAATGAAATATGTTTGATTCTGACACAGCATATAAAACTAGAGCAGATTTGCTACTAGATTATTATTAAATCATGTATCAGTGGACATGGATGTGGGTGTTGGAATGGGCATTTGAAGAGAAAAACAAAATCACTAAGATGAAATGAATCGCACAATGCAATAGAATATATTTGATTCTGACTGGCATGTGAACTACTATGGTGCTACTAAGTTATTATTAAATCATGTATCCAGTGGACATGGATGTGTGGGTGTTGGAATGGGCATTTGAAGAGAAAAACAAAATCACTAAGATGAAATGAATCATACAATGCAATAGAATATATTTTATTCTGACTGGCATGTAAAACTAGAACTTGAATTTGCTTACTAGTTATTATTAAATCATGTATCAGTGGACATGGATGTGTGGGTGTTGGAATGGGCAATGGAGAGAAAAACAAAATCACTAAGATGAAATGAATAACAGTATAAATGAAGATATTTGATTCTGACTGGCATGTAAAACTAGAGCAGATTTGCTACTAGATTATTATTAAATCATGTATCAGTGGACATGGATGTGTGGGTGTTGGAATGGGCAATGGAAGAGAAAAACAAAATCACTAAGATGAAATGAATCATACAATGCAATAGAATATATTTAATTCTGACTGGCATGTAAAACTAGAGCAGATTTGCTACTAGTTTATGCCCAAATCATGTATCAATGGACATGGATGTGTGGAGGTGTTGGAATGGGCAATGGAAGAGAAAAAACAAAATCACTAAGATGAAATGAATTGTACAATGCAATAGAATATATTTGATTCTGACTGGCATGTAAAACTACAACAGATTTGCTACTAGATTATTCTATTAAATCATGTATCAGTGGACATGGATGTGTGGGTGTTGGAATGGGCAATGGAAGAAAAAAACAAAATCACTAAGATGAAATGAATCATACAATGCAATAGAATATATTTGATTCTGACTGGCATGTAAAACTACAACAGATTGCTACTACTGAGTTATTATTAAATCATGTATCAGTGGACATGGATGTGTGGGTGTTGGAATGGGCAATGGAAGAGAAAAACAAAATCACTAAGATGAAATGAATTGTACAATGCAATAGAATATAACCCAGTTTATTGTATGTAAAACTGACAAATTTGCTACTAGATTATTATTAAATCATGTATCCAGTGGACATGGATGTGTGGGTGTTGGAATGGGCAATGGAAAACAAAATCACTAAGATGAAATGAATCATACAATGCAATAGAATATATTTGATTCTGACTGGCATGTAAAACTACAGCAGATTTATACTAGATTATTATTAAATCATGTATCAGTGGACATGGATGTGTGGGTGTTGGAATGGGCAATGGAAGAAAAACAAAATCACTAAGCTGAAATGAATCATACAATGCAATAGAATATATTTAATTCTGACTGGCATGTAAAACTAGAGCAGATTTACTGCTAGATTATTATTAAATCATGTATCAGTGGACATGGATGTGTGGGTGTTGGAATGGGCATTTGAAGAGAAAAACAAAATCACTAAGATGAAATGAATCATATTACAATGCAATAGAATATGTTGATTCTGTTGGCATGTAAAACTAGAGCAGATTTGCTACTAGATTATTATTAAATCATGTATCAGTGGACATGGATGTGTGGGTGTTGGAATGGACAATGGAATAGAAAAACAAAATCACTAAGTTAAAATAAATTGTACAATGCAATAAAATATATTTTATTCTGACTAGTACATAAAATTAGAGTAAATGTTCCACCAGATTATTATTAAATCATGTATCAGTGGACATGGATGTGTGGGTGTTGGAATGGGCAATTAAAGATAAAAGTAAAATCACTAAGCTAAAATGAATTGTAGAGTAGGGTGGAGTGAAAAAAATGAAAATTTCGGAAATCATATTCCTAATAGTAATAAAAATTTCTATCTTTATTTAAAAGTAGCAAATCCAAAATATCAAAATTGATTAATATCCTGAACTGTGAAAATTAGTTTGAAAAATTAACATTTTATACTAAATATATGCTATTTTCAAAATTTTATATTTTTTAAAATTTGACAGTGTTTGTTATCTAATAATGATATAAAAACTTACTGATTATAGTTGTCAATAATCATAATATTTATTCATTTAAAATTAACAAAAAACTTGTTTTTTTTTCAAATTTTGTCATTTTTCATTTACAGAAATACGTTGTTCAAATAAATCCATCCCGATTATTTTGTCCACTCACTGAAGCACAAGCTTCAGTTACTGCCTTTACAAAACATTCAACAACTTAGATGTGACAAAGCAGACCTAAAAATGGTAGAGTTCTACGCTTTTCTCACAATTCCATAATTGTGAAATTCCTGATTAAGAGGTGTTCAGTATAAGGTGATAAATCTGCCCAAGAAATCAAAGAAAAGTAATCAGAAGCATAAAAATTGATTGTTGGTAATCTGAACCGTTGAACTCCATTGTCTTGTTTTTGTCTGGCTTTGACAATTCATCTGATGGCTAATTCTTGCACAAATTCTTGTTGGCCACAGAACGTAGAAATGAGAAAGTTCTTGGAATGCAGAAAATATGCATTTCTTTGAAATACAAGATGTACTATTTCTTCTTGGTCACTGGGTAGGCCTTTAGATCTCTGAATCTTTTTGAATATATGAGAAACTGTATGAACAAGTGACCAAAATCGTTTAATATCAAACCATGAAGGGGCATATGCATTCATGATAAATGTTGCGACTGCTTTGTTATCCTTCTGGTTGTTCAGTCTCACGATAGAGATGTAATGTTCGGTTTACCATTGTCACTGTCATGGTTTGTGCTTGTTTTGCAGTAGTCTAATTATTCCACCTGAATAATCAGTATTCAGGGCAGATCCATCACATCCCAGGTAAACAAGGTTTTCAAGAGATATACTTTTCTTATAGTAGAAGTCTAGTATTGATTGAGGAATATTTTTTACTGTACCACTTATTGGTGCAACATGTCCCATATATATGGATTGTGGCTCTTGTATTAAAGAAAATTGGAGGATGATAATGCTGCTGCCGCTTTAACCAACACATTGCTTGACATTCCTGTCACATGTTGTAGTTGCTCTTGTTCCTTGTCCCCTGATTCTGAATAGTCTGTTGAAATGTCAGGAGATTTAATTGGAGAAGCAGTAGTTGATTTCTTTGCCATTTTGACTTTTCAGGCTTCACATTTTTGTATGGTTTTGGTTTTTCTGAGCAGACAATTGATCCAACAAAAATTATGTTCCTCCACAGGAACCTTTTGCTCCTTTTTGCAGGAACATACGTCAAACACTCGATAGAAATTGTCTTGAAATCATCTTGGTTTTTCACTTTATATCACATTATTCTTAAGTTTCTGATATGATTTCAAAAGCCCTCTGTATTTTTTATCACATGTTTGTTATCATTTAATTGGCAAACCTCATTTATTACGCATTATGTAATTTTCTTTCAGATTAGACAGAAAACAAATCTACACTTAATACTTCTTTTTTAAATTTACTTTCAATTAAATAAATGCATGAATGATGAATCAAAAAACAAAATTTTATGCTATTTTCCAAAGTGAACTTAAAAAAAAATTCAAATTTTCATTAAACATACCTAGAGTAATAAGAAATTGTTAGAGAGGTGCTAACTTACTCCCTCTATAAAGGATAATAATTCAAAGTACAACTAAGTTACTTCCCTTGTTCTGTAGTCAGAGTGGGCACTTCTGAGTTCAACATGTGATGAGCTGACACACAGGGAATTCATTGTTTAAATTTAAACTAATCCTTACTTTTTCCAGACAGTAAACAAATAAAAATGATTTTATTATGTGTTAAAATACGTTTGTCTTTTATTTTCATTCTTTTTTGTTCATCCCAACAACCTGCGATGTAGCTAATTTTTGTCAACGAGCAATTCAACATCAACATGATAATTTCACCAAAAATGCTTATGGAGATTTTATGCCAACAGCAAGAACAGTTTCAAAAGTTACAACAGTTATTGACAGCAATGACTGCATATTTCCAGAACCAACTCAATATTTTCTGTGCTGGAACAAACCAAATTCAGCAGATATCTTGGCCAACAGCATCACAGAATTTCACTTCCACTAACATTTACATCATGGTTTAAATACTGAAAAGTAGACCAGACATGAAAATTATCTCAGCAATTAAAACATACCAGCATTGGCAAATGTAACCAAATTACATTCTTTCCTTGACTTAGTCATACACTAGAGTGCTTTTTTGCTTGAATTTCAAGTCTGGGCAACCCAAAACAATCTTTTGAAATAAGATGTTGCACGAGAGTATTCAGGTAGCCTTCCAAAAGGCAAAATCCTTACTTTCTTTCAATCATCTGCTGATGCACAACAATCCATCCATGGACATTGTTATGGTCTCTGATGCTTCTAATTATGGTATTGGAGTTGTCATTTCTCACATTTTCCCAAATGGCAACTAAAATGCAAAAGTTCATGCCTCCAGAACACTGACATTAGCACAGTGAAAATATAGCCAAATTGTAAAAAGAAGCATTAGCAATAGTCTTTACATTTATTTATCCAAAATGTGTGATTGGCTCATTCTTTTCATACAAAAGTGTAATCAGGGAATTCCATTATGGTCATCAAGGTATTAGCTGTATAAAATACCTCTCAGAAAAACTAAATTCCTGACCTATTCCAGTCACACCTTCAACATTGATTTTGCTGGACCCATCAAGGGGCAGTATTTTTTTTTTAACCTCACTGATGCTTAAAGGAAATAGACAGAAATTTTTCAAATGAATTGCATCATCTCAGATAAAACAATGCTTGGGTTAAAGCAAATTTTCAGTTAACTTGGAGTCCCACGGATTATTAGTTTCTGATAATGGCACTGCTTACAGTTCAGCTGTATTTTCAACTTCCTGTGCACAGAATGGTATTCAACACATTAGGTCACTACCTTTTCATCCAAGATCAATGGACAGGTGGGGTGTTTGAAGATACCTTTAAGAGGGTTGTTCTCAAACTCAAAGGGGAGGGAATCACACTAAAAATATTAAAAATATTTCTCAAAAGTTAGTACTACACCCAATCCAAATGCACCAAATGGAAATTCACCAGCAGAAGCAGATTGACAAAGGTCTTTTGCATATAAATGCCACACACTCGAAAAAAGAAAACGGCAGAAGAACATATCTCATTATGTAACAGCAAAACGCAAATATGTACCTTAACAACCTGTACTTGCAAAAGATTAAAGCAATGGTGAAGAAAAATGGATCTGAGGAAGCATTATACATCATTCAGAAAATATTACGTATGACCCAAACATACAATCTACAGTGTGGGTTTGGCATGCAAACCAACTACAGCCATGAAACCTTCTAGAGATCAAATTCTTTACCACTGGACGTTCTATTAGACACCTTTGAACAGCCTCAACAAAATTCACACACCATGCCAAGGGACAAACCTAGGACTCCAGCAAATAGTGCACCAGGGAAACTCTATCAACTATGAAGTAATACTCACTGCAAATTAATCCCTGACAAAACTCATATGAGCACAATGTTAAGAAAGGGAGAGATGCTAACTTACTTTCCCTATAAAGAACAATAACTTAAAATACAATTGTGCTATTTCTTTAGTCCGCTAGTCAGAGTGGGCACTTCTGAATTCAATATGGTGACATGCTGACACACATGTAGAATTCATGGTTTAAATTCAAACTAATCCTTGCTGTTCTGAAACAGTACAAAAATATATTATTTTATGATGTGTTAAAATACACTTGTCTTTTATTTTCATTGTTTTTTGTTCATCCCAACCTGAGATATAACAGAAATGAACTTGGATTAAAAGACATACAGTAAGTGATAAAAGAAAAACACATGTAGGGATACAGAAGCATTTTATATATATATATATATAAGTGTGTGTGGTTGTGTTTATATATATATATATATATATACTATAGTCATCTGCAGACAGATCTGTTTTGCTGTATCACAGCTCATCAGTATGGTTAGACTCCGATTGCTTTTTTGACCCAGGATTGAAACCCGACCGAATTGGTATCAGTCGGCGATTCTACCTCTGGGCTACGAGCGTTCAGTGGAAGGAGGCAGATCTTTTTAGCACGTATTATATATATATATATATATATTATATATATATATAGATAGATAGATAGATAGATAGATAGATAGATAGGGAAGGAGAGAGAGTGAGTGAGAAAGAGAGATAGATGTAGCACCAAATGAATGTGCATTTTTCTAATTTGAAGCAAAAAATTGCTATTATTTTTAAATATTTGTTAAAAGTCAGAGAATTATCCCAATTAAAGAAAATTTTCAGTCCTTATAATGAATGGTTTGTAGACTGAATAGATAATTTTATTCGAATATTTTGTGGTTTAGAATGCATTTAAAAAGAAAAATCTTTCTTAAGCTGATATCTTAGTTTTTATTCAAAGCTAAGAGATTAAAGATGTTTTCAAGACATCGTACTTACAAATCGAAGATCTTGAGTCAATAACATGCCCAAGTCTTATTATCAATGGTGAAAAACATTTCAAGATTAAAAAATATTGGCAATGAATTATTTTTGAGTAGTTAGATCAATTACTCATTAAAGTAAATATTTCATATAAAATTGTCTTGATGTTATGATTATTTTTGTTTGTATGTTTTTGTCAATCAGATAGCCTTTGTGATTTTTGCCGATTCAAGGAAAAATAATTATTCATAGTCTTTTAATTCAATTATTAATTAAAAGTGTTAGTTTTTCTTTGCAACATAGAACTTTGGATTGTTGTATTTGTCATGAAAGTAAGAAAAATTTTAAGAACTTATATTTAAAATATGTAATTAATATTTTAGGAAAAGATATAAAATTTTCATTACAAATGCCAAGTTTTTAGAAATAAAAATGAATGCTTGATTAAAATAAATCCAGTAAATTCTCTCAAATTATACATGTATGCACAGACAAGTACATTTGTATAGCAGTAATAAATGGCTGGACACTCATATCTAAGTACACCTGTCACCATCCTAATCAATCAACCATGGTGAGATTCAAACTTGGTTTTCATGGTCAAAATGTTCTAATTACTTGGCTACACACCCATGCATATATACGACTAGCAGTATAGCCCGGCGTTGCTCAGGTGTAATGAAAGCTTTAAAACTAATCCATAGTCCTGGAGCTCAGACTCTGCCTAAAGAATATTTGTGTGACGTTTGCTGAGAATTGGATAAAAATTGTGGATTTGTATAAAAGACATACAGACAGATAAAGAGACACACATACAAACATCTTGTCTTTTATATATATATATATATATATATATATATAATCGATTTTCTGCACTATTGTAAGAACCGAACTGTTATTTATTAATATTTTTCTGAAATATTAAATATTTTTATGTTTAGATATTACATATTTATCTTACATTATTAATATGCCTTCTTAAAAAATTAAATTTCTTTTAGAATAATTTTAATTTAATAAAAAAAGAATTAAATTAGAATCAAAGTTTGGTTTGTTTAGTTTTCGATGTAAGGGGAATTCATCCAAAGACTTGTTAACTTCTAAAAACAATACGACCTCTACGGAAACTTGTTTCGATCCGTATGGAACACCGTACTTAATAAAAATTTCCAAAATTTAATTATTTTTAATTATTTTAAAAGTAAAATTGGTGAATGGTTTTTATTAAACTTTTCAATTTTCGATAGGCAATGTGATAATCAATTCTTAAGTAAGAGGAAATTAAACAACGTTTTAATAAAAGGTTTTTAAAATATTTTGAACACTTTTATGAATTATTATAATAAAAAATTAAAAAATAAAAACAATTATTTCAAAATTTTATTAGTAAACGAAAAAAATTTTTTTTCTTCAGAGTATAATGTCCTTAATAATTATTATTTATTCCAGCAATTAAAAGTTTATCAAATGAAATTATATCAGAGATTTATTGCATTTTTATTTTACTCTTCGGAGCAGATTTTCGGCCAGGTTGTCCACTTTAGAATAAAAAACATAGATGATTTATATGCCCCAATGAGTCCTGCATTTAACTAATAAAAAAAATTTATACAGATATTAAAATTTCATGGATTTACGTAGAGGGGGGTAACAGAGTTAAAAAAAAATATTTTCACCAAGAAATTTTAAAAAATAATAATTTCAAAAATAATTTCATTCATTTATGAATGAGTACTGAAAGTTTCATTCAAATCTGACTATTATTTGATTTTTGCGAGAATTTTGAAATTAATGTGTTTGTTACCGTGAAAAAAGTGGGTTGTATCAGCATTACCACGTAACCTATTGTAATAAAGGCGTAATTTTTTTTTTAGCCGCTAACTCAAATAAAACAACATTTTCTATCAAAATTTCGAAAATGTTAGCAGAGATTCAAAAAATTTTAAAAATAATTAAAAATTGCTTTGATCTTTCCTCTTAAGAAAAATATAAATATTTTGATGGAAAAAGTTAGTTTTATTAAGTTTATGAACTTTTTTATTCATACTATGCTGTTTCATGCTGTTTTTTAGCGATATTTTGTACGTACCTATATTTTAAAATTTACTGTTTGTTGTTTTTTTTTTGTTTTTTTTTTTCATTTTTCGTCTCTTTAATAGTGAATCGATGAAGGACAAAAATGTGCCAAGGTTTCAAAAATGACTGATGAAATTTTTTTTTTTTTTATTTATATATACAGAAATTATTTTTTCTTAAACCCGACCGCATTAGCTCTTTCAAATAAAACCGAAATGTAACCGAATTTCTTTTTAAATTATTTAAAATGTTTTTTATTGAGGAGGGGCAGTACTTTTAGAGAGGCCATAGCAGTATTATTTTTCAAATAAAAACAAAATTTAAGTTCAAAGACATTTAAATCATTTAAAATGCATTTTCTCTGGCTACTAGTAAGTTGATGATGGTTCATTGGTTTATACTTACCTTTTTAGAGTGCGAATAAAACCTTTTCATACGAAAACAAACAGGATTAAGTTGCTGTTGGACTTGATTTTTCTTTATGAAAGTCGACAATATTTAGTAATCAATAAAACTTCCTATTTTTAAAGAAATTATAATTTAAAAATTAATTTTCTGAAAAAAGAACGCATGGCGTTTGTTAACAGAACAAAGGAAGTACAGTAATCGGTGTAAAAGAAGAACTTGTTCCTTGCTCAAAAATAGTCTTGGTGCACACTATACTTACATCGCAAACACAATCGGTTTTTATTAAATTTTATTAATGAAAAGAGAAAAACAGCAAAATTAAAAACCTCTTAAAATTCCAAAATTTGTCAAAGATATTTGCTTCAGAGAAAAATTAATAAATTAAATAATTTATTAACATAATATTTTGAACGTTATTGAAAAATAAAAATGCTCACTTTGGTTGGAATTTGGAATTTTAAAATGCAGCGAAAATAACGTATATTTACGCTCAGTAACTCATAAAGTTTCATAAAAAACAATAGTATTTTGTTGTCATCTACAAAGCACGCCTAGTTTCTTATTGTAAATGTCATGACAAAGCAGGCTTAAAAAAAAGAGAGGATCAAATGTGCTATTATAATCTAGAAATTTATGTATCTTATTTTATAATCTGTCAGGCTTCATTTTGTCGATTTTTTTACAACATGAATTTGAGCCACACACTGTACACATCAAATTGTATTCAGGCCTGGCAACCATGCAACCTAGAGTCCACGACTGGGGACGAACATGTAGATGTCACAGAGCCGGTTAAGGGTGACACTTACAGGCTTTTAAAAGAAAGTGAAGTGACACAGAAAAGGCAAGGATGAACAAAAACAAGAAAGACAATATATGGCGGACCTGAAGGAGACTACCACCACCACCTTTAATTTTGTTGTTGCTCATCTTTTTTTAAACTTTTTTCAGCGCAGTCTTATCGGCTATTACATAAAGTTTCCGATTATTAAAATAATTTTGAAAAAATTTCAATATTTAAACAAAGTTGGGGGTGGGGCTCAGTTTCTCATACAACGTTAAAGTAAAATCGATCGTCCGTTTTGGAACCACTCACGTTTGACTCGCTTTGTTTTTGTTTTTTGGAGACGAGTCGTTGCTCTTGTTTTTGTCTTTTTCAAGTTTTCTTTAGTTCTTACGATGGCATCTTCCTCGGAAATTCCAAGAATGGCTTTATTCAAAAGTTTCGCAAAGGATTCAATTGTTGAATAGGCGTAAGCAAAAAAGTTAATTGCACAGGATCAATTTTTTATTTTACTATAAGGTTGTATGAAAAACTGAGCCTCCCACCCCGGAAAATTGTTAAATGTTGAAATTTTTCCAAATTTTTTTGTCAATCGGAAAATTTAGGGTTTAATCGATAAGACTGCACTGAAAAAGTTAAAAAAAAAATTGATAATCAACCAATTTACAGGTGGTTGTAAATGTAAATGTCGTACTGGCGAGTGATTCCAAAATGGAGGATCGATTTACTATAACGTTGTATGAAAAACTGAGCCCCCCCCCCCACCAATTTTTGAAATATTGAAATTTTTCCAAATTTTTTGTCAATCGGAAAATTTAGGGTTTAATCGATAAGATTGCGCTGAAAAAAAAGTAAAATGAAAAACATGAAAAACAACAAATTTATAGGTGGTGTTAGTCTTCTTCAGGTCCGTTCAATATTTTTGTATCACAGTTGTTCTTTTGTCCTTAAAAAAAACTTGTCAATGGGGAAAGGATTTCCGATAAGTTGGGGATAAATTTTCTATAAAATTCCACTATGCTGTTCTAAAACCGAATGTCACATTTCCTCTGAATGAGAACCCTGGAAAACATATCGAGAGGCATAACCTGAGAAATTTAGCAAACTATTTTAATTTTGCAATAAAAAATTTCTGAGGAAATTAAATTCAGGAGAAGGGCTTACAGGGCTTATCTTCTCACCCACCGTCACGTCAAGTCCTTACCCGTTTTCCTCGCACATTGTCAGCGAGGAAGAAGGAAAGAACAACCCTTCAACGTCACGATTATTAATACGGAAGGAAAGAGAAAACATCAAAGAGCTACTGATTATCTACTTCACTCTTCGGGCGGTACATATTTGTTCAACAATGTTCACCTTCCTCTTCTTTCAACTTTCTGTCCCCTTCTCACTAAGGACAATGCCTTTGAAAACCACACATATCTTTTTGAACATTACATACAATTACAGACAGTCAGTCAGTCAGTTAAGTGCTATACGTGATACACGCTTGGGCGATCATGTCTCGAAAGAGACATGACTGACTGGGCAGAAGATTATCCCGCAGTAGGTTGCCATTGCTTTCTGCGGTAGACTGGTTGCCGACCAAGGCTACAGAACCCAATCTGTCCTGCTATTTAACCCATAACTGGAAGGAAGAGACGGATTAATACCTTTCCCAAGGGTATTTGCGCGTAAGTGAATACAATGGATTCAACTGGAATTCGAACTCAACTCCCCGGCTTCTCGTTCCGAGCCGACATCCACTGTACCACAAAAAATAATTACAGAAAGCCAGCCTAAAACAAATTCATACATATCTAGACGCAAACCGGCTAAGGACAACACAATTCGTAAACCACACGTCTGTATTTATTTTAAAAAACGAGATAAATTTACATCTGCCTTTGTTATAATTCTTTTTGCAACCATACGCCTGTTTATAACAATGCAAATGAATAGGCGTAATATTTTAAAAAAAAAACGTTTTAGGAACCGAGAAACAGCGAATAGCTTCAGTTCTTTTGGGTAGTGATATTTGATGCCATATTTATAAATTTTATGACCTAAAATTCAACTTCAGACAACACGAATTTACATTTATTTGGATTTACTACAGCAGCATATTTTCGAAATCGTTGAAAAACATCTTGGGAATGCCGTTTTTGTTCTGCTAGCGAAGAGCTGGTAATAAGCACGTCATCGATGTAGCAGAAAACTGAATCTAATTCTTGGAGGACTTGGTTCATGAATATTTGACAGGATTGTGCTGCGTTCCGTAGTCCAAACGGTAAACATAAATATTCGTCAAACACAAAAGGCGTTGTGGTGGCTGTCTTCTTTATACCAGAGTCCTCTTACGGGTATCTGATGACAAACTCGGATATGGTCAATTTTAGAAAAGCTTTAAGTTCCAGGTAGATACCTGGTTAAATCTTGAATATTTGCAGTGGTATAACTATTGTTGTATACCTTCGTTTTGGTATAATTAGAAGATAACACAAACTTGAATTAATGATGTTTATTTTTGGTATAAAACTTTTTTACATCAAGTTACAACCTTTAAATTTTGTGTGGATACAGGAGCAGACTAGCTAAATTCTCTTCACTGTGGGATGCTAGTAGTAAACGAGCCTATCCCTTCTGGACTATAGTGGTCAACTGACTAGCATCTTCCTCTTTTCAAATCTCCTACACAAAACTACTGTCCTTAACTCCTACTTCTTACTCCTACCAAAAGAAACGGTTCCTTATTTTGCCGCCCAATTTTGAATTCTTGGCGTCAGTGTGTCTATCTTTTTCTGTTTTTAGAACACTCGCCATTTTATAAACCATAACACTATCAAGAAGAATAATCGTATTCAGTTTTTGGAAATCACCACAAGATCTCCATGAGGATGATCTCTGTTTTGGTATCATATGAAGTGGTGTAAACCACGCGCTTTTTGAAAAACGAATTATTCTGTGGATTGTTAATTGCTGACATTCCTCTTTGGCAATATTGAGTTTATCAGGGAACAAGACGATGTGGTCGTTAGAAAGCAGGTGGACCAGTTGTTTCATTGTAGTGCCTTGTAGTGGATAAGAAACTAATCAAAATCAACCTTCTTCACTTTTACGAAAATTTACAATGACGTGTGAATTCCTGGTTTTCCCAAATAGAAAAAGGATTGACCATGTGTTTAAAGAAAAAGTCGAAACCAGATTTCGCAAGTAGGTGCTAAAATGATTTTTGACCAATGGGAGCGACTTGCAAGATCAAAAAGGACTTCGAGTAAGTGCGAAAAAAATCTGGATTACAATAAAAGAACTTCACCAGTGTCAGTCAGAGTCAGAGTCAGATAGAAACCGCAAGACGAAACAACTAAAATGTAACTTCAACTTCAAATCGACCGGAGATAAGGTCAGGTCGCACCTTGTTCACTTTCTTCTTCTTTCGCGTTTACTGATTACTTTTACTACTTCTCCATCCAAAGAATTTCTATTGAATAAATACATACGTACGTACGCATATACTCTTTCAACAATTACTACTATGAACATTTTCTACAAGTCTTGATACCCATAACTTTATCATTGAACACGAACTCTACCCTTAACTTCTTAATAATGTTTCTAATTGCACATCAACTTCTACAGCCTGTGTTATTCATTTCATTAATAAATTTCTATTTTAAAATGAAAAATGTATATTTTATTCTTACATTATTCCACACAATTCCACATATTCCAACCTGCCGACAAACAACCTTCTGATGAAAGCCTTCTGATGATAATTCTGGATAAGATTTGTAAGCTGTAGGTAGTTCGATTAAGTCTAAAACAAGGCCGAATCAAAGAAAAATTAACCAGCTACCTATAGCTTCAACCATGTAATTGCCATTGCCACATGAAACGTGCGCGAGAAAACTGACAAACTGCGGGTATATATTGTAAAACGTTTTGGGATACACATTTTTTTCTATTAAAATAAGCAATAAGAAAATACATATAAACATTATAGAAATTTTGGATCAAAACAGCATTAGAATTTAAATTACATTTTTATATTTCTCAACCAATCAGCTAAAAACATAGAATAAGAACATTCTAGAAAAATAGGATCGGAAGTCAATTAACAAAAAATATTTCGGCCCCAAAACAAAATAGTAAAATACAAATCTGATTGGTCAATAAATGTCTTCACACCTAAATGTTAGGAAGATTCTTTGATCCCCTATTATGGTATATAAATAACACACAGTTAGAAAGTGGAGTTCAGTCACCAAGATAGCCATTAAGTCAGCATGTAACCGATACTTTGTCCGGCCAAGTCATTCTTCCACACCAAAGTTCATGACCTAGCTACAGATGGCCGTGAAAGGAAAAACCCGACAAACTTTCTTTCATCAACGCGACATGCTGTCGCCACCCGAGATGAACTTAATGTAAGTAAGAACGACTTATTTACGGACTCCGTTAATATAAACTTACACACACCTTTAAACAAATTTAACTTCTTGCCAAACTTTATTTTCCAAAAGGCAATTTTTCACATCATGTATTTTATTTGTTTCCACATGCTAATTTTATTTTATACATATTAAATTGTTTGTTGTTTAATGTTCGTTGTGACTTATTCCATTTCTTTTGCGCGATTGTAAAACATTGTGTCGTATTTGTGGGGGAACTAATATCGAGAGCAATACCCGTAAAATATGGAAGCACATCAACCAAGCACTTACCAAATCCCCTACAAAGGTTTTATTTCCTTTACATTACTTGTGCAGCTGTGAAAACTGCAATTAAGACAAACAAATAACATGAGTACATGGAGGAAGAATATATACAAGCATAGATAACTACAAAATTTGAAGAAATAAGAAAATAAACAATGACAATTTACAATATAGTTATAACAAAAAATAAGGGAACTTATAAAGTGTTTAAATCAGCAAGAATCGTTTGAATCGCCAAAGCAATACATTTTTACAAATTAAGCAATGAAAACTTTAGAAGAATTAAATTCCATTAACTATAAAATTTGTCTAGGGTTTGCTGAAAATTGAATGGAAAAAAAAGTTAATTACCTCGTTGGCATCTCGCGTGGTCTATGGCAATTGAGTTACTCCCTAAACAGTACCGAACGAATGTGCTGCCACTGGAGATAACAAATTTGAGTCTGCCCTCTTAGAAGGTCTCAATCCACAAGACTGTTAAGGGGGTTTCTGTTTCTTACGCAGAGACCAAAAATCCTATATTTTAGAAAAGGTTGCCGGAAGACAGCTTATTTGTTATATTTTTATTTACTTATTTTAACTTTACTGTTTTGTCTCATAATTCTCATTTAGACTTTATTATTGTTTTACGTTATCCTAAAAAAAATAAGGAACTATATTTTCTGGCCACATTGTCCCAAGGGGTAACAAGGCCGCCGGTCAAGAATACAGGGCTCACTTCGGCGAGAAAACGAACCTGCTGATTTTTACATTCAGATTTGGTAGCAAATGGTGCCTGGCGGCAGCTACAAGCCTAATGTTGTCATGTTTTATCGCAGAGGTGTTGAACCTTATATACCTTGTTATACCGTGATAATTGGACAATATTTCCGCAAATTCGGAGTTTTCTTCCTCTGCTGCTACTTTGGGACTAAGAAGTGTTGCAGACATGAGGCAGCCAATAGATTTGACGTCAATATTTCTGTCAACCAATTGTCTTTTAACATCGATTGACAGACTTATAGCGGGTGCTTATGTATTCCGTTTGTAGTGAAGGGTAATTGTATACCGTTGCAGGATTAACGGAATTTGGCCTTGTGGAAAATAGTCCACTATAAGTCATAAAATTATTATAAAATCAAGAAAAGCAATTTGAGTATAAAATAACATTTATATATACACATGTCAATTAATGTTTTACAATTAAAGTAATGCTTGAAGGACAGGTCCAACGGAGGTTAAAGTGTTCATGACAAATAATAATGCTGAAAAAGATAAAAGGCTTAGGAATATGGAGAGCAGAGGTATGTGAGGAATGTTCATTTTCAAGTTGCCACTTCTAAGGTCCGTAAGTCAGTATGTTGGTTTGTGGGGAATGTCTTTAAAGAGGTCACTCCTGAGGTCAGTAAGTACTTTTGAGACAAGGAGAAGGAAAGAGGCAAGCATAGTAGCCGCTCGACTTAAGTCAAGGGGAGACACTGGTTACTGGTTACTCTCGCCTGTCAGTCCTTCTGTCTGACGATGCTTTTTGTCTCGGCTTTTTATATCTGCTTTTTGAATTTCACGCTTGTATTTGATTCCGGGCTTCCATTGACTGGTAAATAAAATTCGCGTAGGCTCGCGAAATGGAAATTTGATATTTAATTAATTTTTATTTTTCAACCGGAACATCTGCGAGAATACACCTGCGCAGAGATGATTTTTATACATTCGCTTTCTGGTTGTTATAGAGCAAACTACCGGTCTCGCTTTTGCTCGGTCGGTATCACCACAGTCTAAAGTCCACACCCATTATTAGTTTAGTAATGTCGGCCACGATAAAAATCCAGGGAAAATCACGTCGTAGCGGCAAATTATATCTATCGAATAAATACAAGATTTATAAGCAAAAATTTTCTTTATTTTTTAGATAGACTAAACTATCGCCCGGTTCACACTCAACCCACGTCTATTGAACAGGTGAAGAGACTCAAATTGGAGTAGATAGACTAAACTATCGCCCGGTTCACACTCAACCCACGTCTATTGAACAGGTGAAGAGACTCAAATTGGAGTAGATAGACTAAACTATCGCCCGGTTCACACTCAACCCACGTCTATTGAACAGGTGAAGAGACTCAAATTGGAGTAGATAGACTAAACTATCGCCCGGTTCACACTCAACCCACGTCTATTGAACAGGTGAAGAGACTCAAATTGGAGTAGATAGACTAAACTATCGCCCGGTTCACACTCAACCCACGTCTATTGAACAGGTGAAGAGGCTCATCCCTTGTTCCCTGTTTAGGATGTGGTTTCCGGTTTTCTCTTTTCCAATCTTGTCACTCCTTTTTCTTTTTTCTTTTTCAATTGGAGTAGATAGACTAAACTATCGCCCGGTTCACACTCCACCCACATCTAGTGAACGGGTGGGGAGGCTCGTCCCTTGTTCCCTGTTTAGGATGTGGTTTCCGGCTTTCTCTTTTCCAATCTCTTCACTCTTACGTAGCTCCCTGCACATCAGTGGCATTACCGTCTTGCTCGGGGTGATATGATTAAAAAAAAGTCAAAGCTGGTGACACTCAGTAGTTGGCTGGTATTTTAAAATTACTTCAATGACAATATTTTCTGAATTGGGGTTTACTTTACTCCATTGTCTTTTAGCAGCACCTCAGTTTCAGTTCTACCGTATTATTTAAACCGCCATTCAAATCACTTCCCTCAACTTATCTCTTTGTACCTTCTCATTCCAAACACGGGACCCGAGCTAACTAATTTTGTCCTGCACCCTGGTTTTAGTAAACAATCACCAAAACCTGGGTAGTAAAGTTAGTTATAGGGTTTCTATTTCCCCCTTCCTACATATGACTAGCGGATAAGAAATTAATTAAAATCAACCTTCTCATTTAACCATTTCGGCTTCCAATGGAAAGGGAGAAAAACCCACACCCTGTTATTATCTGTCTATTCTTATCAGCTGTCCTGGTAATCAGTGCACAGGAAATCCCCAAGGCCGTATTTTGACCTAGGGTCACATATCGTCAAATCCCACTGACAAATATTTTGACTAACTAGCTTTGATAAATTTGCTTACGTCTCTCGAGAAAACTAATTTTGCACTCAGTTAATCCTGAATTTGTATTTTCCAGTTGTTAACGTTTCGGCTACTTTACCCGACAAAAATAATTGTATTCTTCCATTTTAGAGAAATCTCTTCTCATCTTGAAAATCATTTAAAATTAATACCAGCCATCTGAAAATAGGGTTAGATATGTATATACATGTATTCGTAAATTTATTATGTGCGTTGTGGTGCAGTGGATATCGGTTCGGAACGAGAAATCGGGGAGCCGAGTTCAAATTCCAGTTGATTTCATTGCATTCACTTACGCGCAAATACCCTTGGGAAAGGTATTAAACCGTCTCTTCCTTCCAGTTATGGGTTAAATAACAGGACAGATTGGGCTGGCAACCAATCTACCGCAGAAAGCAATGGCAACCTACTGCGGGATAATCTTCTGCCCAGTCAGTCAAGCGTGTTTCACGTATGGCACTTAACTGACTGAATATAATAGTTGGAAACATAATTAGAACTTATACTGGGCATAAAGTGGAGGATCGATTTTCTGTTGTTATGAAGTAGTAAACTGATCCCCCTCTAATTATACTTAATGTAATATTGTAAACAATCTCTTCCCTCTCCACCTATGAGTTAAATAACAAAACAGATTGGGTTCTATAGCCTTGGTCGGCAACCAGTCTACCGCAGAAAGCAATAGCAACCTACTGCAGGATAATCTTCTGCCCAGTCAGTCATGTCTCTTTCGAGACATGATCACCCAAGCGTGTTTCACGTATGGCACTTAACTGACTGACAGATTAAAAACTGAAATTTATTTGGTTGTAAGCTTATAGCGGGTATCTCTTCTCTTATTTCATTTGTAGTGAGGGGTAGTAGGATTCCGTAGAATGTTTACGGAATTTGGACTTGTGGGAAGATAGCCCACTATAATTCATCAATTCAAAAAAGGCAATCTTTGAGTGTAAAATAACATTTATACATATATACATTTCAATCAATGTTTTACAAAATAAGTAATGCTTGAAATAAAAGTTCAACGGAGGTAAAAGAGTTCATGGAAGGTATGATGATCTGAAAGAAAAGAATGTTCATTTGCAAGTTGCCGTTTCTAAGGTCAATGAGTCAGTGAGTTGGTTTGTGTGGAATGTGTAGCAGCCACAGATCTATTTCCTTTCGCGAATCAGTACCCACGACGGAGATTCGGTCACTCACTGACCAATCAACGGGCGGAGCGCATTGATTCCTCTCTAGAACTATTTTTCCTAGTCCATTTTGGTAGAACGGACGAAAGGCAGAGAGCCACGAGCCAGCGTGAGTAACGGACATCTCTCTCACATCGCTGCCACTGATTAGAATTGGGATACTTTCGCTGAAGACGCTGCTGCTAGCTTCACCATGGACACTTACATACTATCAATCTTGTACGTTTACTATATAATAAACCATTCTTAGTTGTTGTTTTAAAAGCAAGTTTCGTCATTCATTTGTGTGCCTAAAAAATATAGCGTTGGGGAAATTAAGCATTTCCCATAAACCCTATAAATGTCTTAGAAAAGGTCAGTTAGTACTTTGAGAACAGGAGAAGAAGAAGAAAGCGAGCATAGGTCAAGGAAGAAACTAATTACTATCTTCTCTTCTGTCTGTACCTTTCTGTTTTTTGATGCTTAGTCTCTGCTTTTTATAACAGCATTTTTGGATCAACTGGCTCGTTTCGAATTTCTTCCTTGTATTTGGATCCGGGCTTCTCATTGGCTGATAAATAAAATTGGTAATTTGATCTTTGATTAATTTTTATTTTTCAACCGGAACATCTGCGTGGATCCGGATGCGTACGACGATTTTTATTCATTTGACTTTTAGTTGTGTTACATTATACGTGATCCATTCATGCTGATGGATTCGATATTAAGAAGGAAGGCAGGGTCTCCGGATCTGACATGTTTTATTCATGCTCGTTCATTACAGGTAGTGCCAAAACCAAGGGCAGATTATAAGCCCTTGTCTTAAGGGATCATGCTAAGGGGAACAACTTATCTACTTATGACACCTCCCTTTCTCAATTGAGAGTGGGCTCATTTAATAATTCTTTTTTTTTTTTTTAATTTCTCTTTTTTTTTCTTTTTTTACTTCTAGTTTTTTAAGATTGCTACTGGGGGCTAGAGTCTATATATTTGTAGGGGGAATCTTTAGAGGTCTAGCCTCTGAGGAGTCTTTACACACCGCATGGATCGTCTCGGCTTTGGGACGGGTCTGTAGTGCCTGCTGATGGGGGGTTCAGAGGTTGGCTGTTTTACCAACATGGGTTGTGCTCGTTCCTCTTGTAATATTCTTTGCTTGGGTTCTGTCACTGGTGAACTCTGCTGAGTATACTGAAGTAGTGGAGTACTGACACTATTATGTGCTCCTTTTGCTTCAGTTGTAGGCGGTTGGTCATCATTGTTCCTTATTGGGTCTCCCTTAGCTGGTCTGATATATTGTCGATTTCTTCTGTGGATATTACCACTTTCAGACTCAACTATATACGACCTTGGATGGGTGTCATGATTGTTATATAGCAATATACAACAAACACGCATATATATAAAAATATGAAGTGATATTTTTATTAATGACGGTGAACCGTGTAGCCTAGGGAACAGAGAGTGTTGAGAGAGCGCGCCTCTAAGGGTTGACGGGTTGACGGGAGTGTCTCTCTTCACCGGCCGATCTCTGTCTGGTCTCGTCTGTCTCTCTGTCTGTCCTCTCGTCTCTCTGTCTGAAATCCGTGCGCCGAGGTCTTTTTATAATCTCCAAACCGGGACTTCCGGATTTTGCCTCGCCAACGCACGCCCACGTAATTCTCAGAGACACCTGTTCTGTCTGCCTCTTGTAGCCATTTCCGCTACTGCCGGAAATAAGGTCAAACAAACATCCGTTCCTTTCAACGACCGGAAAACAACCCCGCTTGCAACAGCCTTCTTCTCGGGTGGGGCCAGATTGTTATATTACATGATGACGGATCATCCCAGGCTCCCATAGCCTTGTTTTCTCATGCTGGACATAAACTTTTTGTCCAGCGTATAGACGTGAATGCTGTCTACTATTCTGCCTGTTGTAATATTCTTTTGATTTTTCTTTTTGCTTTAGAATTTCCATTCTTGTTTTTTCCTCACCCAGCTGTTGTTTTGACACCAGTGGGGTCCGTATCTGTCGACCATTCAGCAACTCCGCTGGTGAGCCAAGGTTTGCTGATATTGGTGTGGCTCTATAAGCCATCATCGCTAGATAACTGTCTTGTCCAGTTTCACGCGCCTTCAGCAGTATTTTCTTACACACTCCAACCATCCTTTCTGCAAAGCCGTTGGATTTCGGGTAGTGCGGTGAGGATGTCTTGTGCAAGAAACTGTAAGTTGCTGAGAAGTTTCTGAACTCCCAGCTTGTGAACTGTGTGCCGTTATCTGTGTATACGATTTCCGGTACACCCCTCTCCTCGAATATCGCTTTTATGTGTTTAATAATAGCTGCTGATGAGGTGGATCTGAGTCGACGTATGAATGGGCTTCGGCTGTACTGATCTGCTACTAACAGGTACTCATTCCCTGCCATTGTGAACAGATCTGCACTGATGTATTGCCATGGGTAAGTAGGGCTTTCGTGCTGATGCATAGCTTCAGCTGGAATACTTGTCTGATATTTTTGGCAGGTTCTGCAGCTATTGATAAAGTCTTCAATGTCTTTATTCATCCCTGCCCAGTATATTACTGTACGGGCTCTCAGTCTTGTTTTCTCTAACCCTTGATGTGCTGCATGGAGTTCTTCCAGTATCCCTTTTTGTAGAGATGCTGGTATTATGATTTTGCTACTCTTGAGCAAAATGCCATCCTCAATTCCTATCTCATCTCTGAAGTTCCAGAAAGGTAGGAGGCAGCTTGGCCAGCTAGCTCGATTGCCTGGCCACCCTGGCATCACTATACGTGCAAGTTCTATTAATAATGGGTCCTGTAATGTTTCGACCCTAATGTTCTCTATCCTAGTTGGTGAGAAGTTGAAACATTCCATCGTGGCGTGTACATTGAGATCAATTCCTTCGATGTGTTTGCTGGGTCTTGGTGATAATTCCCGAATTATTTTGTTCCTTTCTTGTATGTTTCCTTTGAGGCTTGATATTGGCATTGGAATGGGTTTTGTCTTGTGTTGAGGTCGTTGAGCATCCCCTGACTGTACTGCTGTAGCTGGAGTGTCTGATTTCACAGCTAAATTTAGGCTTACTAACCCCAAATCCCGTGAAGATTTCAGTCCTATTAACATTGGTCCCTGAGAATTTACAACATGGAATGCTGTGATGATATGTCTGTCTCGGAACCTTACCCCTAATCGACATGTCCCTTCCTGATTGATTACTGATCCACCGAAAGCAATCAATCGGACTGGAGACTTTTCCAGTTGAATGCCCGTCAGTTTTTTATACAGCGTCTTTGGTAGCAGGTTGCTCATTGCTCCTGTGTCTATTTTCGCTTTTACAGTTATTTGTCCTTGTTTGTTGCCGATTTTTAGTTTGGCATATGCCTCCGCAGCGTTTGTTGGTAAATTTCGGATTGAGTGAAAGTAGTACTCTTCATTCGAGTCACTATTTTCGTCCTGAGTTGCTGTGTGGATTCTTCTGTTTTTATTCCACTGTTGTTTTGTTCTTATATTTTTCCCTTGCTTCTTGGTTCGGCAAACGTTCGCAAAATGTCCTTTGTTGTTGCATAAGACGCATGTTTTCCCTTTTGCAGGGCACTCTCCACGAGGGTGTTGTCTGCCACAGCATCCACATTGCGTCTGTCTATTTTTTGCTCGTATCATGTGCGTGCTACTGTCTTCCAACGGGATACGGATAGCCTCAACTTGTTTACAAGTCACTTCCTCCGTCTCTGCTATGCGTAGAGCTTTTGCGACGGTCAGGTCGCTTCCTTCCTTGATTAAGGATTTCTGTGCCGACTTTGAATAAATGCCGAATATGAAAAGGTCAACTACGAGTGTGTCTTCTACCACTTGCTCGTATTCACATTGTTTGGCTATTTGACGAAGTCGTTTCAAAAATGAGTGTGCAGACTCGTCTGGGCTTTGGCGACATTGTAGTAATTCGTGTCTGGCCACGCGAAAATTCGAACGAGGGCTTACATACTGCTTAAAATGTGTAATATATGCTTCGGCAGTTCTTTCCTCGTCGTCCCTAAAAGAGAATGTGTCACTTATCTCTTGTCCTTCGACGCCAGTCCACAGAAGGAGATACCGTAACTTGATATCATCATCCACGTCTCGCATCGGACCATCAAAGTGAAGCCTGACTTGCCGGATAAATCTATCCATTGCCTTGGATAGGTTCGCACTAAACCAATCTATCGTTGGTGGAGGTATTTGGAATGAAGCTGCCATGGTAGTTCCGTTATTTCTCTTATTTTTTTGAAATTATAGAGAAAATTCTCTTACCTTCGTTGGCGAATGCGCATGTGTTGACGCTCCCTATTTTTTTTTTTTTTAAGGGTTGTCCCAAAATTGGCCTAAATAATCCTTTTTCCTCCGTAATATTCAAGTCTGTTTCCCGTGTGGGTATTTGTAATCCCTTTTTCTGACACCATGTTACATTATACGGGATCCATTCATGCTGATGGATTCGATATTAAGAAGGAAGGCAGGGACTCCGGATCTGACATGTTTTATTCATGCTCGGTCATTACAGGAAGTGCCAAAACCAAGGGCAGATTATAAGCCCTTGTCTTAAGGGATCATGCTAAGGGGAACAAGTTATCTACTTATCATGACAAGTTGTGAGAGAGCACACATCCGGTTCATCGCTTTTGTTTGGTCGGTATCACTACAAGTTTAAAATAAATTCTTATTCACCATGTAATAACAATACATTTGTAAATAAAATACAGAACTAGGAATGGTTATTTATGGTTTAGACTAGTGACAAGTAAATTTGTAGACAGGTATATTCTACTTAAGTCGCCTCACCTGGAACAAATTATCAACGTAGGTGAGGTATATCTGTAATTCTACCTGCAACCACGTCTACCATCAACCTTCAAAACACCCAGAGCTAAGGAGTGAAGTGCAAAATGTCACAATAAAATTGGACTATATTCCCTGAGAAAAAAATTACCCTGATTTAATTAAGAAATCATTCAGTAGAGCAGATTTCAAGAAATAGTCTGTTTTAAATGGATGACAATCCTGAACTTTTTGCTCGCCACTGTCGACAATATTTTTCACGTGTAAATGGTACGTTTAACGTGTAACAAAACTGAATGTATTTAAACAACGCGCTATTTATTTATTTTTGGTTTTCCACCGGAACACCTGCGTGGAGCTCAGATGCGCAAAGACCAGTTTTGGTCATTTGCTATCTGGACCTCTGAGAGCAAACATCCGGTCCCTCGTTTGCTCGGTATCACCACAATATCATGACATTTAAACAAGATCAGTAGTATGATCAAATACCATGAATAACTCAAATGAAATGGCACTATCTATTAAGATAGTTAGATTTGTATAGTTATGTCTAAATTTTCTGTTAACCAACATACAAATATATATATATATATATATATATATATATATATATATATATATATATATATAATTGTTAATTATAGTAATTGCTGAGATAGAGACAGAGATGACAATGTCGGGGTCACTTGAAGTTGAGAGTTACATCTTAGATGTGTGTCAGCGAAATGCCTCCTCTGAAACGACTTCTGTGACCAGTTAGAGACCATCCTTAAATATTGAATAGTCACGTGGTGTGGCTCACAGAATGATTTTGTCTTTAGCTGTGGAAAACCCGTTTCTCTGACGTATTTCGAATTTTGCGATTTGATGACCAATCAGGATCCAGAGTTCTGCTACAGGCTCGTAAAAGGAATTTGATATTCATTTATTTATTTTTGGTTTTCCACCGGAACGTCTGCGTGGAGCCCAAATGCTCAAAGACCAGTTTTGGTTATTTACTTTCTGGACCTCTGAGGACAAACAAAATTCAAATAATCTTCAATTCTCAGAAACAAATTCTTTTACGGACCTTTTTGAGAGCCGACGCGAAGTTTGTTTGTCGTCCAATGGAAAGGCCCAAATCACATCCGGGAGTGAATTCCTAAATGACTTTTTCAAGCCCCCAAAACGAAATAAAAGACAGGCAAGTTCGCCTCTCACCAGAGAGAAGGAGACGAGCCGATTAACATGTCCCTTGACAAAAGTTAAATGATCATTATTATCTGTCTTCATCTCTCCCCTTTTCACTGTTCACCCGTCTGCCTCTTTTTATACTTTATAAACGAATAGACCACTTTAACACTGAGCGATTACTTCAAAGACATTCCTACCCAACGATAACGCTCATACATACACACAAGTTACTACTACGAACTCTTAATTCCTTATACTGTTTCTCATTGAACGTTTAACTTCTACCATTCCATGTTATTCTTTTTTTCTTTTCTTTTTTAATCATTTTACCCCAAACAGGGCAGTTTTACTTCCACTGTTGCGCAGAGTGTTACATAGGGGAAAGTGATGAGAAAGAGGGTTAGGTTATAGGGGATGTCAGGTGGAGGGTAATAGACGGATGAGAATACCGGTGTAATGAGGATGGGGTGGATGGAGAAAATAACTTGAGAGAAAGGATGCGAGTTAGTGAGATAGGAGATGTCTGTTGACCTTACATTTAAATTCCTGGAGATTGTAGCTGTCGGAGAAGAGCAAAATAAATTTCTGTTTAAACATACAAAAATGATACTATTATTGTTCCACAAATCCACCTTCTGATAACCTTCTGATAATTCTGAATAATCCTAAGTTGTGGGAATTATCGGCTGTGTTTGTGAATTGGCCTTGTACCAAACATGGCTAACTGAACCTACAGCTACAACCTAATTAGCCAGCTTTTCACACTTTTCTTTTAGTGCATCAAAATAATGGTTTTTAATTCACTGAAGACAGTGAATAGATATCCGGTCTGTGAGGGTTTTGTCTGTTCATAGTGTCCAGAATAGGGAGGAAAGTTTCCACATTGAACTTTTCGGTTTTACTGTGAAGTAATTTTTTATTTTGTTGACCCATCATATCTTATAGCGGGTATTTTATCTTATTTATTCTTTTTCTATTAGTAGTAGGATTCTGTTATAGTGAAGGGTAATTGTATATCGTAGCAGGTTAACGGAATTTGGCCTTGTGGAAGATAACCCACTATAATTCATAAAATGATTATAAAATCAAGAAAAGCAATTTGAGTATAAAATAACATTCATATATATACATTTCAATTAATGTTTTACAATTAAAGCAAGACTTGTATATAAGTCCAATGGAGGTTAAAGTGTTCATGGAAAATATAATGCTGAAAAAGATAAAAGGATTAGGAGTGTGAATGCCCATTTTGAAGTTACCACTTCTAAGGTCAGTAAGTCAGTGCCCAGACATAATTTGAAGCATTTCCGTATGATTTGAATACGAGAGTTTTATAGTGGAATTTTACTCTCATCCCCAAAAATTCACAACAAAAGCATTTTTTTTTTACAATTTTACGCGGGATTTGTGATGACATTTAAAAAAACAAAAAAAAACCCAAAAAACAAAAACAAAAAAAACAAAACAAAACAAAAAAAAACAAATGCGTGCTTTGTACTTTGTGGATGACAATAAAAGACTATTGTTATTGATTGACATAAATGACTTTGAAACCTCATGGGCTGTCATCCGGAAATATACGTTATTTTCGCTCAAGCAAAAAATGTAAGCGTCACATTTACCAAATTATGTTAACTAATTTTTCAATTTACATATTTTTATTAAAACAAATCCCCCAGAAAAATAATTCTTGACTTTTAAAAGATTTCTAATTTTGTTGTTTTTACTTTTCGTCAATAAAAATTCGGTGATACAATGTTCTGGTATAACGTATTGCACCCAAACTATTTTTGAGGAAGGAACATATTCTTATTTTCACCGGTTACTGTAATTCTTTTGTTCTCTTCATAAACTATATGTCTTCAATTTTTAAATAATTAATATTTTTTAATTGCAATTTCTTTAACAATAGGAAGTTTTATTGATTATAATATTGTCGAACTTGAGAAAGAAATATTAAGTCCAACAATAACAACTTCCTGTCCAAACTGTTTGTGTTTGTTTATGAAAATGTTTCCATTTGCTCTGAAAAGGTAAGTTAGAAGAACTGTCATAAACGTCTTACGATTACCACGCAAATGTATTTTAAATTTTAGTATAGGTCCCTCTACTAATTCGCTAAAAAACAGCGCATTATGAAGAAAAAAGTTAAAAAAAACAACTTTTACCATAAAATGTTTATGTCATTAAGAAGAAAGATCAAAGTATTTTTTAATTATTTAAATTTTCAATGCTTACTAACACGTTCGAAATGTTGGCAAAAAATCTTTCTGTAGTTTTCGTCAGCTGGTAATCAAATCGTTGTGAGATTTACAATGGTTAGGAACGTAATTATGTAACTTCGTTTTTTTGTTTTTTTTTCGGTAAAAAAACATTAATTTTGCAATTATTGCAAAAAAAATCAATTAATTGACGGGTTTTAATGACACTGTGGCAGAATTAAAACGCATGGCACAACAACAGTAATACACTTTTTAAAATTTTGAAAACAATTAGTTTTTGTAATTTTTTTACAAAATCCAGTTACATCGAAATAGGATAAAAAAAAAATATTGGGTTTTTAAAAGATTTTTCGAAATCTATCCTTACAGAGTCTAAATGAAACCGATGTTTTTTTTTTTTCAAAGAAGACGTTAGGAAACAAACAAAATTGTTAAGTGTATTCAACGAATAGAAGAGGCGAAAGAAGATTATGTTGGAGAAAATTAAAATTGTTGATTTACAAAGTACACAAGTAGAAAAAAGTTCAAAAAGTTCAAGGTAAAAGTGTACAATAATGTAAATAAACAGTTGTCTCGCTTAGACTGTATTTTTTGTAAGGTTTCTGCTGAAAAGAAATATGATTTATTTTAAAAAGATATTTTCTTGTTGAATGTTCAAAATGTAATTGAATAGTTGAGTAAATGTTCTGGCTAAATGATAAAAATTTCGCAGAATGATATTTTGTGTGAAGAAAAGTTTGTCGAAGAATATTCTCTATGATCAAGAAGTTGTTGTTTTCAGCTTGGCAGTTTCAATGACGGTAAATGTTCGTTTTAATCCCCCCCCCTTCAAATTTATCCAAAATAGCATTATCTCTGTGCAAATATATATGCTGAACTCAAATCAAGTGTTAGTTATTGAAGAAACTTACCTTTTCTTTAAATATCCATAAAAAAAAAACGAACTATATCTCGCACTTTTTCTCTCCCGTAACTCTCACGAAGTCACGTAATTAACTGCAGAATGACATACTGCGCGTGTAAACAAATTTTCGCAGAATTTTTGGCGATTTTTCTTCATTTACTGATACTTCCGGCGATGTACTTCCGGGAATGAAAGCAATGCGTGATTGTATTTCTACGCTTATTACTTTCATTAGCCGAAGAACATCGCCGGAAGTATCAGTAAAGGAAGAAAATCGACCAAAATTCCAAACAAAATTTCTGCCTACGCAGAACGTCATTCTGCAGTTAATTACATGATTTCGTGAGAGTTACGGGAGAGAAAAAGTGAGAGATATAGTTCGTTTTTTTTTATGGACTTTCAAAGCAAACAAGGTAAGTTTTTTCAATAACTAATTGTTGATTTGAGTTCAGCATATACATTTGCTCAGAAATAATGCTATTTTATTTTGGATAAATTTGAAGTGGGGAAAAGCGAAGGAAATTAAAATGAACATTTACCTTAGTAACTTCTTGTTTTCTTATTGCTGTGATTAACACAAAAAGTTCTACGGTCAATAGCTGGTAAAAAGATGATAGTAGAAATTGGATTCACAAGTGGTTTTGGTAAATTTTTGTTTTGTCCCCCCAAAGCCCTTTACCCCTTCACATCTTTCCAAAACATCTCTATTTCCGTGCAAATGTATATGCTGAACTCAAATTGGTAATTGTTTATTGAAGAAACATACCTTTTTTTTCATTTTATCAAGCAGAAAAATATGGAACTTCTTGTCACTGTTTCTCTCACCCCGTAACCACGGTTCAAAAATGTTATTCATTGCTGACTGAAATCACGTGTAGTTTTACGATTTTTCGGTATTTTTACTTCCATTTTCCGATTAATGCGTGAAAAATGAGTCCTGAAACACAATTCATGGAGTAATTGCTCAAAAGCAGAAAATCGACCGAAAAAAATATCCTACGCTTCATGTCATTCAGCAATGAATTAGAGATAACAATGGTGGTAAGGGGTGAGATATAGTTGGATGTATTTATGGTCGATACCATGAAAGAAAGTTAGGTTTTTTTCAATAAACAATTATCAATTTCAGTTCAGCATGTACATTTGCACGGAATTAAGGATGTTTTAGAAAGTTTTGACTGGGTAAAGGTCTTCGGGGAACAAAACAAAAATTTACAGTGATTTTTTTTTTGCTGGACGAGGATTGGTGTGATGCGGATTCTGTTAGCTGTTGGGTACTCACAATATTTATTTTGCAAAAATACAAAATTGTGGCACAAGGTTGAAAAGGGGAAGGAGTAGAGGTTGGTGCTCACTGAACTATTCTATACCTAGCTAAACACTATCACAACCCATTCACTCATTACAATTTACACAATCACCAAAAGAACCCATCCATCACCTCCTAATCCTTCATACACCACAATACCACAAAGTTACAAGGGACACCTAAAAATAGTGGGGGAATAACCCATGGCAATAAAAATGTATTTATATACAATATAATATAATTTAAAACATTTAATGAAATATGAAATGATGGGAGGGGGATGAACCCAAAAAACAAACTAAAAATACAACAAATTTTTAAACTAAAATAATAAACAATGTTAGTAAGACCCGTTCATTTCAGAAAAAGAGTGGCCGCTGTATTCCGCCAAATGGCGAAATCAAGAAGCACACTCACTGTTGAATACTCACTGATTGAGGAGATGAAATCTGGGGTTTAAATACTTTCTATTGTGGATCAAACGCCTCAGCAGAAATATTTTTGTGAAGAGAATTAGCCAATCAGATTGCGAGCTTTAGAAAAATTAAAAATGCTGGCTGGGGCCTACTTTTCAAGAAAAGTGCACAAAATTTGACTAGTAAAAATGAAGCGATAAGTAATTTGTCTTCAAGCTGCAATTTAGTAAATTGTCCTATTATAGTTACAAAGTATTTTTTTTATCCAATGATTTAACAAGTTTCCATGAAATATGTGAAAAATATAGTCATTTGTCATTCTGAGATTAGAAGAGAATTCTTACAAGGGAAGAACTATATAAAAATCATCAGGAAGATAGAAAAAGATGCTCATGTATGAATTATGAAATGGTCATTTGTCAGGACACTAGAAGGGGATTTTATTGATCATGGAACAGAAGCAGAACTATGTAGAAATCATGAACATAGATTTATCTTTAGTTGTAAAATATGCTCATGTATGCAGAATGGAAGGGTTGTTTCTCCTTCTAATCTTAAAATATATTATAAAGGAAATGAAATTTAATGAAAGATTAATAAAAATGATCGTCTGTTACTTGCAGAAATCATCATGAACATAGATTTACGTTTAGCTGAAAAAGATGCTCATGTATGCAGAATGGAATGGTCATTTGTTATTCTAATCTCAAAATATATTTGAGAGGAATTTAAATTTACTGAAAAAATAAAACTTAACTTGTATAAATGTTTTGAAAGATTATCTGTGATATATTTATTATAATGCTGTGTACACAAAACCAAATATAATTGACAGTTATTTGCACATATTGCATGCAGGCTTTTGTTACTATTCAATGACATGGCCATTTATACCTGTTTTGACTAAACTAGGAGTTTAGGATGAGGGTAGTAACTATCAAATACAACCATATACATACAAATGTGTTTGCACATATGTAGATGTTACAAGCAATAAATCTTCATAGGCTGTGACTGTTGTGACCCAGGGACTTACTGTATACATATATATTTCTTTCAAGCACCATCATCAGAAGTGGCTGCATGAGGCTTGGGAGCCATATTAGACCCCAATAAGTTTACAAATAAAAGAGAACACATACACAACAACTCAATATGATATACAACCAAGAAATGACACACATTGCCTCTTCAGCTTATCAGTGTAAGATTACACATTCTTCTGCTACACCATGTGAGGCAAACCAGATAATTCAAAACAAGATTAATAGAGATTATGTCATAACCCCAAATCTTCATAGGTTGGGACTTTTGTAACCCAGGGACTATATATATATATATATATATATATGATCATAATACTCCATTTACAGAGCCTTCAACAATGCCTAATTGTATAAATATATTGACCATAATAATCCATTTACAGGGCCTTTAACAATGCCTAATTGTATAAATATATTGACCATAATAATCCATTTACAGGGCCTTTAACAATGCCTAATTGTATAAATATATTTATCATAAAAATATATATATATATATCATAATACTCCATTTGCAGGGACTTTAACAATGCTTAATTGTATAAATACACTTATCATATATTTATCATAATAATCTATTTACAGGGCCTTTAACAATGCCTAATTGTATATATATATTTATCATAATGATCTATTTACAGGGCCTTTAAAAATGCCTAATTTTAGTGCCATTGTGATGGCCTTTCTTTCTTTCTTTCGAGCAATGATGTTTGCAAACCATATTGAAGAGCAATAAGTTTCCACAAATTAAAAAAGTGAATGTACAACAATCCAATATGGAATACAACCAGGAATGCAGCCATGCTGTCTCCCTCAGCCTAGCAGCATATGATCACATATTCTTCCACCACACCATGTAAGTCAGATGTACAAGGCAAATGACATAATTTGAAATAAGATTAACAAGTACTTTCATGGCTTCTGCTCCGATGAGCTTAGATCACTGGTGCCGCCCAAGCACGAATTTACACGAGATACTAGATTAGCAACTAGGTCCCACCCTTTTACAGTTAAACAAATAAGATGTAACCGTAAATTCTACTCCAACAGCTTCTTTTCTCGTGCTTCCCGCCTGTGGAACTCCCTTCCACAAGTCTGCTTTCCCGACAGTTACAATCTCCAGGTGTTTAAATGTAGGGTCAATAGACACCTCCTATCACACTAACTCCCAGCTATTCTCACAACACTCTCATCTACCCAACCCTCATTCTCGGTATCCTCACCCGCCTATCACCCACCCTCTGTTATTTCCTATATTTAATCAGCCTTTCTCCACTCTACGTAGCCCCCTGCACAGTAGTGGCAGTGACATGCCTTGCTCGGGGTGAAACGCTTATAAAAAAAAAAAATAAATAAAAATTATGCTGTAACCCCAAACCTTCATAGGCTGGGACTGTCATAACACAAGGAATGTATAAAGAATGCATTTAAGTAAAAATAAACTGTATAAAGTGTCAAATTTAAACATTAATTTATCAGTGGTATTTATATTTGATGAGCATCATATAATTGTACATTTCAGGATTTTCTGGGCAGCTAAAAATACTTGAAAATGCCTTTTCTATAAACCCATTTCATATTTGTATATAGTGTGTTTTCTTACTGCTGGACTTGATATATTTTTTTCTTTTTCAGATTTTGTATTTGGAAGAACATGACACTATAATGAATAGTTATGAGAAAGAAGACCTTTCTACAGTGAAAGTCATGGATCAATTGTAAAATTGAAATCTACACAGGAAAGATGCAACAGAACATGCATAAAGAATACACAATTTCCTCTGAAATCTGTGGTTTTACATTGTCCATGAATTCAAATCAGAAAACAAACATAAAAACTCACACTGTTGAGAGACTTTTCCACTGTGAAATCTGTGGAGTAAAATTTTCCTTCAAATCATTTCTCAAGAAACACATGTTAACACACAATGGAGATAAACCATTCTGTTGTGAAATCTGTGGATTCAAATTCTCTTTAAATTCGCATCTCAAACGACACATGTTAACGCACAATGGAGAAAAACGTTTCCACTGTGAAATATGTGGATGTAAGTTTAGCCAAAATTCAGCTCTTAGACGACACATGTTAACACACACTGGAGAGAAACGTTTCCGCTGTGTCATTTGTGGATGTAATTTTACCCAAAATTCACATCTTAAATCACACATGCTAACACACACTGGAGAGAAACCATTCCACTGTAAAATCTGTGGATTTAAGTGTTCACATAATGCAAGTCTCAAAACACACATGTTAGCACATGCTGGAAAGAAACCATTCCACTGTGAAATCTGTGGTTTCAACTTTTCTCAAAATTCACATCTCAAGCGACATATGTTAACACATACTGGAGAGAAACCATTCCACTGTGAAATCTGTGGATTTAAATCTTCCCAAAATTCATCTCTAAAAATGCACATGTTAACACATACTGGAGAGAAACCATTCCACTGTGAAATATGTGGATGTAAATTTTCTCAAAATTCACATCTAAAAACACACATGTTAACACACACTGGGGAGAAACCATTCCACTGTGAAATCTGTGGATTTAAGTGTTCCCATAATACAAGTCTCAAAACACACATGTTTAAACACACTGGGGAGAAACCATTCCACTGTGAAGTCTGTGGATTTAAGTGTTCCCATAATACAAGTCTCAAAACACACATGTTAACACACACTGGAGAAAAACCATTCTACTGTGAAATATGTATTGTAAGATTTTCTTTCAAATCATCACTTCAAAAACACATGTTAACACATACTGGAGAGAAACGTTTCCACTGTAAAATCTGTGGATATAAGTTTAGCCAAAATTCAACACTTAAACGACACATGTTAACACACACTGGAGAGAAACGTTTCCACTGTTGCATCTGTGGATGTAATTTTCCCCAAAATTCACATCTCAAAACTCACATGTTAACACATGTTTGAGAATAACCATTCCGTTGTGAAATCTATGGATTTAAACTTCCCAGAAATTCTTTTCTTAAACCGCACTTTTCAAAACAGACAAGATAACACCAGAGAGAAACGATTCCACTGAAATTTGCAGAGTAATTTTTTATTTTATACCATCCTTTCAAGAATACATGTTAACACCCACTAGCATGTTCATTGTGAAAGTTTGATAGATATTTTTTTTCTAAATGCTTATGTTCAAAGTTTAAAAAAAGTTAAAGTTAAAAATGGTGCGACATCTACAAGAAGCAAGTGTGTTTAATAGTTCAGTTCACTTTAGGGAAAGATATCCCCATAGCTAGGTACAAGGCTAGTGCTAATGAGTACACCTGCTGCATGCTGAACAGAAAATAAAGGAATATGAGGAAACAGCAAGTGTCCTGTTTTTATAGCTATGCTGGGGTTCAACCCACTCTACCGACTGTAATTCAGCCAAAAATAAGATCATTTCAACTTCCTAAATATTCATTGTTGATACATAAAAATCATTCCAACCTGACTGAAAGGCATAAGGATAATCATAATTACTCCTACTTTTTTAAAAACATTATTTTTTGGCCTCACTTAGTAACACAACTCATGCTGGTAGACAGTAACACAAACAGTTAACAGCTCTTTACTGTTGTGTTTTAATCAAACAATCATTACTTTTAAAAAGATATTTCATAAACAAATGAAATGTTGATTAGAAAGAATGTAATAAAAACTCAAATATATTTAATATTATTTGGTTTCAAGTAATTTTATTCATTTTTGTCAAAATGATGCATTTTAAAGTTAAACTTCCACTGAAAAACTAGACATTGGGTGAAATTTCTGCAATAAAATTTTGCATATATCTATGTGATTTTCAGCACTACCAGACCCAGGAGATGATACTAACTTATTAACTTGCCCATGTGTCCCTTATAGGCATATCAAACAAAATACTTGCATGTCTGGCCAAATATTAAAGCATATAATTACAATTCATCTAAACAAGAATTCAGCATTCATTCATTCATTTTCATCATTTACCACAATAAAGTAGTTAAGAATGGCATTAATGAATGGGAAAACAGAATGCAAATATGAATTATATGAAATATCAGAAATAAAGAAAAAAGGCTGAAATTGTGATACAATATTGATTTGTTATATTGTCTGTACCTAAACTATTTCTAAGTAAGAGACAAAATGTTCTTGTACACCAGTTACTTTCATTCTTTATTTTGAATGAGTTCAGAAACTGTTTTATATTTCCATGTTCTTTAATTTTTTAATTTGAAAATAAGTAGTTTTATTGATTAACTTAACAAAATATTCTCAAATTTGAGAAAGAAATGTCAATTCCAACAATGACAGGCATGTTTTATATTAAAACATTTTGTGATTTTTAACCAATGGGGAAGCTAAATATCAAGTTTTAGAGTTGATTTGGAATTATTTATGTAGTCTTGACTAACAAATAAATAACAGTCTTGACATTCACAAAGATGTTGACTGGTTCTAGAAGCTGGACTAACAAAAATGAGTCAACAACATAAATAAAGTAACAGAAGAAAAAGAAAATGCAGAAAGAAGAAAAATCTTCAGATTTACAGAGATAAACACTTATGCGTCTATAATTTTTATGAGGGTTTGTCACACTAAAGTAACAGCACTGATTTTAAACATTTTCTTAAAGTATGACATTTACATGATTTCTGTTTTTAAAACTGAAATATTGTCTAAACCAAAAAAACCTTTTGAATAGTCAACTTCTTTTGACAGTTGAATGAATTGAACATTTTTTTGTGATAATAAATCTAATTATTTTCTGAGCCAGTTGCAGTAGGTGCATGTTAAAATCAAGTTGGCAGTCACTGCTTTGAATTTGGCAAAAAAAGCAGCAATGCGTAAAACTTTATATGTGAGATTCAAATTCAAGTTCTAAAAGAATAAACACCAAAATGAATCTCACATATAAGATACAGGTATAAAATTTGGTTTTCAAAACATGTAAGAAAAGATGTTCAAGTCTGATGGTCTGTAAAACTGCTATGCTTGCAAACAGGCGTGCTTTAAAATGATATATTTTGTGATTTTTAACCAATGGAAAGTAAGTTACAAACCCAGAATATCACATTTCAGAGCTGATTTGAAATCATTTATGAAGTCTTGCTTGACAGATAAATAGAAGAGCTTTAACATTCATAAGAAAGACATCAACTGGACTAAGGAAAAATGAGTTGACAACTTAAACAGAAGAAAAAAGAAATAAATGCAGGAAGAAGAAAATTCTACAAATTTACAGAGATATATCCTTCTGTAGTTGTTCGTCACACTGTTTAAGGTAATAGCCTTGATTTTGAAATTTTTCTCAAAGTACAAGATTTGTAAAACTGAATTATTATCTAAACAAATCAAAAACCCAATGGGAATCATCAACTTTCTCAACTTATTTTGACAGTCAAATGAATTGAAGTAAACATACATCATGTTGATAATAAATTTCTTTTTATGAGCTTGTTGCAGTAGGTGTATGTTGCAGTCACATCTGCGCTCACTGCTCCAAGTTAGAAATGATATGAAAATGAAACTGAATGTATTCCAACAAAGCAATACTGTAATCTAAGCTTATTTATAAATGGAACTTTGTCTGTGTGTGTGTGTGTATCCGTTACATATAGACTCCAAAATGGCTGAATCGATTTTCTTGAAAATTTACACAGTTGTACTATAAGTGTCTGCAAGTGTTCTTAGATAGGTTTTGTGTTGAGGTAAATATCGATAATCGAAAAAATCAGGTTATAGAAGGAGTGGTACGACTTTAATCAAATTTGATACACTCATAGACAAAGATATAAGAAATGATATTCAGAAGTTTCAAGGTTGCAGTTCTTACAGTAGTGCAGAAAATTTGATATTGATACCAGCAAATCAATATTTGACTTATATCCATTGATTTTTCTTTCAGTCTACGGTTTTGCTTTAATTGGAAACAACTATTGTTTTTTAGTCTTTCGTGCCAATGTTCAAAGAGTCTGAGCTCCAGGACCATGGATTAGTTTTAAAGCTTTCATTACACCCGAGCAATGCTGGGCTACACTGCTAGTTTTATATAACTGTGCAACAAGAAAGAGAAAGTGTGTGTGTGTGTGTGTGTGTGTGTGTGTGTGTGTGTGTGTATGTGTGTGTGTGTGTGTGTGTGTGTGTGTGTGTTTGCACGTAATAGAGAGAGAAAACAATCACTGAGAGGAATTATGTCCCATGCTTGGGAACAAAGTTTTTTTATGCCATTGCTACAATATACTGCATAGAAAAAAGAGAGAAGAGTATGTAGACAGTCTTTATAGTTTCTTAACAATGCTCTTTGTAAATTATGTATTCTGCATTATTTTACATGTGATTATTATATTCAATTATTGATATCAGAAATTTTCTAGTTTCTTTTATTATCTGTTTCTTTTTTCTTTTTCTTCTTACTTCATTTTTAAGAAGCAGCCAAGTTCATCCACTGGAAATAATGATATAAAATAGGTTATTTTATTTTATAGTTCATAGAAAAAAAAAAACTCTACCCTGAGTAGTAAATGTTTATTTAGAAAAGATTATTATTTTTTCATTTCTATTTTGACAGTCATTCTTTTGCTGTTTGTAATAAGTCTTTTAATTAAATAAAGTATGTTTAAATATTTTAAAAAAATGAAATGCTTAATGCCATTTTTGAATGTTAACATTTTTTAAAAGAATTTTATTTTACTTTTCTTTCATACACAAACTTCGATTATTTTTTATTTTAGAAGTTCTTCATTAATTTCATTCAATGGAAATCATCTATGTGGACAAGTTTAATAGATAGCTGGTAATGGATGAAGGGTCAGTCAGTCAATTAAGTGCCGTACATGATACACGCTTGGGCGATCATGTCTCGAAAGAGACATGACTGACTGGGCAGAAGATTATCCCGCAGTAGATTGCCATTGCTTTCTGCGGTAGACTGGTTGCCGACCAAGGCTATAGAACCCAATCTGTCCTGCTATTTAACCCATAACTGTTATGAAGAGATGGATTAATACCTTTCCCAAGGGTATTTGCGCGTAAGTGAATACAATGAAATCCACTGGAATTCGAACTCGGCTTCCCGGCTTCTCGTTCCAAGCCGATATCCACTGTACCACAACGCACATACAATGGCTAAATATATCTGAATGAAAGCAATGCTGAACCAACAGATAGCAAATATTACTGACAAATATTTTGTAGCCTGATGTATATTATGACTAGAAAACAACCTATAGTAGCATTATCAATATTCAATGAGGGGTATATAGCAATAGCAGCTACAATCAGTCAGTTAAGTGCCATACGTGAAACACGCTTGGGCAATCATGTCTCGAAAGAGACATGACTGACTGGGCAGAAGATTATCCCACAGTAGGTTGCCATTGCTTTCTGCAGTAGACTGGTTGCCAGCCAAGACTATAGAACCCAATGTGTCCTGTTATTTAACCCATAACTGGAAGAAAGAGATGGATTAATACTTTTCCTAAGGGTATTTGTGCGTAAGTGAATGCAATGAGTTCAACTGGAATTCAAACTCAGCTCCCCGATTTCTTGTTCCGAGCCAATATCCACTGCATCACAATGCACATCCTAGCAGCTACAATACAATAATTGGATAAGCAATTTTGCTTCTAGCAGCTACAATACAAGAAGTAAAATTGCTTATCCAATTATTAAATACTGTAATTCAAATGAAAATGAGCATGCTAATTGACAGTCAAGGTACTATGACTCTATCTAAAACTATGTTTACCATCATTCAAACTACCCAGAGCTAAGGAATGAAGCACAAAATGGTACAATAAAATTGCTCTATATTCCATCAGAAGGAAATGATGGCGAATGATTCACAAAGATATTAAGAAGACTTCAAGAAATTTTTAAATGGAGCACAATCTTTTGCTTGCTACTTTCTTCCCTTTCAGAATGATATAATCACTGTACTGTATCCCTTTTGCTTGTGAACACTATTTCTATTTTATTTTATTGTTTATTGAGAATGTTATGAAAGATGACTTACCTTGGAATTCAAAACGAGCGCAAACATGCCTTGCTTGCAAAATAACAAAAGAGAAATATGGCCGCTATTGAAAACAATTTATGCACACCTATCTCATCCAAAACGAGATGATATTTGGACATATGCGAATTTTGGCTGTTTTGGAAGGGCATAAAAGTGCTGAGGGTAGTTGTTTTTTTTTTTCCAGCGAACTGCAAAGTTGGACATGTGGATTGACAATCAGACTGACAAAGAGGAAGTAGGAGCAGCTTAGTTGGTGTCTGTTTCACAACTGCCCAGTGTAACGGCTGAGAAATGGAGACACGAAATCCATTTCCTTGAGGCAACTGAAGAAGAAAGAAAAACAGCTGTTCTACCAGCGAGAGTTGCACTGCACCTTTTGACCCCGCTCATCATCATTTTTTTCCCTAAAGAGAATTTTGACAATTTTCCTAAAATTCATCTCATGAGAAAATGCATATTTACTTCCACTTCAAAACGTTTCTTTTGTAATATTTCTAGTGGTCCAGTGGATATTGGCTCGGAACGAGAAGCCGAGTTCGAATTCCAGTTGATTTCATTGTATTCACTTATGCGCAAATACCCTTGGGAAAGGTATTAATCTGTCTCTTCCTTGTTTGTATGTTGGGATCCTTTGTATAAACTTAAAATCTCTGATGTACTAGCAAACCTAAATGGCAAATTAGCACACTTGTAGGGGCCTCGATGATGTTTGTCAAATTAGCCTTGTGCCAAACATAACTAAGGTCCCCACAATTTAAAATATCAGAGGGTTGCATAAAGAGAAAATGTGAGAAGTTAATTGTCCAAAGAAATTCAGAACTCATAGTTGATAGTAGCAGAATGTGTATATGTCGAAAGATTGAAAAGATTACTAATAAAGTCTGTGTTCTTTTCCCTTTTTTTGGCTGGCAAGATAGTGAACAGGAAAGTCAAGCAATAAAAAAGATTGTACTTATTGGAGTCAGTTGAAGTATCTAGTTTTCTTTGACAGTGTGTAGGTGAAGACGAAGAAAGGAAAATTGGAAGGAGGAAGAATGAATGAATGTATGTCGACGAGGTATGACCGGGTCAGCTTCTTGAAATTTCTTCCTTACATTGTGATGAGGTCCTTCAGATCACCACTCCCATCTCAGACTCATTTGACCAGTCAAGAGACAAGGTTAAGTAATGGATTTTTGTCATGTGGTTGGATCAAATGACACCCATTTTTTTAGGTGTTAAAAAAATTTGAGAGGAGTCATTGATCAATTTGCTATATTTATCCAATCAGAATCCAGAATATTAATTTTCACACTGACTTGTGAAATTTGCCTTGGTCTGGATTTTTCAAAAATGTTTTCAGTTCTGATTCATTTTTGTGGGCATGCAATTTTACTTTTTGTGGTTTAGTTAATTGTTGGATGATATAGGATTTACAAACTATACCCTTACCTACTGTAGAGAAAGATGTGTTAACTACCCTTATCTTTGAATATAAACTTATTTTCCGATGTACCTACTTAGACAACTATGGTGACTCATGACATGGATGCGAGAAAATCTAAGCCAATGAAACAACCTCGTCAGATGAACCGGCAGAAAACACAGCTTCTAGAAGAAGAAATACAATATCTCTTAAGAATTGCAATGTCAATACTCATCTAATACTCATCTATTAACCACTTGCAATGTCAATACTCATCTAATACTCATCTATTAACCACTTGCAATGTCAATACTCATCTATTAACCACTTGCAATGTCAATACTAATACTCATCTATTAACCACTTGACTAGTTCTTTCACCACACCGTATATCCTTTCCTTTCTCTCCACCTTTGCAATTGTCATCACACCTGTATTCCCATCCTTCTCTTGCTCCTTTCTAACTGGTTCGTCTTCCTCTTCACTCTCTTCTACTTAAACTTTTTACTCTTATGTATCCCCCTGCACATCAGTGGCATTACTGCCTTGCTCGGGGTGATACGATTAAAAAAAAAAATTGAAATTATTAAACTCAGACTGAATGGGCTTTATTATGCGTATTGGTAGAAAGACCAGACAGGTCAATAAGGTGAAAAATAAAAATAGACAACTTTTAGCATGAAGTTTAGCATTACAAGAATTGAGCAAATAAAAGGCGTAGAAAATAAACGGGTAGATGCACTATCATGTATCTGACCATACATTTTTCTCTGTCGGGTGTGGGAATGTTATCTTACCAGGTATTCACTTTTAACCCTACAGCATTAAAAGTAAAGACTGTCTATAAATTATCCCTCTTTCTCTGACAACCTTACAAAATTAACAGTTAAGCTAATGCATGTAAAATTAAATAACAACTGATGGAAACAGGATTGACTGATGACTAAAAATAGTACATCACACATATGGAGTTACATGACCTAATACGAGGAATTGCATTGGAGAAATATGTTTAATATCTAATTTAATATTATTTTGCTGTATTTCAAAACTAAATTGACTGGAAGAATTTTTCATTTTGAAATTGCTAAAATAGCTGATTTTAGTGTCATGCTTCATCACCATGTAATTTTCTCTTATTAAAAAACTTTCAAAAACAAAATGTATTTATTTGGGGAATGTTGTATTCAATCAGTCAGTTAAGTGCCATACATGATACACACTTGAGTGATCATGTCTGGAAAGAGAGATGAATACCTGGGCAGAAGATTTCTCTACCATTACTTTCTGGAGTAGACTGGTTGCCAACCAAGGCTATAGAACCCAATCTATCCTAACCCATAGCTGGAGGGAGAAGTGACAGATTAATATATTTCCCAAGGGTATTTGTGTGTAACTGAATGCAACAATTTTAACTGGAATTCGACTTCAACTTTGATTATTTTTTTCCAAGCAGATAGACATTGCATCACAATGAACAGTTGTATTATTGTATTAGTGTTCTGAAACTCTTAGATACCAAACTGTTCCCTTTTTTGCTCTTTACTGTTTCCAAGTATTAACTACGCTGAGAATTATTCGTTTCTGTCCCAGATATATGTACTGAATGTAAAAAGTAAACATATTTAATCTCACCTATGTTTTTGTTACCAATCCGACCCATCCTGGGGCCAGGGTAACTTGGTGTCAGTAAGAATGAGGAAACAAGTGTGACAGAAAAGCACAAGTTATTTTTCGTTAGATCATGGTTTGTAAAGCCATAGCTGAAAAATTTATGCGACATGTGATGAGGAAGAAAGGCTTGGAGAATCTGATATTCACAGAACAGAGAGAAAGAGAGACAGGGGAAAGCAGTGGATAACATATTTGTAGGGCCTGGATGGTAGAGCAAGTTTTGGGTGGGGTAACAGGAGAAAACATGCTAAGAGCTACCAGGGAGAGGGAGATATAGAAAGCCATGGTCACCTCTGTCCTGAAGGGACATGACACATAGAAGAAGAATCATGGTTTACTTCAGATTAAGTGATATTTTGACAAGTTTGTATAACATTTCATGCATACCATCAACAAAAAAAAAAACAGAGACAATGAACACAATGTCGAAAGAACAACAAACCCTAGACAGTTCAACAACAAATTTTCGGTAAATGGGGTTTCTGTTTGACAAAAACAATTTGATCATTTTTAAATTCTCAGTTCTGCTTTTAAAACTATAAATATGAAGAGGCTTGAATTTTAATTTTTTGAAATTTTGTAAAATTAAACAATGATGATGTAACAGAAGTAAGGATTATTTTTTTAACCAAGATTTTTAAAAAATTCTGAAATAATTCATTTGTGAATAACTCCATAAAGTATAATTAAAATTCAACAATTATTTGATTTTGCCAAGAATTTCCAAATCAATGTGTTAGTATTTTTTTTACCACAAAAAGACGTCAAAAGTTCCTATACTAATCTTTGGTCCCCCAATGAAATATGGAAAACAAATTTTTTAAGCAAAATTTTGAATGTGTTAGAAAGGATTAAAGAAATTATTAAAATAATAAAAAATACTTTGGTTTTTCTTCTTTCTAAGAACAAACATTTTGAAAATTTTTATCATGTTTGGGGCATTATTTTTCATCATGGTTGGGGCACTATTTTTATCATGTTTGGGGCATTATTTTTCATCATGTTTGGGGCACTATTTTTCATCATGTTTGGGGCATTATTTTTCATCATGTTTTGGGCATTAAGTTTCATCATGTTTTGGGCATTATGTTTCATCATGGTTGGGGCATTATGTTTCATCATGTTTGGGGCACTATTTTTCATCATGGTTGGGGCATTATTTTACATCATGTTTGGGGCATTATTTTTCATCATGTTTTGGGCATTATGTTTCATCATTGTTGGGGCATTATATTTCATCATGTTTGGGGCATTATTTTTCATCATGTTTGGGGCATTATGTTTCATCATGTTTGGGGCATTATTTTTCATCATGCTGTACTCTTTTTCAGACTTAGTTGTGGTAACTAGCTGATTATTAAAAATATTTAATTTAATTTCTCAGCTTTCAATTAAAACTAAAATAAAAGCTTCAAAAAGATTTTTCATTTTTAAAAGTTTGCTTTAACTTAAATATTGCAAATTGGTGATGGTACCTAGTATAACAATAATCTTTCTCTCTCTGAGATATTGGGTTAAAACAAACATAAACTTTGTCAGTTTCTTAAATGGGCCTTTTAGTAATCACTCTGTCCTGTCCTCTTCGCAGCAGGTACCAGCAATTGACTACTTATTTTCTCATTTTCATATTAAATTAAAATATAATTAATCTGTGTGAGGTTGTTTAGTTTTTTTTCATTGTTTGTATGCATATGTGTTTGTATGCTTGTGTGTGCATGTTAGTGCTTGAGTGTAGCCTCTGTGTGTGCGTGTGTGTCTCTCCGTTGCCTTTTATACCTTAGTCTCTCTTTCGGTTGTGAGTGTCTAAGATATCATAAATGTAGCAATCTCACATTTGATGTCACCAACTATTTTTTCTTGAATGTTCTGTGGTTTTCGTAAGTTTTGAAAATGTAGGGTTATTGTTTTTTATTAAATAATTAAAAACAAAATGCTTAAATGGCAAACTAAATATTTATGCCTTCACTTAAACATTATTTTATATTACTAATTTAATTTAGTGGTTAGGGCATTAGGTGTTTCGTTTTATAACTAAATTTTATTGTTATTTGATTATATATATATATATATATATATATGTGTGTGTGTGTGTGTGTGTGTGTGTGTGTGTATATATATATATATATATATAAAATGATTTGTTTAAACATTATTTTTAATCAATACTCATATTTAAGTAGATATTCTGTTTTATAATCAAACAGCATATATATTTATTTCTACCGGCCTGATTATTTACAATAAATTTTTGTTATGAAAATGTGTGTCATTTCGCAGGATTCGAACCTGAGACCCCTATCCATTATATATATATATATATATATATATATATATATATATATATCAGCATTCAGGGTGGGTATAGAAGAATCCAAAGGAGTATCCTGTACATACAGTGGTAGGATAACTCTCTAAGAGAGCTCTAAACATATATGCATAGAAATACATATAGAGCAAATATAAGAAAAATTAACAGAGACACGTTATTTCATGGCGAATCGGAAGTATGGGCCTATTTCAGGCAAACCATCGTCAGCTTCCGTCTTTATTTAACAAAGGATTTTACACGAATGAGATTAAAAAAACTTAAAAAAGCAAATAAAAATAACGGTCACTCCCTTTTACATCTATAAATCTACTCAACTTGGGATTCTATCATGGATGTATTCACACCTGATTACTCCCTAAAAAATATTCCGTTTCCACATACATTCCTTCTTATTACATTGGCCGCTACGTGTGTCATCTGATTATATGTTGCGTGTATATATGATTGTGTATGAATATGTGTATATGTTTGCCGAATGGATGTATTTTTCTTAATTTTTCTCTTTTAAGGGAGTGACTTATTTTTATTCGCTTTTTTTAGTTTTTTGTGAATCTCATTCGTGTAAAATCCTTTGTTAAATAAAGACGGAAGCTGACGATGGTTCGCTTGAAATAGGCCTATACTTCCGATTCACCATGAAATAACGTGTCTTAATTTTTCTTACATATATATATATATATATATATATATATATATATATTATAAATTATATTTTAGAACATGTCCAAACTACAATCTACTTCTACAATCTATTTCTATATAGAGCACTGTTTTAAATTAATGTTTTGAATGTTGTAAATATTTTCTTCATTCCTTATTCATTTGGATATATATACAGGGTGTCCATAAAGTTTTTGTGCATTTAAAAAAATTCATGACTATATTTGTATTGCCAATAGAAATAATTTGTAAAAAGGATTAGAAAGAAGTAAATCTATATTTTTTAAGGTTTTATTGAAATTTTAGTTAAGTTTCCACATGTTCTCCATCATTAGCAATACAAAGGGTAATATGATTTTGCAGTTCATATTCTTTTACTTATCTAAAAATTGTTGCAAATTTTGTGGTAAAGAATTATTCAATAACTATACTTAAAATTAGGTACATTAAACTTTATAACATTTTTTATAGAATATTTCAATCACAAATACAAATAAAGTTATAAATTGTTTAAAATGCACACGGACTATGGACAACTTGTATATATATATATATATATATATATAATCATCTGCAGACAGATCTGTTTCACTGTATCACAGCTCATCAGTACGATTAGACATCCAATTGCTTTTAACCCAGGATTGAAATCCAACCAAATTGGCATCAGTTGGCGATTCTACCTCTAAGCTAGAGGAGCTCGGTAGAAAGAAGCAGACTTTTAGTGTGTGATATACCATGTATTCATATATATATATATATATATATATATATATACACACACTTAAATTTATCTATCTAATTTAATCTAAGCTTATTTATAAATGGAACTTTGTATGTGTGTATGTCTGTTACCTATAGACTCCAAAATGGCTGAACCGATTTTCTTGAAAATTTACACAGTTGTACTATAAGCGTCTGCAAGTGTTCTTAGCTTGGTTTTATGTTGAGATACCCCTGATAAATACCGAAAATCAATAATAAAAAAAATCCAGTTATAGAAGGAGTGGTCCCATTTTAATCAAATTTGATAAACTCATAGACAAAGATATAAGAAACGATATTCGGAAATTTCAAGATTGCAGTTCTTACAATAGTGCAAAAAATCAATTATATATATATATATATATATATATATATAAAAGGCAAGATATTTGTGTGTGTGTCTGTTTATCTGCCTGAATGTCTGTATTTTTTCAGCCCTTTTATTTTAGTTTTTGCTTCGGGTTTGGCTCTAAAAAAAAATCTTATTTGTTATCGATACCAGGAAATCAAAATTTGACTTACATCCATTCATTTTCCTTTCAGACTACAGTTTCGCTTTAACTGGGAACAACTATTGCTTTTTAGTCTTTTGTGCCAACGTCCAAAGAGTCTGAGCTCCAGGACCATGGATTAGTTTTAAAGCTTTCATTACACCCGAGCAATGCTGGGATATACTGCTACTACATTCATAAATACACACACGCACATATATATAATCTATATAGATATACATAGCCACAGATACACAAATGCAGGCACAAAAAACATGCATGCAAGTGCATCTGTGCATTTATAATATTAATGATTTCATATTTACTGAGTAAATTATTTTTTCTAACTGGCTTGGTGGTAGTTTAAATGTTAGTATCATAATTTCTTGGTGTAGATCTGCCCAACTATGATTGTTTCATATGGCAATCACACTTTCTTCAAGCAGTCGGCACTGTGAACTGGGCATTTTATTCCTGCCTCAACTAACCTGAGTTGTTACTGAAGGGGAGCTGGTAAATACATATATAATATAAACACCAAGCAAAATCGACCAGGTAAGAATACCCAGAGCCGTCTTAACACGTGTGCCTGATGGGAACTTGCTTGTGGGCCCCAGGAGCATAGGGGCTCAATAATAATCATGTATGTTAAGTGACATGTCTTACAGAAGTCCCTTTTTAGAAATAATTTAATTCATTTGTGAATAAGTTCTGCAAATTTCATTAAAATCCAACAGTTATTTGATTTTTGGAAGAATATCCTAATCAGTGTGTTTTTCACAATAAAACAGATGCTAAAATTTCCTGATCTTTAGTTGTCTCCCTGATGAAAGAAAAACAAGATTTTTAGCCAAAATCTTGAACTTACTCATTAGGATAAAGATGTAATTAAATAATCAGAAAATACTTTGTCCATTCCTCTTGATAATAGCACAAAGATTCTGACAGGCAAACTTTGGTTTTATAAATGAGGCAGTTTTTTTAATTATGGTATTCTTATTTTTTAGCGAATCAGTGAAGGTACATTAAATATATAGAATTGGAATTAAATATTAGTTATATTATATTCTGAATTTAATACATTGTTATTATTTTCTTGCTTGTTTAATGTCATGAAATGACTCTATTCAACTGCAGTCAATGAGACCTAATTTTTAACTATTCTGATATTAAAATTCAAGAAACTGAAGTGCTTCAAAAAAGAAGGGAATATGTATAAAATGTTATTGTTACGAATAAAATTTTTTTTGTATGAATGAAAAAGTAAAATAAAATTCTTTTGTAAAAAATGTTCATACTCAAAAATGGCTTTAGACATAGTATTTTATAACAAGGTTGCTATAAATGGTGACAGAATGAATTTCAAAATTGCACTGAAAAAGTAAAAATATTTTTTAAATAATCATTTGCTGTTCTGTGTAGTTTTTTGTTTTTCTCAAATATGAATAAAATAATGTATTTTATAAAGGTACTTACAGAGGATGAGCAGGAATACTCTGGCGAGTTCCTGTAGCCTTAAAAGATAAATTCAAAAGGGTGCTGGTGAAAACGGATAATATAACACCAATGATAAGACCAACTTCAAGGGTCAACTCATTCATTTGTGTTGCCAAAGCCAATGCTTAGTCTGGCTTTGCTTAGACCCCAGGTACCTAAACAAAGCCATATTGCAATTTCATTTTGTGATCTCTACATTCAAGGATGTTTGTTTCTCATTAACAAAGAAGCAACATTAGCAGAAGCTAAAAGAAACCAGAAAAGCAAAATATTTCTGATATTAAAAATCAAATTTATTAAATATGGAAAACAATACTAATACAAAATTTGCCAAACATTCACAAATTTTTCCATTGTGCACTTATCTCTTAGGTAAGATAATAAGTTCTAATTAGTTGTGTTGGGTTTTTAGATTGTCCTCAAAGTTTTGCAAAGTCATAAAGGGTGCTGTTATAAAAATAGAAAGCTTCCTGTCAACATTATCTTCTTTTTTCTTTTCCACTCAGTATGCTGTAGCAACGATATTCATGGGACCTTGTTCCCAAGCATGGAGATATCTATTCCCTTGGTGACTGTTCACACACACATATTGCTCACATAAGTTCTCTCTTTTGTGACTCAATTACATAAAAAGGAAAAAAAACAAAATATTGCTTTGTTAGAATACATTCCATTTCTTTAAATATCATTTACCTGTATAAAATATTGTTGCCACTGCTTTTACTTTAACTTGGAGCAGTGACCAACGTGATTTCAACATGCACCTACTACAACAGGATCAGAAAAAGAATTACATTTATTATCAACAAAATGTTCACTTACGTTGATTAATTTGTGAATAAGTTCTCCAAATTTCATTAAAATCCAACAATTGTTTGATCTTTGGAAGAATTTTCAAATTTGTGTGTTTTTCACCACAAAACATGCTAAAATCTCCTTATCTTTAGTCTCCCCTCTGATGCAAGTAAAACAAGATTTTTAGCCAAAATCTTGAAATTCTAAATTGGATAAAAATGTAATTAATCAGAAATTATTTTGATCATTCCTTTTGATAATAACACAAAGATTCTGACAATGTTGATGATTCACTAGTTTTGTTGGGTTTCTGGTTTGTTCAGACAAGTGTTCAGTTTTACAAAATGTGATCAGATAAATCATGTACTTTGAGAAAAAGTTTGAAATCAGGATTGTTACCTCAAGTAGTATGACAAATCTTAACAACTATAGAAGAATAATTGTATATTTCTCTGTAAATCAGTAGAATCTTGTGTTTATTTCTTTTACATCTTTTTTCGTCGACTCATGTTTTTCTTAGTCAGGCTCCCAGAAGTCGTCAACATCTCCCTTGTGAATGCCAGTGCTTTTCTATTTATCTCTCGACCAATTTTTTAGATAAATTATCATATTATATAATAATAATAATGGAACAGACATGCTGGTATTTTGTTTGTTATACGGGTCTCTTACCTGTATAACAAGCAAAACACATGGCCAGGATAACAGCTAAGTCAGTTCAATCCCTGGGTCTGGTAGTACTGAAAAGGTGGTTTAATGGTTAGCAAGCTTGTCTCGCTAGAATCATTACAACTGTGTAGTGAGTTTGATCCTCACTGGGTGTCCCTTACTTTTGGCCTTGTGCCACATCTAAGCTATGCTTAAAAAATCACCATAGGAATAAGCAAATTTCATTGTCAAAATTTCACAGCAAAAATTCTATTTATTAAAATCTTGACACCAAAAAATATTAAATGAATTTTGGGTTTTTCTTCTAGTCTTTATATTCGACATTTTATGTGATAGAATGTGTTTGGGAAATAACTTAAAAATAATGATAGTTCTCTTAAAGGAAAACAAGTCAATCCAGAGCTGTCAACACAAGTTTAAGGCAGGTGAAAAATAAATGTGGTTTTAAAATAAAAATTTAGGAATTTGATTATGTTTGTATCTTTAAAGAAAGTTAAAATGATTTTTATTTATCAGCAATAAATATTAAAGAAGTTGAAGTTATATCCCTTTTGGCTAAATTACATCAACAGTGTGGCTTTGTTTCTGTGAAATAGATATAGATAAAAGTAACATTAACACTGTACTTATTCCTGGCTATAGAAATATCTTCCCGAGTGTGCATGAACCATCACACAAATACAAACACGCAGTTCATAATTGCTTTTTAAAAATATTTTTTATTACAGATAAATAATCTGGATTTTATGTTCTGGACAGTTTTTTATCATATACCCCTTTTCTTTAGTAAAATTTTAGTGATATATAATTTTATTTCTTTAAAAATCATAACAAAAACATGTACTTCAAAAATTCATTGAGACCAAAAATTAGTAAATATAATTTTATTTTTTTCATAAAGATTTCACTGTGTGTGTTAACATGTGGAATTTGAGAGATGAATTTTTGGAACATTGAAACCTAGATTTCACAGTGGATTGGTGTTTCTCAAGCGTGTGTAAATGTGTGTCTTTTGAGAGGTGAACTATGTGACCACTTTAATCCACAGATTTCATAGTGGAAATGCAGTGTGTTAACATGTGTTTATTGATACTGAAAGGGCTGAAACGACACATAGATATATTAAAGTTTTATATGAGGTGTTTAAATTTTTCACAGTGAGAATTACATTTCTACATTCCACAAAAGAAAAAGTAATAACAAAAAAGAATCCATTACTTGGCACAACAAAACAATGAATGTATTGGAGTTTTTATTACATTCTAATTAACATTTCATATGTCAGATCATGTTCAGGAACTAAGTTTTTAAAATTAATGATTGTTCTATTAAAAAACAATTAAATCTAGAGCTGACAATATGAACTTGTGACACTTTTAAAATTGGTTTTAATATTTTAGAACAAAATTTAGGAATTTGTCTTAGTGTTTTTAATTAATGTTAGAATAATTTTTATGTATCAGCAATGAATAGTAAGGAAGTGAGTTATCTCCCTTTTGGCTAAAGTACAGTCAGAAGTGAGGGTTGAAGCCTGACATAGTTTTACCAAGACAATGATAGGTGGTGCTGTTAAATAGCTATAAAAAGATAGTAAATTTTAACTTTTTATAAAGATTTCACAGTGTGTTAACATATGGCATATAAGAGATGAATTTTGTGAAAATTTAAATCCCGATTTCAAAGAAGATTGGTGTTTCCAGTGGCATACAAAAGGCAGGGTCAAGGGGGTGGTGGCTCCAAGCGACACTCCCAGGAGAGGCAGCACTTCTGATGAAATATATTATTTTTGTTTTCATGTTGCAAATACACCTAAAATTAGATATTTAAAATAGTTTTTAATTTAGATTTTAAATGTTTATATTTGGCTACTAGTAATTTGGTCGAACCCGTGAAGAAAATTTTAGATAGGGCTCAAATGATGCCAGCATGTTTTAAAAAATGCCTCTAAAAAGTGCTGTCTAGCAGTGGGGATAGACCCCACTTACACACAGTGATCAATTTGGGCTGCTTATTAAATGTAGCAATTTCAAAAGAAAATAAATTAAGTATATTGTTGTGATTTTGTTTGGGGTGGAGGTAGGATGCCAGTTACAATCCTTACCCAGGTGCTACCAGACCTTTGCATGCAACTGGGTGTTTCTTAAATGTGTTTCAACGTGTATCGTTTTAGAGAATTTCAGAACCATTTTAATCCACAGATTTCACAGTGAAATTGTTTCTCTCCAGTGTGTGTTAACATGTGCTTTTGACTTTACTGAATGGTCACATAGGCATGTGCAAATTTCATTGACAAAATTCCATACCAGTTTTGTAAAATTTCTAATTTTCACAAACATGAAAAAAAAAAATTATAAAAAGAATTCCTTACAAGAAATACAGAACATATTTGAGTTTTTCTTAGATTCTTTCTTATTAATATTTTATGTGACAGAATGTGTTCTGGAAATAACTTTTTTAAAAGTAATAAATCTACTGCTGTCAACACACTTGGATTGCTGTCAGTCTGTAAAAAGAGAGACAACAATGCTTTAAAAATATGGTTTTAGTATTGTAAATTAAAATTAGGGAACCTGTTTGTACTCATATTTTAAATAAAGCTGGAATGATTTTTATGCATCAGCAATGAATATTAAGGAAGTTAAAGTGATCTTCTTTTTGAGTAAATTACAGTCAGTAGTGTGGGTTGAATAGTGACATAGCTTTGTCAAATAAGCAAAGATATTGCTAAATGGTACTGCTAAATAAGTATAAAATCAGGACACTTCCTGTCTTTCTCATATTTCTCTCTTTTCCAGTAGCATGCAATAGAAATAACACTATCACTGTACTTGTTCCTGGCTATGGAAATATTGTTCCCCTGAGTGCCTGAATCCTTAAATACAGACACAAATCACTTGTACACAAAATCTAAACCTTTACAATTTTTCTTTTCATTCATTACAACTAAACAATATGCCTTGTGAAACATGAATTGTGAGAAGAATTAAATCTGAAAATTTTACTTTGGAAACATTTCTCTCCTATGTATTAACATGTGTCGTTTGAGCATGAAATTTTGGGAAAACTTAATTCCACAGACTGCACAATGAAAAGGTTTTACTCCAGTGTGAGTAACCATGTGTTTTTTGAGATCATAACTTCGAGAAGATTTAAATCCACAGACTTCACAGTTGAATGGTTTTTCTCCTGTGTGTGTTAACATGTGTACTTTGAGAGATGATTTTCGGGAAAATTTAAATCCACAGATTTCGCAGTGGAATGGTTTCTCTCCAGTATGCTTTAACATGTGTGTTTTGAGACTTATACTATGGGAACACTTAAACTCACAGATTTCACAGTGGAATTGTTTCTCTCCAGTGTGTGTTAACATGTGCGATTTGAGAGATGATTTTTGGGAACACTTAAACTCACAGATTTCACAGTGGAATGGTTTCTCTCCAGTATGTGTTAACACGTGTGATTTAAGAGATGATTTTTGGGAACACGTAAATCCACAGATTTCACAGTGGAAAGGTTTCTCTCCAGTGTGTGTTAACATATGTAATTTAAGAGTTGATTTTTGGGAACACTTATACGCACAGATATCACAGTGGAATGGTTTCTCTCCAGTATGTGTTAACATATGTGATTTGAGATGTGAATTTCGAGAAAACTTGAATTCACAGATTTCGCAGTGGAATGGTTTCTCTCCAGTGTGTGTTAACATGTGTGTTTTGAGAGATGATTTTTGGGAAAAATTAAATCCACAAATTTCACAGTGGAATGGCTTCTCTCCAGTGTGTGTTAACATGTGTTTTTTGAGATGTGAATTTCTGGAACACTTAAACCCACAAATTTCACAGTGGAATGGTTTTTCTCCAGTGTGTGTTAACATGTGTAATTTGAGATATGATTTTTGGGAACACTTAAATATACAGATTTCACAGTGGAATGGTTTCTCTCCAGTGTGTGTTAAAATATGTGATTCGAGATGTGAATTTCTGGAACACTTATATCCACAGATTTCACAGTGGAATGGTTTCTCTCCTGTGTGTGTTAACATGTGTTTTTTGAGATTTAAATTTTGAGATTTCAATCCACAGATTTCGCAATGGAATGATTTCTCTTCAGAGTGAATGTTCATGTTTGATTCAAGATTTGGATTAATGGCATATATATACAAGAGCATTCAGAGAAAATGTTTCCTCCTCTGTGTAGATTGAAAGTTAACTACTAATCCACAAATGTCACATTGTAAGAAAGCCTTCTTTTTCATGAATATTCATCAGTGATATGATCACTCAAATGTGCAAACTGAAAAAGAAAAATGTAAGAAGTGTAAGAAAACCTACCACATAGGTTTATAAATTAGGTATATAAAAAATGAATTTTCAAGCATTTTCTTAAAATTGGACCCACAATTATAAAAACCCATCATTATATGTTCATCAAAGAAAAATAATTAAATTTATAATTGTAAGGAATTTCTCATCAACTATACTTTTCAATATAAAGAAATGAAGGCAGAACGACTGATAAATTAGTGTTTAAATCTGACACATACAACTTATTTTGAGTGAAATTATTTGTACAATAAAAGTATCAGCAAGTAATATAAACTGGAAGTAATTTTATTCTGGATGGCATGTAAAAAATAGAGCAGATTTGCTACCAGATTATTATTAAATCATGTATCAGTGGACATGGATGTGTGGGTGTTGGAATGGGCAATGGAAGAGAAAAACAAAATCACTAAGATGAAATGAATCATACAATGCAATAGAATATATTTGATTCTGACTGGCATGTAAAACTAGAGCAGATTTGCTACTAGATTATTATTAAATCATGTATCAGTGGACATGGATGTGTGGGTGTTGGAATGGGCAATGGAAGAGAAAAACAAAATCACTAAGATGAAATGAATCATACAATGCAATAGAATATATTTGATTCTGACTGGCATGTAAAACTAGAGCAGATTTGCTACTAGATTATTATTAAATCATGTATCAGTGGACATGGATGTGTGGGTGTGGGAATAGAAAAACTGTTGTGACCTAAAGAGGTTATTGAATGAGAAATAACCAAAACAAAGGTTGGAAAATGAAGTAGTAATCTTTATAACATCAACAAAATACAATATTTGCCAGCTGTGTGAAGTAGATAACTACTGCTAGTCGTGAACTGCTCGACAACATTATGACCCCTCCACAATAGCATCCAACAAATTTATGAGGCTTTAGACATACCTACTAATGTCCATAGGTACATATATAAGAAAAAAATTAGCAAGCTTAGTTCTAATGATGGAAAAGGTAAACTTTGAATTCAAAACCATGTATGGTATTATGCCAGATACATGCTACATTCAAATTTCAAACTTGACCATCAAATGAATCCATCTATGAGGTTTGATTTAGGAATACTCACAGACACTAAGTGCAGAGCAGAAGGATGTGACCTCATACCTCAAACCAGTATAGCAGGCAAAAGAACAAGAATGTTGGATAGATGGATATGCAAACAACAGCCTAAGAGACAATTTGGTTAGTCTCTTACACACTGCATGCCTGACTTGGGGTACAAGATGAAAATAGGGCTGCAATCCAGAGACTGGTTAAAAAGAAGTGACGAAACATAAAAAGTAAATTAATGAAGATTTAAGTCTTGGGTTATCATTTAATTGACAATCACCATTCATTAATCACTAACTACTTATTATGCACGAGAAAGAAATAAGAAATCAGTTGAATGTTTCTAGTTAATATTGGAACTATGCTAGCAAATTTCTAATCAAAGAAAATCATGAATTTCATGGAAACGTATTGTTTTTTATAACAAAAGTTAGGTTGCTGCTTAGACAAGAAAAATTGTAACTTGTTACAAAAAAAATATCTTCTTCACATTTGTTTCTGTTCCCCTTAAAATTGCTGTAAATTCATTTTTACTGCATTTCATGACATAATCATATATTGTATCCCATTCTATTCAAAACAACATATTCATCTTGGTTTCTATACTTGCAATATTTTACCTATTGTACCTTCCACCCTTTCGGTATGTTCTTCTGTAAATTCATCTTTATTGCATTTTAAGACACAATCTATATAGCATTCCATTCAATTCAAACCAACATATTCATCTTGGTTGCTATAATTGCTATATTATAGCCATGGTATCCTCCTCCCTTTTGCCTGTTCCTCTGTAAATTTATGAAGATTGCCTGCAGAATTATGTTGTCGTAATAGATTTCTTAGTATGGACAAATTGATTTTACTGATAATCAGAAAAAAAATGATACAACTTTAAAATTCTTTTTTTAAAATGCTTGAATCATCTAATTGTAATGAGTTTTATCATTTTAACAGTTTTAATATAACTTAGCCATTACAAATAAATACAGATTTTAAAAGTTTATAAATTATTCTAATTAAAAGTTTAAAAATTACAAATCTTGCAAAACTTTATTATACATGAAAAATGAAGACAAAATATGTTCTAGGTAATCAAAAAATATGATCTTCATAGACAAACTCAAATTGACAAGGTATCATCAAAATGGACATTTCATTTCTAAAATGAAAGCAAAAATTTGTAACCTGCTATAATGAAATTTTTGCCAAAAATAAGAAAATTATCTGATTAAAAAATAATTTTCATTACTTATTCAATAACTAATCAATTGTGTACTGAATAGACTATTTTATTAGAAAACTTTGTGGAGATATTTTTATGTTGTTTTACATCAGCCTTTTTTCGATATCTCATGTTAAGTTAGAGAAGTATTCTTCAAATCTTTTACAGTTATATAAATAAAAACTCTATGTTATTTCAGTAAAAACAGTTATGCAATATCAAATGTGAGCAGACAGAAAATTTATCTCCCATGTTACAAAGATAATACAATAAAATGAGAAATAAATAAATTTTTCAAACATTTGGTGCTTGCATCATTTAACAAAGCATGTAATTTTTTTTTCAGATTGGATAGAAAATAAATTAAATATAATAATATTTATTTTTAATTAACTAAAGACGTGTTCTGGAGGTAGGGCATCAGAATATACCCAATACGGCTCTGCAGAGAGGTACACAACCCAGTGAGGCATCCTGGGTATGATGATAAACCACATCTTGGTCTTTGGTATAACAAAAAACTGTATCTAGCAAGGCCTCTGATTGGGAGATTCTGAGGAATGTGGAACCACCTTTTAATTGCTGTTGTCCCCAGTTCACCCTGCTCTGGGGTGGTAGCACCTGTTAGTGTCCAAGCTATGGGCAAATAGTTAACCTCCCAAACTGGAGCCAAAACATTATGAAAGTATAAAATAAACTTTTATAGTAAAAATTCCAGAAATAAATTTTTGAAAAAAACAACAACAATATTACCAGAGATATAATTGTGATAAATAGTAAAACATTTTACTCTTGACAAAAACTCTTTATAAAAATGTCAATAAAACCTGATTTCTTACAAAAAATACATATATTCATATGAATGTATTTCTAAATATAAATACCACTATATTGAGTAATTTATTGCTTGTGTTCTGAGGACTAATGTACACATTTTAAAAAAATGTTTGACAATAAATTAACATAATTTCTTCTCTAAGTTTTAATTAAAACATAAACATGATTTTTAAAAAATCCAGTTAATTGATAAATTTACTAAATGACATCAGAACATATATCTAGGATAAATATTGAATTTTTCAGAAATATTTTATTTTAAATTTGTTTTATAAACTGACGAAAAAAACGCACAAATGTTTTAAAATAGATACCTCCACTTTTGCACAATAATTTGCAATACCTAAGTTTTAAAATTAATTTTTTATAAATACAAAAGCTTTCTTGAAGCTTTAATTGAAAGCTAAATGATTAAATTTATCATTTCCCATAAGTAAAATATTCTAGTGCATTTCAAGTAGAATTTATATTGATTGGAATCTCAACCTTTTCATCCATTTTGATGATTTTTTTAATTAAAGTTAATTCTTGGTTTTAAAAACCTTGCAAAAATAGAGATCTATGATATATTATTTTTGGAAAATTAGCAAATTTAAACTTAACTTAATCTGATTTGTGTAAGTATTACTTGTTTTTAGCAAGAAATTTAGAATAAAAGCATTTCCTAATCATGTAGGACAGAGGTTTTTGACCTGTTAAGTGAGTGATGACAACCACATGTGGTGATAAGCTAAGTTGACCAGAATTGACATAATTGTCCAATTTTTTATCCTGTAAGGGGAAGAAATCATGAAAAATGTGACCTTTTAATGTCATGAAATATTATATTTACAAAACTTCCACTACACACAAAAAAATTATTTGAAATATCTTTTAAATCGAAGCTTTTCAATTTTGATCAGTAAATATAGTCTTTACTCAATAACTTAACCTAACCACCCTCAGCAGCCTCGACATATTTGGGAAAAACATAAGAGTAATCAAGAATCTCTACTAGAAGCAAACTGCCTGCATATGGACAGGTAAGGAATTAAGTAGATATACAAAGATAGAAAGGGGTATAAGACAAGAATGTGTCTTCTCACCAGATCTATTCAACTTGTACAGCAAGACTATTCTAAGGACTCTAGATGTTATGCCAGGATTTGTCATCAGAGGCCACAATTTGAACAACATAAGGTACACAGATGATACAGTGCTGATAGCAGACATGGAAAGGAAACTACAATACCTTCTACAGAAGGTAGCTGAAGAGAGTGACAAAAAAGAACTACAAATAAACTGTGAGAAAACCAAATGCATTATCATCAGCAAAAAGAGCAGCCCAAAATGCCAAATACAGGTGGGGATACTAAGATCAAGCAGGTACAAAAATTCAAATACCCAGGAAGAGTGCTAACAGAAGACGGAAAGTGTGACACAGAGATCTGAAGGCAAATTGGCATAGCAAAGGATGCATTCCAGAAGCTGAGTAAAGTATTAAGAGACAGGAAACTTTCACTAGAAACAAAGAAGAGAGTACTGGACTGCTATGTGATGTTAGCTCTTCAATATGGCAGTGAATGTTGGACAATATCATTAAAGATGAAGGAAAAACTTGAAGCAGTTGAAATGTGGCTCTACAGAAGGATGCTGCAGATACGTGGACTGAGCATGTGAATAATGATGAGGTTTTGGAAAGGATGGAAACAAATAGGGAATTAATATTGAGCATCAGGAAGAGACAACTAAAATTCCTGAGATTGCAATAAGGAAGGAGGGCTTGGGGAAACTGATACTAACAGGTCAGATAGAGGGGAAAAGAGACAGAAGAAAGCAGTGGATAACATGTTTGAAAGGCCTGACCAGGTGGATGACAGAATGGAGTTGTGTGGTGTTACAGGAGAAAGTGTGCTAAGAGCCACCAGGAATAGGGAGATGTGGAAGGCCATGATCGCCTACGTCCTGAAAGGACAAGGCACATAGAAGAAGAACCTAACCACCACAAGTCTCTGAAGAATTTTTAAAAAATTTGCAACTTTATAAATCGTTATAATTAAAAAAAGAAAAAATGAAAACAATTCTTGTAAAAATTCATCCCAAAAAATTTTTTTTCAGACTTGAAATTGTTGTTTCTTGTCCGTAATATATTTTTGTAAAAGCAATTAAAAGCTTTAATGTCATAGTTTTATTTCAGTTTTTCATTTTTTTAGTACTTGGAGATTTTTGGAAAAAAAAGTGTTTGAAAAAAAAAAAAAAAAAAAAACATAAATGGTTTTAAATTCCCCAAGAAGTCCTGCGTTTAACTTATAAAACAAATTTTCGAAAAGGAATTTAATTTCATAAAATTACGTGGAGATTTTCTAGTAATAATTTAAAAAAATAATAATTCCATTCATTTGTTGTAAATGTCATAAAAGTTTCAAAATCCGACAATTATTTGATTTTTGCATGAATTTCCAAATTAATGTGTTTTTCACCAGAAAAAAAAAAAAAAAAACGAGAAAAACTGAATTTCATAATTATTTTTATCCATAGCAAACTTTGGTAATAATTTGGTTACCCGCTGTCGACGAGAAAACAAAATTTTTTACCAAAATTTCCAATGTGTGAGAAAGGATAAAAAAATTAAAATATACTTTGATATTTCCTCTTATTTTGACGGAAAAAAAAACGAAAAAACATTTTTATTAATTTTGTGCCTCAAACTTAATAAAAATACGCCTTTTTTCTTTATGCCGTTATTTTTTTTTTTTCATTGAAATAGTAGACTTAGACTTTTTAGTCACTTAGAGGTACCTATAAAAACTGTTTACAAAGTTTAGTGATAAACTAAAATTATTTTTTCTTTCAATTCGCAATAATATTAAGCTAACATCTTTCAAATAAAACTGAAACTTACATTCAAGGAAGATATTTAAATTATTCACAATACGTTTTTTTTTTCGGCTTAGGAAATCTGTGACAGGTTCGTCTAACTTACCTTTACTTTTCACTGCGAACAAATCTTTTCATTAAAAAAATAAACATGATGTTGATGGACTTGATATTTCTTTCTCAACTTCGAAAATATTTCGTCATCAAAAATTTCTTCCTTTCACATCAAATGCAGTTAAAACTTATTTGAAAACAGAACGAGTGTCGTTTCTGAACAAAATTACAATAACCGGTTAAAAGAAGAATTTGTTCCTTGCTCAAAAATAGTCCGGGTGCACAGAATATGTCAGAACAATAACGTTAAAATCATTATTGCAATCTCTATCTATTTTTTTCGATTTTTCATAAATTTATCGTTGACAAAATGCAAAAATAAAATAAAACAAAACGAAGAAGACAATTTGTTCATGAAGTTTGTTACAATGAATATTAGTAAATTTAAGAATTTTTAAACACTAACAGAATTTGATTGGTGAAATGAAAATCATTTTACCTCCACTTTTTCACTGGAAAAACAGCATAGCGTAACGCAAAACGTCATAAACTTAACAAAAATAAAGTTTTATAGTTAAAATGTTGATATTATTATTCAGAGGAAAGATCAAATAATTTTTAAAACTGTTTTTTAAATTTTTTTAATCCTTTCTAACACGTTCGAAATTTTGGTTAGAATGCTTGTTTAGTTTTTACGTCATCGCCTTCCACAAAGTTTAACAATTAACATTGATTTTTTTGCGCTTTTTTTCTGTTGAAAACACATTAATTTGAAAATTCTTGTACAAATCAAAAAATTGTCCGATTTTAATGAAATTTTCGGAACTTATTCATAAATGAATTAAATTATTTTTGAAATGTTTCTTTTTAGAAAATCTGGTATATTTTCGTTTTAGGTCCCGAAGGCTTTTTATGTAATAATGTTTAATTTTGGCTTAAAATCTATAACAAAATAATATCACGCAGGATAGCCCATGAAGTTTCATTAAGTTCAACGGTCAATGAATATTTAGTGTTTTTACTGTCAATCCCCAACCAAAGCACACCTTTTTTATATTGCCATCTCAAAACTTACGAAGGATCAAATCGACTACACAATATTGCTTTTTTTAAGTTTTTTTTATGCTTAAAAATTAATTATCCTTGTCATAATATAAGAAAATTTTAAGAACAGAATTGTCTTATTTGATTGGTTCTTTTATGAAACTTGTGGACACAGTTACAATTTTTACAAAATGTAGGTCCAGTTCTATTGACGGGCCACAACAAAAAACACACACACACACACACACACACACACACACACACACACACACACACACACACACACACACATTGTCGCGTGGCTGACTCCAATGACTTTTAAGAAAAAGTCAAGTGTGTATGGGCCTCGGTGATGCTTGTCAAATTGGCCTTGTGCCAAACACAACCGAAGTCCTCACAATTTAAAATATCAGAAGGTTGAAAGTTGGATGTTGAAATATGGAAGGATAGCATATTTCGTTTGTACATTAAAGTAAAATTTTTATTAATAAAATAACAAAATTGTTAGAAGAAAAATAAAATGATTAAAATGTTCATAGAGAAAATGCATGTAGTTAATTGTTCAAAAAGAAATGTAAGTATTTAAATGTTCCACAGAAATTCAGAGTCCATGGTTGATAGTAGCAGAATGTGTGTATGTAAAAAGATTAAAAATGTTGCTAATAAAAGTCCGTGTCCTTTTCCTTTTTATGGCCGGAGAAAAAGTGAAAAGGAAAGTGAGGCAATAAAGGATATTGTACTTATCGGAGTCAGTGGAACTATCTTGTTGTTTTCTTTGACAGTGTGTGGGTAAAGACGAAGAAAGGAATATTGGAAGGAGGAAAAACGTCCGGGTCGGCTAATTAATTTTTTGTTTAGTCACATTGCAAAAAGGTCCTTTAGATTCGCTCTCATGTCGGACTGATTTGACATGTCAAGGTACGTGGTTTAAATAGTGAAATTTATCACGTGATTGGATCAAAGCTACTTACCCATTTTCTAAGTGTTAAGAAAAATTGACCGGGGTCAAAGATCAATTTTAAAGTTTGGTGAGATTCAGCCCCGATTTCAGGGTTGGAACGTTCCGCACCATTCTCATAAGTATACATGTACACACAAACATTTTTACATATATGCAATGGCCGGCAGTACGTACCCACATAAGGCTGTCGTTTTCTTTTGACAAATCAAGTATGGTGAGGATCTTAGGGTCGGAATGTTCCGCACCATCCTTATAAGTAACATTCATAACCTTCACACATAAACATTTTCATCGTCATGTTAATCATTCACATGCACATTACAAATCTTTCTTTTCAGCTAACGAAGAATAGAATAAAGTCCAAATTGGCAAATAATAAATTTCTCTCGATCCCATAGGTCATGGCTTCTCTGGATTGAGAAAAATGTATTATAAGTAACTGTATAAATAATGTATCTTAATGCTCATTCTAAATCCAAGTGCTTGCAAAGTCAATAGTAGCTCCTTTATAATTTATTGGTAGTTGTCAGCTTTCCTTTTACCAAGAAAATTATGAAACACATCAGAGAATTGGCTACCCGACCTCCACTGCTTTGCTACATTCGCCGAGACGTCGTTAGGTGGCGCTGTTAAAGTTATAAAAAGGAATTTTTCTAATCTTCTTTCTATCTAACTTGCGGTAGAAATAACACCAGTCCGGGACTTATTCCCGGGTGTAAGGTGTGTTGATACCGAGCAAAGCGAAGGACCGGATGCTTGCCCTCAGAGGTCCAGAAAGCAAATGCCCAAAACTGATCTTTGCGCACCCGGCTCCACATATATGTTCCGGCAGAAGACCAAAAATTAATAAATATCAAATTCCTGTTCGCGAGCCTACGCGAATTTTATTTATCGGCCAATGGGAAGCCCAGAATTAAATACGGGTGTGAATTCCCAAATGACCTGCTGGGACCCACAGAGGCGAAATAAAAAGCCGACACCAAAGCATCGCCAGAGTTGAGAAAGTGCGAGCATAATTAGCATGTCCCTTGACCTCGTCAAGCGATCCACTATGCTCGCCTCGCCTTTCCCTCTCACCTTCTTCTTCGCTGTCCCCTGAGCTACTTACCCGAGCAAAGGAGCGGAAACATCAAAGACATCCCTAACTGACAACGCTCACACATACATACCCACAAACTCTCGGCATTTACTGCTACGAACATTTTAACGTCCTTTGGGCCCATCCTAAAGACATTACTTTATTTGTAAAAGAACCATGAATGATATATGTGTATATTAAATTATCAACAACGTAAACATAGTTTTTCTGGCGCATGACATTTCAATGTAATTTACCTAATTTTGCGGTGCTGAATTAAAACCTGGCAACATTTTCACCTTTCACGTCACGTTTGTGAGATACTGTTGTCCCAACATTGTTGTGAATCCCGGAAATGGGCCCCGCACAAATAAATGAACAACGACTAGTAATTGAAATAGAAAATAAGTGCATTAACGTAAGGATACAGACTTGAATGAAGATTAGTAGTCCAGGAATGCGGGTTAGTAAAAAGTATATGTACAAGTCTCTGGAAGTGAAGCTGTAGTATGTTAACGTCGGAAGCTGACGGGTACTGCGTAATAATCTTCTGGATGATTTGTGCACAGAGCCACTATGAACTTTTCTGTATTGACTGCTAATCTCTCTCTGGACTCTCGTATTCTTCAGTTAACTCTCTGTGAAAACACGGTATTCAGTATTTGTTTACCCCCTACTCACTAGGGGAAACTGTGGCACTAGTCCTTTTTAACGTGGGTTCTCCGGGCCATATAGCCCAGCCAAAAATATCTGTCTAATTTTGCCCAATCGTAAATCTGCCTTTCGGCGAAACCACGACCGGAGGCAGAGAGATTGATAGTGTCAGAGAAAGATACTGCGAGAAAACGCGTTATTCAGTATTTATTTTCCCCCACCCACCCACTAGGGCAAAATTTAGCACAAGGCCTTTTTAACGTAGGTTCTCCGGGCCATATAGCCCAGCCAAAAATATCTGTCTAATTTTGCCCAGTCGTCACTTTACCCTTCGGCGGAGCCACAACAACTCTCCACACAGGGGCAGAGAGATTGACAGTGTCAAAGGAATTACCGCAAGAAAAAAAGTGAAAAGTGAAATTCTCCCGTCTCTCTTTCTATAGCAGTAGTATAAATATACTCTGGACGAGTCTATCTTTATGAAAAGGGAGAACCCCACAACATATAAAAAATTACATTTTTGCAGGATATGACGATTGTACTTGTAATGTCCTGACCAATAAAAGGGAAATAACCTCCGGGTCACAGAGGTTACGGCCCCTGCGGATCTGGAGGGAAGATATAATAAGAAGGGACACAAAGCACGCTAGCAGGGTTCATCTTCGCTCTCTCATTAATCCTCAGCCATCCTGTGAATCAACGATGACAGTAGTCGATGTTTAGCAAGCATCGGTCGTCTACAACACCAAACATTACATTGGCGACAAGGATAGAGTCATTTACTCAACAACAACAACAAAAAAGACAAAGAAACGCAAAAAGCAACAACAAACATTCCAACGTGCGACATAACAAACATGGCCGTTCTATCACACTATCCGGAATTCGACTGTGAATCGGAAGCCAAAGCTGCAAGATGGACAAAATACGCCAACAGACTAAAAAATTATTTCATCGCACATGACATAGAGGATGTGCATTGTGGTGCAGTGGATATCCGCTCGGAACGACAACTCGGGAAGCCGAGTTCAAATTCCAGTTGAATACGTTGCATTCACTTTCGCGCAAATACCCTTAGGAAAGATACTTATCCCTCTAATCCTTCCAGTTATGGGTTAAAAAACAGGACAGATTGGGTTCTGTAGCCTTGGCTGGCAACCAGTCTACCGCAGAAAGCAATGGCAACCTACTGCGGGATAATCTTCTGCCCAGTCAGTCATGTTTCTTTCGAGACATGGTCGCCCAAGCGTGTATCACGTATGGCATTTAACTGACTGACTGACATAGAGGATGATAAAAGACAAAAAGCAATCCTGCTAACGTTTGTAGGCGAAACGATGAACGACCTTATCGACAAACTGCCGCCCGAACAGATCACACCAGGAGAAAACGAGACACATTTCGATAAACTCGTCTCGGCTGTGCAGAACCACTTCAACCCACAGAACAACACGGAATATAACCGGTTTGTGTTTCGAAAGCTAAAACAAACCATTCCGAATCCGAACATAGAGGATTTTTACCGGAAATTAAATGAGGCAGCAGCCATGTACCACTTCGCAGACACAAATGCCGAAATAAAATCCCAACTAATAACAGGCTGTTTATCTGAGAAAGTCCGCCAAAAGGGACTGATGAACTCAAATATGTCCTTAAGCGACCTAATAAATTGCGTCAGAGCAACAGAAACTATGGCAACACACTTAGAACGGATGCGCTTAGAAGACGCCAACGCCACTACTGGAACTACCACTGCACTAGTGAACAAAGTCTTGTATGAACAGCAACGGTCACGCAACCCTCACCAGCAAAACAGGTGCAGAAATTACAATGGGAAATACCCACATGAACGGGGACCAATGTCTTGCCCTGCATTCCACAACAAGTGCACCAATTGCCGGAGATGGGGGCATTTTATCTCTGTCTGTTTCAGAAGACTAAATGACGAAAACAGACAACGAAGAACAAATCATCCCCCACGCTGACAAAACCAAACCCGTCAACGACCGGTGAACTGCATCGAGGATCATGAACGGGACTCAACCAGCGGCAGTGACACTGAATATGTATTCCATACAGGTAAGATGAAAAACCTTCTTTGCTTCAATGTATCTTTTGGCGATAGCCACCGAACGTTTAATGTATTAGCGGACTCAGGCGCCACCCTTAACGTCCTGTCTGAAGCAGACTTCAAGTGCTTAAGACCAACACCCCACCTACGACCCACAAAAACTGTAATATCTGGATTTAGTGTCAAAGGAACCACCCCGGTTCTAGGTAAATTTAGCACACTTCTAGAGTTTGGGGGTATCTTTTGCCAAGCTGATATACACGTAATAAATGGCCCAGAAAAACCCATCATCGGCTGGGAAGCATGTAAGAGGCTCAAACTACTGTCAGCGAACAAGCTCTCAGTTAACCACATCAGTAACTCTGATGCACAAATCCCACCCTCTACCCTCAAACTTCTGGAGGACTATGCAGACCTGTTCAATGGTCTAGGTAGACTAAAAGGTAAGAAAGTTCACCTACACATAGGCGAAAGCGTGCCACCCATTGCTCAGAGATACCGTAGAGTTTCCTTTCAAGTGAGGAAAGACATAGAAGAACTGATACGCAAAGATGAGAAACTGGGAGTAATTGAAAAAGCAGACGGACCAACACCATGGGTATCTCCTATTGTAGTGGTATCAAAAAAGAACCAAAAGAAAATCAGGGTTTGCATTGATATGAGAGCAGCAAACAAAGCTATTAAAAGGAACGGCATCCAAACCCTACACTTGATGAGGTGAAAACTATTCTATCAGGAGCTAACATCTTCAGCAAATTAGACCTCAATCAGGGTTACAACCAATTGGAATTAGCTGAAGAACCCCGATACATAACCACCTTTGCAACACACCTAGGTCTGTACAGATACAAAAGGCTATTCTTCGGTGTCAACTCTGCCAGTGAAATATTCCAGGAAGAAATCAGCCAAGCACTTGCAGGGATTAATGGAGCCATCAACATCAGTGATGACATCCTTTGCTTCGGACCAGACCAGCAGGATCACGACAAAAACCTCCATGCAATATTCCAACGACTTCGCGAAAAGGCCTCACCCTGAATGGGGGCAAATGCGAGTATAACAAGAGGTCACTAGAATTCCTTGGACACACCTTCGGTAATGAAGGCATCAGCCCAAGTAATCTTAAAATAAAAACAATCCTTGGACTACCCGACCCTAAAAATGCGTCAGAAGTCAGAAGCTTGTTGGGGATGACCAACTTCTACAGTGCCCAATTCATGCCCAACTATGCAACCCTGACCCATGAACTACGTCAGTTAACAAAAAAAAAAAAAAAAAAAAAAAAAATTACGCAATGGTCCTGGACTGAACGCCACACTAAATGTCTAAAAAAACATCAAGGAAGCTCTGAGCAAAGTATGCTCACTTGCCTACTTTGATCCAAACAAACACACTGAGATACACACCGATGCCAGCTCGGTAGGCATCTCCGCCGTGCTGTCCCAAAATGGACGGATAGTACAGTTCGCAAGCCGAGCACTATCCACAGTCGAACAAAGATACTCCCAAACAGAACGTGAAGCACTTGCTATCACATGAGCATGTGAACACTTTCACATATATATTTTCGGAGCCCCATTTACTGTCCACACAGACCACAAACCCCTAACATCTATTTTCAACAACGCCAGCTCCCAACTGTCAGCACGCATCGAACGTTGGGTTTTGAGAACACAACCGTACGACATGACTGTCATATACCGACCAGGCCATGACAACCCAGCCGACTATCTCAGCCGCCATCCAATGCGCCTGCCACCAAGCGGCAGAGAGCAGAAAATAGCAGAGGAATATATAAACTACATCCTCTCAACTTCAACCTCCAAGGCAATGACAATTGATGAAGTTGCAACAGAAACTGAAAAAGACAAGACACTTACCAACGTCATCCAAGCTATTCTTACCAACAAATGGCATGGTGTTGAGGACGGCATAAGCAAAGCAACATTCCACGCCCTGCATGCCAACCGTGCCGAACTATCACTAGCACATAAGGACAGCATAATTCTCAAAGGGCGCCGGATATTGCTGCCTGAATCGCTACAGAACAGAGCTGTCAAATTAGCACACGCCGGACATCAGGGCATTGTGAAAACCATGGCCCTCCTACGAGAAAAGGTCTGGTTCAAGAACATGCAGTTCCTAGTGGAAGAAAACATCAGGAACTGCCACACCTGCCAGATCAGTACCCACAAACCGACAAGAGAGCCACTGCAAATGTCTCCACTACCAGCAGCCCCGTGGGCAGAAGTCAGTGCTGATTTTGGACACCTCCAAAATGGAAAGTACCTTCTTGTTGTCACAGATGAATACTCACGCTATGTTGTTGCCGACATCCTAGACTCCATCTCAACAACATCAGTCATACCTCGTCTGGACAAGCTATTCGCTGAATTTGGAGTGCCAGTCTCCCTCAAAATGGATAATGGCCCACCATTCAACAGCTATGACTTCAAAGCCTATGCCTCCATCACCGGATTCAGGCACAGAAAAATAACACCACTATGGCCCCAAGCCAATGCCGAAACAGAACGTTTTATGCGCACTGTAAAAAAGTCCATCAAAGCCGCCCTAACCAAAAGCCTAAGCTGGAAGCAGGAATTATTCAAATTCCTGCTGGACTACCGGACAACGCCACACTGTACCACTGGCGTAGCCCCAGCCTCAATCCTATTTGGTGGGACCATAAAAAACTGCCTGCCACACCTAACCACACCTATAGCCGAGGACCCCCGCATTAGGGAACGTGACACCCAAGCCAAGAGAACGATAAAGCGATACGCTGATAGAAAGGCACACGTGAAACCTAATGGCCTCAGTGTGGGTGACACAGTCGTCGTAAAAAGCGACCACACCTCAAAGGCTCTCACACCTTACCAACCTAACCCAGTGTGGTGGTGTTTTAACGTAACTGAAGACGGAAACAAAACCTCTTTAATAGGCTTTACAGAACTAATTTCGCAACACAAGAGCATGCAGTAAACGCAAGAACAGGTAAACAAAATGCCGAAGAAAGAAAAGAACTCAGCCTTTTTAAAGGAAAAGGAACGTGTGCAAAATCACGTGCAATAGAAATTTTTACGAAAATATAACAATCTCCCCCCACTAGTAAGAGAGATTGCAAGGTGGGTGTATATATTATTTTATTTATTTTATTTATAAGTCCAGTCGCTGAACTGGTCTACGAATCCTGCTAGACCGCCGCGGGGGCAGTTCACTATTCGAAGGACTGGCAGGTCTCTGGGAAGGCTGATTCTCTATTTCCTCCGCATTAAGTGTAGTGTCAACTGGACTTGTTTCAATCAAACGGGCCGGGTCTGCATTTGCAAGGTCGGGTCGAGTATTCTCAGCAGGACCCTGATGTTCATCAGAGCGTGGAAAACGAGCCAAATGTCTTAGCGTCACTGAATCCTCCCGGCCGTCATCATGCCGTATTCTTGCATGAGTAGGGTTGGCCTCGAGGAGTTCCACCACCTCTACGATCGGGTCATACTTGCTCCTGTTGCCAAACCGTTTCAGCAGTACCCTTCCAGGTTCGCAGAGCCAAACAGGTAAGGCAGTACCGGTAGAAGAGCGCCTTTCAAATTTGAACAAGCGTTCGTGGGGAGTCACATTTGTACTAGTGCATAGTAGGGAACGAATAGAATTTAAAACATCGAGCAGAACGTCCTGCCAAGCACTAAGGGGTAACCGTTTAGATTCCAAGGCCAATAATATTGAGTGCCAAATAACGCCGTTGTAACGCTCGCACTGACCGTTGCCTCTTGGGTTGTATGCAGTGGTGTTACTGTACCCAACCCCAAGTCTCGTCAGGAAATTTCTGAACTCCTCGGACACGAACGACGTTCCTCTATCAGAATGGATGAAAGTGGGGAGTCCAAAAATAGAAAAAATATTCGTCAAGCACTTGATTGCGGTTTGCGAAGAACAATCACGGCACGGGAATGCAAAGGGAAATCGACTGTACTCATCGACGATAGTAAATAGGTAACGACATCCTTTCGATGATGCCGGGACAGGCCCTTTGAAGTCTACAGAGAGGCGCTGAAAGGGAGCAGTAGAGCGGATTAGCGTATTATTAGTAGGGCTGGAAAATTGAGGTTTTATTTTTGCACAAGTTGTACACTCGGATGTCACGCGCCGAACTTCATCAATTGAGTATGGCATATTTTGTGATCGTATAAAGTGCCAAAAACGTTGAACCCCAGGGTGTATTAATGAACTGTGTATGGTCCTTAGCTCCTCCAAGGAGGAAGCAGCAGCACCACACACTCTCGACAAAGCATCGGCAACGGTGTTTTCACTTCCGGGACGGTGTTTTATATCGTACGAGAACGGTAGAAGCTCCATTTTCCACCGAATGATTTTATCATTTTTAATTTTTCCTCGGTTAGCTGGCTTATACATAAAAGATACGGCTTGCTGGTCTGTTATGATAGTAAAGTGCTTCCCAACAAGGAGGTCCCTCCATTTTCGGACACATTCAACTATCGCGTAAGCCTCTTTTTCAACTATGTGTAGTCGTATTTCAGATGGGTTTAATGATCGGGAAAAGAATGCTACAGGCCTATCAGCCTGTAGGAGAGTGCCTCCTATAGCTTTCTCTGAGGCATCGGTTTCAATAGTAAATGGTAGTTCGTCGTCGATAACCTTTACAGATGATTCGGCAACGTCTTTCTTAAGTTTTTCGAAAGAATTCACAACTATAGGAGGCATGGGAAATTGTTTATTTTCAACCAGGGGACGAATTTTGTGTGAATACTTAGGTATCCATTTCGCGTAGTAAGAAAACATACCAAGGCACCTCTTTAACGAATTTGAATCCGAAGGAGGAGGCATTTGCAAAAGAGGTTTCAAACGCTCAGGGTCAGGTTGAATAGTTCCGTCACAGATTTGGTATCCAAGCAAATTGATAGAACGAAGCGAAAACTTTGATTTTTCTCGGTTTATTTCGAGGTTGTATGTTGAGGCAGCCTTTAAGAAACGTTCCAAGTTAGCGTCATGCTCCTCTTGAGTTTTACCACAAATAGTAATGTCATCAATGTAAGAAAAAGTTCCGGATAACTTATTTTCAGAAATAAAGGAATTCATAAATCGTTGAAAGGCAGAAACCCCATTAGTGACACCCATGGGTATTCGTTTGAATTGATACAAACGATTTCCAGCTTGAAAAGCCGTGTAAGGCCGATCTTCGGGACAAATTTCGATCTGGTAGTAAGCTTTAGACAAATCAATCGTACTAAAAATATGATACTGGGCAATTTGGTTTACGAGATCCTCAATCCGAGGCAAAGGGTACGCGTCAAGTAGTGTGAAACGGTTAATGGTTTGGGAAAAATCAACCACCAATCGTTTCTTTCTATTAGGCGACGAAGTCACAACAATTTGAGCACGCCACGGTGAATAGCTGGTTTCAATGACATCGTCTTCAAGCAGTTGAAGAATTTCTTTTTCAATAAATCGGGCATCCTCCGCACGGTAGTTTCGGGATTTAGTAGCAATGGGTCTGCAATCAGGGGTCAGGTTTCGGAACAATTTTACAGGGGCACAACTGATCCTGGTTAGCGCGCAGATTTTTAAAACTTCCTGAGATCCACCAAAAGAAATAGTAATACCCCGGTGTAGTTTCAAAAACGGCATTCCGAGTATAATGTCCATACAGGAGTCAGGAAGCACAGTAAGGTCAATCTCTTTATATTCGCAACCATTGAAGAAAACGTTCTCGGTGCAATATTCAGACAGTTTAAGGGAAACGGCGGATGATGCCATAGAAATTACGGAGTTCCGTTTTAAAGTGGGCAGTCTCATTTTTTTGACAATACGGGCACTGATAAAATTATCAGAACTGCCGGTGTCTATAAGGGCAGTTAACTTTTTCCCTTTTAACTCCACAGTTTCGGTGATAGGAGGGCAACTATCACCACCTTTAGCACGGGCCCCTATGATAGCAGAAGAAGAACGTGAATGTGTCGGTAGAGTAGAACGGCAAACTTTAGAAAAATGCCCGAGTTTACCACAGCTTCGACATACCTTATTGCGGGCAGGGCAGAGGCGGCGGTCGTCCTTAAAGTGACGTCTCCCTCCACAGTTGTAACACTTGCCACGAACAGGAAGGGCAGCAGAGAACAGTACAGAGTCACACTTCATTGGAGAATCAGTTAGAGCAGAATTTTTAGAAATACCAGTGGCCTCCTCGGCAGAATCGGTCAACACATTTTTAGTTCCAGTAATAGAAGTAACGGCGGTTGCTCCAATCTGGGTGGCATACGATTCCGCGCGAAAGTGAGCTTGTTCTAAAGCCCTAGCACATTGAGTAGCGTCTGCGAGAGTTAGAGTGTCAGTTTCAAGGAGCCTAGCACGTATCAATGAGGACCGAAGACCACGAATAAATGCATCACGGACAGATTCATCCCTGTAAGTGGTGGCCGTTACGTCTTTAAAGCAACAGTCAGCGGCAAGTCGATTCAAGGCCTGAAGGTATTGGTCGACAGACTCGCTTTCTTGTTGCAAACGCGTAGAAAGCAGATGTCTAGCATGAATAACACTTGGAGACTTGTCGTAGACACCTTTCAGTAAGTCAACAGCATGTTCAAAGTCAGAACAACCCTCGATAACGTCAGCAACAGTGGGACCGATGTTTAAATAGAGAACTTCGAGTTTATCAGGGTTTAACGAAGCAATAGTTGAGAGGTAGTAATTAAAGTTACGATACCATAATCTCCAAAGCTTGCTGGCCTGTGGGTCTGCCGAGGAAACGTCAAATTTGTCCAGGCGAATTATTTTCTCCATGAGGAAAATAGAAAATTAGTTCTGTAAATTGTGGTGGTGTTTTAACGTAACTGAAGACGGAAACAAAACCTCTTTAATAGGCTTTACAGAACTAATTTCGCAACACAAGAGCATGCAGTAAACGCAAGAGCAGGTAAACAAAATGCCGAAGAAAGAAAAGAACTCAGCCTTTTTAAAGGAAAAGGAACGTGTGCAAAATCACGTGCAATAGAAATTTTTACGAAAATATAACACCCAGTGACTGTAACAAAGAAAAAGGGATCCATAATCACCGCCACACACGAGAGCAACCAAACTACAAGAAATGCCAGTTTCTTCAAGAAAACCCCTAAACAACCAACAATCCCCACACATAACCTACACGATTACTCCTCTTCTGAAGATGAAAGCCACACACACATGGTGACACCACCAAAACCTAAAATTAACCAGGCAAAACACACAACTCTAAACTTCAGGCGTTCAGGCCGAACAAGACGGCCACCCAAAAGACTTGATTACTAAAAAAAAAAAAAAAATCTCTGTACATAACAATCTGATTCATTGTCATCTGTACATAACAATCTGATTCATTGTCATCTTTCTTTTACTTAGGTTAACAGACGTCTCCTCCTACACAAAGTCCGACCCATCGGTACAACTACTCCAGCCATATTGAATGAACCCTCTCCAGTTAAAAAAAAAAAAAGCATTGTAATGTCCTGACCAATAAAAGGGAAATAACCTCCGGGTCACAGAGGTTACGGCCCCTGCGGATCCCGAGGGATGATATAATAAGAAGGGACACAGAGCACGCTAGCAGGCTTCGTCTTCGCTCTCTCATTAATCCTCAGCCATCCTGTGAATCCACGATGACAGTAGTCGATGTTTAGCAAGCATCGGTCGTCTACAACACCAAACATTACAGTACTCATAATAAGAAAATAGAAAATAATTAAGTACAAATTACTAGAATAACAGGTGAAGAGGCTCATCCCTTGTTCCCTGTTTAGGATGTGGTTTCCGGCTTTCTCTTTTCCAATCTTTTCACTCTTACGTAGCCCCCTGCGTATCAGTGGCGTTACCGCCTTGCTGGGGGTGATATGATTAAAAAAATATTCCTGTATTTTTCTTTTCAGCATTGAGAGCTGGAAAATTTGAACATATATAGTTGAAGCAATCGCCACTGTGATCAAGAGCTTTGACAAATATCTTCATAACATCAAGTTTTATAAGCAGCGGGGGAAAGACAATATTTTTCCTATTACCCAAAGGCTCATTGATGGCGTTTTTTTATCACCAGGCATCAAACTGTTTCTTGGTGGCTATTCCTTCTTTACCCAGTGATCCACTGTAGAGTACAGTACCATACTTAATCAGCTGATTTTCTCTGTGAATCAATTGCTTGTTAGTACTGTGGAATCCACCTTGTAAAGTTGAATTAAAAACGCAGTTACGATAATTTACATATCACACTTGTCATGAGTCCAGATAAAAAAAATTACGTTAGCACCGAACTTACTTCAGAACAATAACTCATATTTCCTTTAGCACAGAAGCTGGATTGAAAAACGTAATGTTAGAAGCTCGCGTTAGTCTTCGTTGATTAGTTAAACCAAAGGCACGTGAGAACATATACAAGAACGTGTTTAGATCTATTTTGTGCCAAAAATTTCAGCCATTTTTGATCCTCCTGACTTTCATAAAAGGAGAAAACTTACGACTAAATCCTCAGTGAGAATTCGAATGTCAATCGTGTGCCACTGAAATCCTCGCAACATGACACGTTGAATTTTGCAAAGTTAAGTAACTCTTACACAATTTCAAAATTACATCGTATTCTCTCACTTATACATTTATTAATATTTATTTACTCACTCACACATTTATATTAATTTTGTCAAATAAACAGTTATTCAACATTTTTTACACCCATCTTGAACTCACTTTCAAGCAACCTTTTTTCGACAAACTGTTTTTGTGTACAGTACATGTACATAAAAAGAGAGAATTTTTTCTTACATCAGTTCATGAACAGCTAATTTTAAAGTCACAATTACTTTCTCTAGTCACTCTATCAACATATATTTTCAACTTCATATTTTAACATGTTAAGAATATAAATATTATTTGTTCCGTTCTTACCAAAATCCAGAATTATCTTCGTTCATTATTTGTCCGTGTGGTCGTTGTTATTCAGCCAGTCAGTCAGTTAAAGGCCATGCGTAATACACTTTTGGGTGATCATGTCTTGAAAGAGACATGACTGACTAGTTAGAAAATTATCCTGCAGTAGGTTGCCATTTTTTTTTTTTTGCAGTAGACTGATTGCCAGCCAAGGTTATAGAATCCAATCTGTCCTGTTATTTAACCCATAACTGGAGGGAAGAGACGGATTAATACCTTTCCCAAAATGTATTTGCGCGTAAGTGAATGCAACGATTTCAACCGGAATTCGAACTTGGAACCCTGATTTCGTGTTCCGAGCCTCCTAAGCTATAAAATTTAAAGTAAGTGGGATATTAATCCGTGTCCAACTACAGTATTCTTTCACTGAAGCTTGTCATTAATCTTACTACCCATCCAGCCAATCCGAAATAAATAAATGAGACATCATACAACATACAATGTAATTTATTTCCAGAAATGTATTCAACCTATTAAAAACGTGTCACCCTACATTTGATAATGTACAGCCAAAATGTTTTCCAATTGTGTTAAAATTATTATTTTCGGTAAAATGTATGAAAATGTGGTATACTTGTAGTGAGCAAGATATACAATTAAAATTCAAATCCTGCTTTTTAAATTGTATGTAAAAGGATTTGTTTCTGATAATTGAAGATTATTTGAATTTTGATTTTAGACGTTTCGTAGTTTTCTATTAGCTGAAAAACATTTCACATCGAAGTGTGTAAATTCGTTTATTTCTAACAAAATCCTTTTACGGACCTTTTCGCGAGCTGACGCGAAGTTTGGAAATGGAAAGGCCAGAATCACATCCAGAAGTGAATGACCATTTTGAAACCCATAAACGAAATAAAAGACAAAGTAAGATTATTGCCAGATAGAGAAGACGATCGTAATTAACACGTCCCTTGACAAACGTCAAACGATCATTATTATTACTTCTCTCTTTCTCTTTCACCTCCTTCCTCTTCATCGTTCACCCGTCTACCTTTTCTTATACTTGATAACCGAACGGAACCCTTTAAGACTGAGAGATAACTTCAAAGACAATCTTACCCAACGATAACGCTTATACATACATACATACATACATACATACATACATACATACATACATACATACATACATACGTTACTGCCTACGTACACATAAACTCATTTTTGCAAAGACTACTACGAACATTTCAACGAACTCTTGATACCCTTAACTACTTACTAGTGTTTGTTAATGAACATTTAACTTCTACCAATTCATGTTATTCTTTTCTATTAATAAATTTTAATTTAAAGATACAAAAGGTATATTTTATTCTTCCACAAATTCACCTTCTGATGATTACGAATAAACCTAGAAGTTGTAGAGTGTTTGGTTATGTTTCACACAAGGTCAATTAAATAAACAATAAATATTAACCATCTCCTTACAACTACAATGGTGACCCTTACCGCCACATACTGATATCACAAAATTGTGATGTGATAGAGCAAATCTGGGACCAGATTTGGATTCAGCACCCTAAAATTAGTCTAAATCAGCTCTAATTCTTCATGCCAGATTAAAAAATTAAAAAAAATATATTGTTGACCAGTGTAATGAGTTGTGGTCATACCAACCGAGCAAAAGCGGGGGACCGGAAGTTTGCACTATAACAACCAGAAAGCAAATGAGTAAAACTAATCTCCGCGCAGGTGGATTCGCGCAGATGTTCTGGTTGAAAAACAAACATTAATCAAATATCCAATTTCCATTTCGCGAGCCTACGAGAATTTTATTTACCAGCCAATGGGAAGCTCGGAATCAAATACAAGCGTGAAATTCAAAACGAGCTTTTGATCCAAAAAGCGGAGACAAAAAGCATCATCAGACAGAAGGACTGATGGGATAGAGTTACCAGTGCCTCCCCTTGACTTAAGTCGAGCGGCTACTATGCTGCCCTCTTTCCTTCTCCCTGTCTCAAAAGTACTTACTGACCTCAGGAGTGACCTCTTCAAAGACATTCCTCACAATGCAACTTACTGACTTACTGACCTTAGAAGTGGCAACTTCAAAATGAACATTTATCACACTCCTAAGCCTTTTATCTTTTTCAGCATTATATTTTCCATGAACATTCTAAACTCCGCTGGACCTTTATTTCAAGTATTGCTTTAATTGTAAAACATTAATTGACATTTGTATATATAAATGTTATTTTATACTCAAATTGCCTTTCTTGATTTTATAATCATTTTATGAATTATAGTGGGTTATCTTCACACAAGGCCAAATTCCGTTAACCTGCAACGGTATACAATTATCCCTCATTAGAACGGAATCTTACTACAACTAGATAAAGGATAAATAAGATAAGATACCCCGTTATAGAGTAATTTCGCGTTCCGAGTCCCACAAACGAAATAAAACATTGCTTAGCATGTAGCGTAGGGGTGCATTTTCCTTGAATGTCAGGAGTCACTAGTATGGCGTAGGGAGCTGGTTAATTTTTCTTGTATTCGGCATTGTGTCAGACATAACCGAACTCTCCGCAGCTTACAAGTTTTATGCAGAGTTATAATCATCAGAATTATTATCAGAAGGTTGGTTGTCGGCAGGTTGTAATATGTGGAATTCTGTAGAAAAGTGGAATAATCTATTTAAACTTATTTATGAAGGGAACTTTGTCTCTGTGTGTGTGTGTGTGTGTGTGTGTGTGTGTGTGTGTGTGTGTGTGTTACCTATAGACTCCGAAACGACTGAACCGATTTTCTTGAAATTTACACAGTTGTACTATAAGCGTCTGCGAGTGTTCTTAGCTAGGTTTTGTGTTGAGATCCCCCAGATAAATATCGAAAATAGATAATCAAAAAAATCCAGTTATAGAAGGAGTGGTCCGATTTTAATCAAATTTGATACACCCATAGACAAAGACAAAAGAAACAATATTCAGAAGTTTGCACTTCTTAAAATAGTGCCGAAAATCGATAATATATATACATAAAAGGCAAGATGTTTGTGTGTGTGTCTGTTTATCTGCCTGTATGTCTGTATTTTTTCAGCCCCTTTATTTTAGTTTTGCTTCGGGTTTGGCTCTAAATAGGTATAATTGTAGTTCTTACTCTCAGCCATGATACCATTTAATCAGAGGACTTATTTAGCCTTCACAATTCAGTTTATGACGAAAAAAACTTATTTGATATCGATGCCAGGAAATCAAAATTTGACTTACATCCATTCATTTTTCTTTCAGTCTACGGTTTCGCTTTAACTGGAAACAACTATTGCTTTTTAGTCTTTCGTGCCAACGTCCAAAGAGTCTGAGTTCCAGGACCATGGATTAGTTTTAAAGCTTTCATTACACCCGAGCAACGCCGGGCTATACTGCTAGTAATAAATATACATTTTGAATGTTAAAATAGAATAGAAACAAAAGCGCATAGAATTGGAAAAACTGCGACCACCGAGATCAAACCAGCTCTATAAAAGAACTGAAATTCAGACATAAGAAGAAAATTCTCTGCAAACTGAAACACACGTCAAATACACCAGTTCAACAATAACTAAAATTTTAAAAGAATTAAAACTTCCCACTCAGCAAACAAACATAAGTTATATATGGTTAGGTCTTGAAGGCTGTCACAATGCGTTTAGTAAAATAAAGGAAGGTAAAGAAGTTTTGGGGTATTACCTATTTATTATACATTATATTTCGAGATCAAAATCTTCAGAATGGCAGAGGAGCGTGTGTCTGTCCGAGTGAGTCCGTGACAGAAGTTAATTCCAAAATCTACCAATAAAAATTTTACATGACGACTCCATCAATTTTAGTACAAAGTGAGAAATCGTCAAATTTATCAGAAGATAAATTCAACGAATATAATTAAAAAACAACAACAAACAAAAAAAAACGAAAAAAACAGACAATTTCAATCTGCAATAACGCTTAAAGGTAGAAAATTTTTGTTTTCTAATATTTTTGCATAACACATTTTTAAACAATTATTTTAAAATATTTTAAACATTAATTTCATGCTTAATTTGTTGCATGAACATTGAACATTGAACATTTTACCATTGCTATTAATGAAACTTGAACTCTGAATGTGCATATAAAAATTCTGCACATTATTCTATCTTTTCACACAAATTTGTATTATATATCTGTATCTGTAAATTATTGATTTATAATTCATCTTGTGTCATTGATTTCATTCAGAAAATTCTTCTTGACACGTGCAAAATGGATTTTGTTCGTGGAGTTTATTTCACACACAATCTAAACTTATTTATAAATGGAACTTTGTCTGTCTGTGTGTGTGTCTGTGTGTGTATCCGTTACCTATAGATTCCGAAACGGCTGAACCGATTTTCTTGAAAATTGACACAGTTGTACTATAAGCGTCTGCGAGTGTTCTTAGCTATGTTTTGTGTCAAGGTACTTCCGATAAATATCGAAAATAGATAATCGAAAAAATCGGGTTATAGAAGGAGTGGTCCAATTTTAATCAAATTTTATACACTTATAGACAAGGACATAAGAAACGATATTCAGAAGTTTCAAGGTTGCAGTTCTTACAATAGTGCAGAAAATCGGTAATATATATATATATATATATATATATATATATATATATAAATCGATACCAGGAAATCAAAATTTGACTTACATCCATTCATTTTTCTTTCAGTCTACGGTTTCGCTTTAACTGGAAACATTTTAGTCTTTTGTGCCAACGTCCAAAGAGTCTGAGTTCCAGAACCATGGATTAGTTTTAAAGCTTTCATTACACCCGAACAACACCGGGCTATACTGCTAGTCTTATCTAATTCAAATCCTTAAAATAAATAACGCAAACAAAACTCTGCAACTCACCAACTTCTAATATAATAATAATAATAATAATAATAATAATAGTACTTTTTCTCAATTAATTCTTAAAGAGCATGTAATGTTAATTTATGTTCCAAGTGTTTATTTCACTTTCCATGGACACAAACCGTTTTAAAGTCATAGATTCGATAATAGGCATTTATTTTACAGAACAGCAAAGTTTATAGTTTAACAGATATATCACATTAATTAACTTAAGTGAAGATGTTGTCCAAATTGTTGACATTCTTATGGTTTATACAATGGCGAGTGTTCTAAAAATAGAAAAAAGGTAGACACACTGACGCCAAGAATTTAAAATTGGGCGGTAAAATAAGGAACCGTTTCTTTTGGTAGGAGTAAGAGTAGGAGTAAGAGTAAGAAGTAGGAGTTAAGGACAGTAGTTTTGTGTAGAAGATTTAAAAAGGGGAAGACGCTAGTCAGTTGACCACTAGAGTCCAGAAGGGATAGGCTCGTTTACTACTAGCATCCCACAGTGAAGAGAATTTAGCTAGTCTGCTCCTGTATCCACACAAAATTTAAAGGTTGTAACTTGATGTAAAAACCTAAAGTTTTATACAAAAATAAACATCATTAATTCAAGTTTGTGTTATCTTCTAATTATACCAAAATCTTTTGTTTTTTTGTTTGCTTTTTTCGGAACTTGCTGGTGTCTCTTCTGGTAGAGGTGTTTGCTCATGGGGATTATTTTCTATATTGTTGTTTATGTATTACTTGGTTTCTTCCTCACAAGGATTTCCTTTCAAATAACTGGGAAGTAATGCTCTTCCATGTTCAACATTAATTGATGATAGTGTATCCGTATCATGTGAGATGAGAATTCAGTGAAAAAAAATAACACTTGAAATTTCACAACGTAACATTAAACTCGACATTTTTAAAAATCCTTGAACATATTTTTATTTAATAAATAAGTGTTAAATCTAGACTATAGATTCTATAGCTTTTTCTGTCAAATCTAAAAGAAAATTATATTTTTCTGTTTAAAGAAAAAACAAAAAATCGATGATTTAAAAATTATCCAAGAGCTTGTACTTAAAATTTAACATGTAAATGATTTTCTTAAACAATTACAAGCAGTAACACATGTAAAAAAAAAAACAAAAAAAAACCTATATATTTTTTTAATCCAAAAGGAAAAGCAGGAAGGTAAATCCCAAAGCCCCGATCCTAATTAATATTAATATTTTAATATTAAAAAATGATACAGGTGGAGGGCTCAATATAATTAAAATTATAGAGCCAATTATAAAATAAAATAAATTTCGAAGTTCAAAACAGTTGAATGATCATTTCAACATGAAATCCCTAAGAGAAGTTTCACATCTCATCGGCAACTATCAATATTCAAAATGAAATTAAAAATGAAATAAAAAATTTAAAAAAATTAAATTAAAAACTTAAGATTTTACCGGCGGAAGTTCAAAGATTTACGTCACAAAAACTAGATAGCAATCAATGTTTAGTTTTAGATTGTTGTCCAAAATCTAAAAATAGACATTGATTGCTATCTAGTTTTTTGTGACGTAAATTTTTGAACTTCCGCCGGTAAAATCTTAATTTCTTTATTTAATTTTTTAAAAATTGTTTTTAAATTTTTTTTATTTCATTTTGAATATTAATAGTTGCCGATGAGATGTGAAATGATCATTCGACGGTTTTCTCTCTGTCTGTCTGTCTGTCTGTCTGTCTGTCTGTCTCTCTCTCTCTCTCTCTCTCTATATATATATATATATAGGGTACGTATGGATGGAATAATATTCCTAGTCCAACGAAACCCTATTCTTAAAAAAGTGCTCAATACAAAGTAGAGCTAATAATATTTATTCAGAAATTATAACATGGATATGTTATAATATCACTACAAAAGTAGCTACTTTGTTTCGACACTTCTTGTGTCTTGTCAAGTGATGTGGTTTATTTTAACTTGAATGGTTTTAAAAGGTTTTTAAAAACCTTTTAAAGAGGTTTTAAAAGACAAATTAACACTTGTAACGTGCGCAGAGACACACGTACAAGCGAGCTAGACAACTGGGGCTCACACAGGCATAACTTCATATTAACGATATGGGGCTTAGCATATATATGTATATGTGTGACGTTTTGCATATGCATGCACATTTAATTTTAGCTTGTGTATTTGCGTAAGTATATATCTAATTCTGTTTATATGTTCATGCATTGAAATATGATTATGTCTGTCCCGACCTCATTCTTTCAGGGCTGGTCATGTTACGAATTCGCCTTGACTGTATCCAGTATGTAGCAATTTAGTCTGTGTACAAATAGAGCTTTAAAATTTAACAGACAAAATGACAAGTCGATAAAAGCTATATTTTGTAATTTGTGTATGTATATATGCGTGGGTATATTAATCTGTATATGTGTCTAGTTGCCAGCATTTGTGAATATACTCGTCTATTTAACCATGTGTAGGTTTATTTATTGTAGGTTTATTTATGTATGCGTCATTTCTCTTCCTCGTTTAATATATGAATATTTTTCTAAATCTAATAAATTGTTAAACTTAAATTTTTTTTAAAAATTTCGCAACAATAATAAAGTAGATATCATAGTTAATTAATAATGCTGATCTCAATTTAATCAAATCTTAATACTAATGCCCCAAGATTACTTTTAAGTCTGCCCACATATTCTTCAAATTAGAAGTTGCTTTACTCTGATCGGTCCACATTATTGTACATACAACAATGCCTCCCTGATTAAAGGGGTTTTGCTTGTTTTTACTTTTTAAAACCATTCAATTTAAAATAAACCACATCACTTGACAAGGCACAAGAAGTGTCGAAACAAAATAGCTACTTTTGTAGTGATAAACATATCCAGGTTATAATTTCTGAATATCACGTATCTTTTTTAGAAGAAAGATTTCAAAATTTAATTTGTGGATAAGTCATAAAAATTGTATTTGAATCCGAAAATTAACTGCTTTTGCAGGAATTTCCAAATCAATGTTTTTCACAGTAAAAGGACGACAATTCCCCAATTTATGACACAAGAAAAACAAACATTTTTTTTTTTTTACAACATTGTTTAAAGGTTCTAAAAACAATTAAATACAGCATTTCATAATCGAATAATCCTTTGATATTTCCTCTTAATAATAACACAAATATCACCACAATAAAACTTTGTTTATTAAAGTTAGCGACATTTTTTCATGATGTATGCTGGTTTTTTAAGCGAATCTTGACAATGGAGGGACCGATTTTTTTTACTTACTTCTGAGTCAGCTGACTGAATAGTTTGGGTGGCAGTAGAAACATTGTTTTAAATTAGAATAAAAAAATTAATGTTCCATAAAAATATAATATCAGACATTTATTACATATATCAGTTAAGTGATGAATAAGAAAATGTGTTTTCAACAGTAAATTCTGCGAGTCTGCTACCACGTGATCTTTCTTCACTGCTGAATCGCGAGGCGACCTTCACGGGGAAAAGGCAATAGGGTAAATAAATTATTATGTTCCCGACTACTAAATGTGAAATTGTACGCTAAGACACCATGTATCATTTTACCATTGATTTTTTTTTGTTTTTCTTTGAAAAATATTTCCTTTCTTTGTGTAAGTTCTATTTGTTTACCTATTTTTGTGATTAATATTCTCTTTTCTTTTTCGATATTGAAATAGTAATCATTCAAATTGAGCAAAATTATTTTCTTTTTGTACATCCTTAGAAAAAATAATCTGACTATTAGAAGAAAAAAAGAAAATTAAATCCTTTCAAAAAAAAAAAAAGGGTTCACGCTTGAAAATGTCATTGAAAGATTTCAGGTAGCTCCTCTCATTCACCGAAAAAACGGCATCAAGTGCCATAACTTAATGTTTTAAGAGAAAGATCAAAGTTTTTCTTCTTCATTATTTGAAAAAAAATTTAATCTTTTTTTTTTTTTTTTTTTTTTAATACATTCGATTTTTTTGGTTTAAAAAAATCTTACTTTTGTTTATTTATTTAATTTTTTCAACGATTGACCCGATGTTTACGACCGGTTACTATGGCAACCGTAACAATTTTTTACGCAACTCATTTTCTTGGCGTTGAAAGACTTAAAACTTTTAAGAAATTCTTGCAAAAATCAAATAATTGTCTGGTTTCTTAATAAGATTTTCAGGAGTTATTCACAAATGAATTAGCTTATGCATTTATTATTTCGCTAAAAAACAAAAAATAATGCCTATGTTATTTTTTAAGGGGAAAGCTCAAATTTTTTTTTAACTTTAAAAAATTATTTAATTTTCCATAACACGTTCAAAATTGTGGTAAAAAATCTTGTTTTGATTTTAGTTAACGAGAAAATCTTTACGAAAGTTTGCAATAAAAAATGTAATTTTACATAACTCAGTTTTTTCTGGTGAAATAAATACACATTTAATTTGGAAATTCTTGCAAAAATCAAATTATTGTCGGATTTTAATGAAACTTTCAGGACTTATTCACAAATGAATTAAATTATTTTTTAAATTATTTAGAAAAAAATTGTTTCAGGCACCTCCACTCAAATGCCATTTAAGGTAGCATTTAATCTCTAGAATTAAGATTTTTAAAATAATTTTTTATTTTTTATTTATTTATTTTTTTAACTGCACATTTTCTTTATGAAAACTTAAAAAGAGACTCCACGAACTTAATAAAAAAAATAATGAAAACGGTTTTTATCATCAAAATGTTGATGCTATTATTTATCAAGAGGAAAGATCAAATTTTGTTGTCATTATTTTTTTTTAATTTTAATCTTTTCTAACACGTTCGAAATTTCAGTTAAAATTCACGCTCCGCTATGTTTATGTAAATGTGACTATTCAAAAAAAACGTAATTTTTTTTTTTTTTTTTTGGCGTTTAAAGACACATTAATTTGAAAATTCTTGCAAAAAAAGTAAATGTCTGATTTTAATGAAACTTTCTGGATTTATTCACAAATGAATTAAATTATTTATGCAATTATTATTTTTACAAAATCTTAAATTTTTTTCTTTTACACCTGCAGTGCCCTGTAGTTCATGACATTTGTTTTTGTTTCTTATTGTTAATGGATTTGTGAAATAATCACATTTCAACGAACCTGTTACAGAAGGTTGCAGTGGTGTATTAATTATATTTTAAGTAAAATATTTTAATCGGGGATTTATTTCCGTTGTAAAAATGAGATAAATTTTTTAAATAAAAAAATAACTTCACGCATTTTCTTCATAAGTTATCAAGTTTGTATCTATTGCATCTTAGTGGGGGTGTAGGGGACTTTTAGCACTTACAATGACATACATCGTGACATTTCAAAATGACTTGGTTACTTTTAATGTTGTTTTGATTTTTTAATTCATTCCCCCCCCCCCCCCCATACCAACACTTTCTGACACCCATCTCCATTTTTAAAATAAACTCCTGAAGTTTAATTTTGGACAGTATATCAAACATCCTGTAAAATAGTTTTGAAATTTAGGTTTAAATTGTTTGAAAATTCTTTGGAAAAACTTGTAGAAGATTGAGAGCCAAAACGCACTGAAATGGCTATAAAAATAGCAAAAAGTAGCTGAAAGTTGTGAAACCATTAGCTTCAAAACCCCAATTCTGTGAGTTCTTCTGTTATTTCGTTATCACCGAGAGTATGGTATTTTGTTTAAAGTACCATTTATTGTGGGTTCAGTATGTTGAGGGGGGGGGGGCGTAAGTTGAATTTTATGGGTAGGGGCCGCAAAAATTCAGCATAAAAAAGGTTTAAAAGGTTCAAAACTTAAACGAACATTTTCTATTCAAAATGTTTATAATATTATGAAGAAAAAAGATCAAAATAAATTTTATTTATTTTATAAAATTTTTTAATCCCTTTTAAGTAACATGTTCGAAATTTTGGCAGAAAATTTTATTCTGATTTGGCGTTAGCGTGGTCGAAAATATTACGACTATTTTACAATTGATTACGTAATTTTTTTTACGTAACTCATTTTTTCGGTGACAAACACATTAATTTGGAAATTCTTGCAAAAATCAAATATTTGTCGGATTTTAATGAAACTTTCAGTACTCATTCACAAATGAATAAAATTATTTTTGAAATTATTACTTTTTTAAAATATTGATGAAAAAAAATTTTTTTTAAATCTGTTACCCCCCCCAAGTAAATTCATGAAATTTTAATAAATTTTAATTTTCTGGTATTTTCTTTTTTATTAGTTAAACGCAAAACTCATCGGGAAATATAAATCATGTATTTTCTTTATTTAAAATTATGATTCACTATACGAAAATCTGCTCCGAAGAGAAATATAAAAAATGCAATAAAACTTTGACATAATTTAATTTCATAAGCTTTTAATTGCTGGAATAAATAATAAAAATTAAGGACATTATAGTCTGAAGAAAAAAATATTTTTGACTACTAATAAAATTTTAAAAGAATTATTTTCATTTTTTTTATTATAAATAATTCATAAAGTTTTTAAAATATTTTTAAAATCTTTTAAAGAACTGAATCTTTTTTTTTTTAAGTTAAGAACTGATTATTATGCTGCCTATAAAAAAATTAATAAAAAGTTTTCACCCCGTATATTTTTAAAAAGAATAAAAAATTATTTGTGCAAATACGTTCAAAATTATAAAGTACAATGTTCAAATTTATAAAGTACGGTGTTTCATATGAGTCAAAATGATTTTATAAGTTAACAAGCGTTCTGGGTTATTTCCCCTTTAGCAAAACATAGAAGAACGCAATTTCAATTTTACGATATTTTATTATCTACGTTTCTAAAATTTTTATTTATTCAGAAAGCATATTCAAATGTCTGGCTATGAATCTAAACTAAAATTCTATAAAATATTATATGAGTGCTGAAATTATTATGTTAAATTTTTAATTTCACTATTTAGTTAACGCCAGGGTTGAGCTGGTGGAAGAGAAAAATTCAGATATCATGTGAGTCTTTACAACAGCATTTGCTACTCTCTGTAATTTCAACTTCCTTTTCTGGAAAGAATTTGTGAGCACGTTTCATTTTAGATTAGACTCAGTATTCAATAATTATTAAAATACAATCAAGCAAAACAAAATAACCCACTACTGGAAATGGAAACGAGCATGTGGTCCTTAATTAATGCTGTTAAATAAATGTTACTGATATAGCAGGTAACAAAGTGTTTGACAAAAGTGTACTGTCACTAGTGTTAGAGACCGAGTGTATAATTGAGGTATGTAAATTCCCATCTCTAGGTGAAAAGGAACAGTAATAATGTGTCAAAAAAGTGTATGCAGGAACGGGATGTAAAGTTGCAAATAGGGTTTCAAACAGCAATGTATATGTGACTAAAGATTTTCATTGAAGATTCAAATAAACAGTTCAATAAAAAGAAAAAAAAGCTTTGTATTGGCAAAAAGGATATCTACTTCCAGTATTTAGTCTTTCATTTGTTTTTAAAACACATTTTAAATTTCTTTAAAATAGAGTTAAGAAAAGAAAAATCCACTTACGATTATGTTGAAGCCAAATTTATTTTGTTTTTCAGTTTTTTAGTCTAGAAAAAGTTGACTCAACTAGAAAAAAATGTAGACAGATCGTCTTATGACGACGAAGGCCGTTACTGAAAAATTAAGTAAAATTCCACATGCAGACCCAAGTCAGCCTAAATATTAAAAACCATAATACAAATAAATATTGAGAAATCAGAAAAACAAAAGAAAATCTAAAATAAAAAAAACACCTAACAAAAATTCAATTTCTTCAAAGAAAGTCAAAATACTTCAGAGTGAAAAAATAAACGGAAGTGAAATTGATGAAATTATGATGAGTACATCATAATTTCATCCATTTCATTTTGAAAGATTCCAGCAAATCACATAGACTAACTGGCAAGAATAAGCATGGGAGGGGGTTGCTGCATAGTCTTATGTGTCAAGCAGTCATCTACATGTCAAAAATGAGGAAAAGGTCAGAAAGTTCAACACTGTTTAAGAAATAGTTTTGTTCTAAATTTCATGCTATAAACATAAAAAATAGGTGATTTACATTCCCCAGGTGTTTTTTAATTATTAGAATAAAGTTCCCTGACAGTTGTCACTTTCTAGAAATTTCAGGAAATTAATTGATGTGGGGGTAACATTTTTAAAAGAAATATATTTTCACCAAGATTTTATAAAAATTATGATTTCAAAAATAATTTCAGTAATTTGTGAATAAGTTCTGAAAGTTGCATCAAAATCCAACCATTACATGATTTTTGCAAGAATTTCAAATTAATGTAGGTACCTCTACTCATTTTCAATAACTTTTTAATTAACTTTTCTATTTTAAAAAATGTTTCTTGAAATGTTTATTTTAGTTTTTGTTGAAACTAAATGATTAAATTTACTATTTCCAGTAAGCAAAATACTCTGGTGTATTTCAAACAGAAATTATATTGATTGGAATCTAAGATTTTTCAATTTTTTTTTTTTAATTTTTCAGTTTTTTTTAGCTTCTTTTGAGTGGTTGACACATTTGTAAACAAAAGTTAATTCTCAGTTTTAAAAATCTTCCAAAAATAAAATATACATCTGTCACACATTATTATTAGTAAATTTAATGTTAAATTAATCTTATTTACAGAAGTATTAACTTATTTATAGCATGAAATTTAGAATAAAACTTTCCTAATCAGAGCGTTGAACTTTTTGACCTGTCCACTTAATGTGAGATAATTGTGTGGCAATCTCAAGTAACATAATTGTAAAAGTTTTTTCTGGTAAGGGAAAAGAGGAAGAAACCCTGAAACACATTACCTTTTAATGTACAAACAGAAATTATCATACAAAAAAAAAACTTCCTATACACAAAAATAACAATTAAAAATTACTTTTAAAATAAGGTAACTAGCTGATTTGTATTAAATTTTTAAATTTTCAATTAGTAAATATAGTCTTCACTTTATAACCCAACAACCAAACATCTACAACTCTTGTAAATATTTTAAAAATATTTTTGAAACTATAAAAATATTACAGTTGAAAAAAATGAAGACAATTCTTTTAAAATTTCATTATTAATAAAAAAAAAGTTTTTGTTTCAGAATATAATGTCTGACATTTTATTTACTAAAGCAATTAAAAGCTTATCTGATTAAACAATGTCATAGTTTTACTGCATTTTTTATTTTACTATCTAGAGCAGATTTTTGATAAAAGGGGCTAAATGGTGGAAAAAAATAATACATGATTTACTTTTCCCAATGAGTTCTGCATTTAGCTAATAAATTTTCATTACAGAATTTAATTTCTTGAAATTTCATGAAGTTATGTGGAGTTGGGGTGGTAACAGATGTAAAAAAAAAAAAAAAGGAAAATTATTTTTACCAATATTTTTAAAAACTATTGATTTAAAAAATAATTTCATTCATTTGTGAATAAGTCCTAAAAGTTTAATTCAAATCCAACAATTATTTGATTTTTTTTTTTTTTCATGAATTTCCAGATGAATGTTTGTCACCGGAAAAAAGTGTCTTATGTAATTGCATTTTCCATTGTAAACTCTCATAATGATTTGGCTCCCCGTTAATGAAAATAAAAACTAGATTTTTCTAAAAGTTCAGACATGTTAGAAAGGATTAGAAAATTTTAAAAAATAATTAAAAAAATACTTTGCTCTTTCCTCTTAATTTTGCATAAACATTTTGATGGAAAAAATTTGTTTTTATTAAGTTTGGGACCTTTTTTCTTCTTTTGAAAAAGAAAAAGGTCCCAATTGTCTTTTCTTTTTTTTTTTTTTTTTTTTTTTTCTAGTGAAGTTAAATTCATATCTATTCTCATATCTACAAAAATTAGCAAATTTAAGCACATACAAAAATAATTCAGAATTCTTTTAAAAAGCATTAGTATTTGATTTGTTCTCACCTTATTTTTGATTACTAATATATAGTTTTTACTTAAAAACAGTATTAATAACAGAATCACTATAATGCAGAAATTTAAGATTTGAAACTTTATAAATTATTCTAATTAAAATTTAAGAAAAAATACAAACAATTCTTGTAAAAATTCATTATTCATCAAAACAATTTTTTATTAAGACAATAGTGTCTGTAATATGTCTTATACAAGCAATGAAATTTTTTTCTAATTAAATAATGTCATAGTTTTAATGCATTTTTATTTTATGATGCAGTGCAGACATTGTGTATCTGGTGTTTTTGTTTTACAAAAGAAAATGAAGAATTTAAATTCTCCAAGGATTCCCACTTATAACTAAATAAACATTAAGTGTCAAAATTTCTTTAAATTCAATAAATGAGTGGGTTACAAATGTAAAAAAAAAAATCTGAATAAGTCCTGAAAATATAATTAAAATCTGGCAATTTGATTTTTGCAAAAATTTCCTGATCAGTGCATTCTTCTTCACCCCGCAAAAAGATGCTAAAATCCCCTATGCAAAAAAAAAAAACAGCTTTTTAATCAAAATTTAAATCTGTTAAAAGCGACTAAAAAAATATAAGTGTATAATAAATGGAACCACTACATCGAGTCCATAGCTAAATCCACTGCTAAGAAGGTTGGGTCACTGTGTAGGGCCAGGATGTTTTTTCCGCCTGAATCCATCCTTTGTCCATGCATGGAATACTGCTGCCATATATGATCAGGTGCACATGCTGTTCATCTCAGTGTTCTCAACAGGCTCCAAAGGAGAATCAGTAATGTGATAGGTACTGACTTGGCGGCTCAACTACAGCCACTTCCCCACCGACAAAATGTGGCCTCCCTTTGTTCTATAAATATTTTCATGGCTTCTGCTCGGACGAACTTAAGTCACTGGTGCCTCCTCAACAGGTATTTACTTGTGCAACCAGATTGGCAACTGGGTCCCACCCATTCACAGTTAGATTGACCAAATGCAGATGACAATTCTACTCCTGCAGCTTCTTCTCTCGCACTTCCCGCCTGTGGAACTATTCCATATTCTTGCTTTCCTGACGGCTACAACTTCCAGGAATTTAAATGCAATGTTGATACTCATCTATTAACTACTTGACTCTAGTTCTTTCCCCACCCCGTATATCATTTCCTTTCTCTTCACTATCTTGTAATTAATCTTTTTACACTTATGTAGCCCCCTGTAGATCAGTGGCATTACTACCTTGCTCGGGGTGATATGATAAAAAAAAAACATATTTTGATTTTTCCTTTTAATAATAGCATAAAGATTTTGACTGAAGTTTGAGACATTCTTTTACCATGCTATGCTTTCTTTTTTTTTTTTTTTTCAGTGAATTAGTGGAGGGGCCTACATTAACAATCTTTTTAAAATCTAATATCTTTCCCAGAAACGTGTGTCATACAAGGTGACCCAACCAAAGAAAAACAGAACCCATAAATAGTGTAATAAATCTTACAAAGGTCCAGTTATTTTGAAGAAACTTATTGGATTTACACTTCAGTCTTTGTACAATCATTCCCCAAAGTTTTAGGTAAATTGGTCACTTTGCATAAAATATGCTCTAAATGGGCTTTGTGGCATTGGAGGCAAACTTGCAAACATCGCGCAAAATTGTCAATTACTCAGACACATTCCTCTTTTGGGATTTCCCTGATTTTTGCTATGCTTGCTGCCTTCAGTTCTATCATTTGTGAGTTGTTCTGGTACACATACTTAGGATACCCTCACAAATAAAAATCTGGGGGTTCAAGTATGGTGACTGCAGTGCCCACTCAATGTCACACTTCCTGCTGATCAGTATTTCTTGAAATTGCTCTCTCAGCTGTATGAAAATGCTACATTTAAGAATTAATTAGATTTTATAAAAAGACTTTTTGCAAAACAATTTAACCAAAAATAAAGTCAAATACAGAAGGTGAAAACTTCCACATTTAAGAAACTTTTGTTTGGGAAGAAGAAAAGCTGCAAATTAATAAATAAACTTCAGAATGTATGTGTTGCTCACACATCAGCACACAGAATTTTATTAGTGATTTTTAGTTTCCATAGAATAAAAAAATAACTATTTGCAAAATATTAAAAAAAAAAGATGTGAGGAGTTAGTAAGAGTGAAAAAAAAATGTTATTGATTTGAAAGGACAATAAATAAACAGGATCTGATAAGAACAGATGATTTCTGAGGTTGCATTTCAATTTTTAAACATTTGGACAGGAAAGGAAGAGGCAGTTTTGTTTTTAACTTAGAATTTGCATTGTACAGTTGATTTTAGTCAGAATAAACCATATATTTTGTGAGATTTATACACTTTAGTTTTTCTGCCTTCATTTCTTCATGTTCAAAAGTCTGGTTGATCAAAAATTTCTGTAAGGCAATAAATTATGTCCATTTTTTTATAAAAGTGCATTTCATGTTTGAGATTTTTGGTGTAGCCTTAAGAAAATACTTATAAACTGCATTTTTACAAAGCTATTAGGATCTGCTTTAAAAATACTTGAAAAATGCATTGTTTTATAAACCAATTTCATAATCCTGAAGAGTGTAACTACTTACTACAGTGCCTAATAAATTTATATTTTTTTCTTTTGCAGTTTCCATTTTTGAGAGTACGCCAAAACCAGGATAAATATGCACAAAAAACAAAGGCATTCTTACATTGAATATCATGAACGGGTAGTTCACTTTAATTCCAGTCAGAAGAGACACATCAGCAAACATACATGACAAACCATTTACTGTGAAATCTGAGGAAATAATGTTTGATGAATACCAATTTCAAGACATTCTATTCTAATAGACACAGGAGAGAAATCTTTGTATTGTGAAATCTGTGTATTTAAGTGCTCTCAAAATTCACATCTCAACACAATGTTATACACACTGGAGAGAAAACAATCTGTGTGAATTCTGTGGAGTAAGCTTTTGTATTAATCCTCACTTAAAACACACACTGTATAAAAAACTATTTCACTGTGAAATAAGGTTTTCTTGGAATTCACATCTCAAAGAACACATGTTTAAACACACTGGAGAGAAACCCTTTCATTGTGAAATCTGTGGAGTAAGGTTTTCTGTTAAATCCTCAATCAAAACACACATGTTAACACACACTGGAGAGAAACCCTTCCACTGTGAAATATGTGGATTTAAGTTTTCCACAAGTTCACATCTCAAGCAACACATGTTTACACACACTGGGGAGAAACCCTTCCACTGTGAAATCTGTGGAGTAAGGTTTTCTGTTAAATACTCACTCAAAACACACATGTTAACACACACTGGAGAGAAACCTTTCCACTGTGAAATCTGTGGATTTAAGTTTTCTACAAATTCACATCTCAAGCAACACATGTTTACACACACTGGTGAGAAACCATTTCATTGTGAAGTATGTGGAGTAATGTTTTCTAGTAAATCATCACTCAAAAATCATATGTTAACACACACTGGAGAGAAACCATTCCACTGTGAAATATGTGGATTTAAGTTTTCGCGAAAAGCAGATCTCAAAAATCACATGTTTGTACATACTGGAGAGAAACCATTCCACTGTGCAATCTGTGGAGTAAGGTTTTCTCGGAATTCAGATCTCAAAAGTCACATGGTTGTACATACTGGAGAGAAACCTTTTCACTGTAAAATCTGTGGAGTAAGATTTTCTCGGAATTCAGATCTCAAAAGTCACATGGTTGTACATACTGGGGAGAAACCTTTCCATTGTGAAATCTGTGGATTTAAGTTCTCTCGGAATTCACATCTCAGACAACATATATTTAAACACACTGGAGAGAAACCCTACCGCTGTGAAATCTGTGGATTTAAGGTTTCTCGGAATTCAAATCTCAAAAGTCACATGTTAACACACACTGGAGAGAAACCATTCCACTGTGAAATCTGTGGAGCCAGGTTTTCTCATAATTCAGATCTCAAAAATCACATGTTAACACACACTGGAGAGAAACCTTTTCACTGTGAAATCTGTGGAGTAAGTTTTTCTCGAATTTCATATCGCAAAACACATATGTTTACACATACTGGAGAAAAACCATTCCACTGTGAAATCTGTGCATTTAAGTTTTCAACAAATTCTGGTCTGAAAAGGCACATGTTAACACACACTGGGGAGAAACGTTTCCATTGTGAAATCTGCGGATTTAAGTTTTCCACAAATTATGGCCTGAAAAGACACATGTTAACTCACACGGGATAGAAACCTCTCTACAATGAAATATGTGGAGTAAGATTCTCCCTTACATCTTCACTCAAAACCATGTTAACAGACACCGGAGAGAAACCTTTTCCCTGCAAAATCTAATGATGTTAATTTTTCCCAAATCCATGTCTCAAATAACACATACTGGAGAGTATCTTTACCACTGTGAAATATGTAACATCTTACAGAACATGTATTAGCACATACAGGAGAGAAACCATTCGAATGTTAGCTGTGATGCAGAATATTTATTAGCAGTATGAATTTCTAAGCATACAACAAGACGTCCTGGATAGAAAACTTCCTGCTGCGAAGTCTGCACAAACATCTGTTTACATACTCCTTAGTATTATGCATTAAATAATATACACCTATGCAAATGTTTTCATCTATTAAGTGTGTTACACAATGTTTGTTCTTACAAAAAGTAACATAAAAATGTTTTGGACATGTTTCAAAAATATACCTAAAGTAGGGCAGAAAATTCTCTGGTGGTATCAAATACCACATGTTATGGACCAAAGCATCAAGCATTACATGTTTGTAACTAAGGTTAGCTGTCAAGTTGAGCTGTCTTTTGATCTGAATAGCACATCATGCATTCATGATCAGCAACTTTAGATTTGAATGACTTCACAATAGAAAGAGTTTTGAAAATGTTAACGACAATGGAACAAGAATTTTAAAGTGGATGATCTATAGGATATATAAAGATATTCAACTAGCTTAAGATCCCCCTCATATGTTGGCTCAGAGTTAAGTGTGGGATGAACCTAGTCAGACTCAGATTTTCTCAAAAATATGTCTGTATAAAGTAAACGAACAGTCAGAATTTATTCAGTTATTCTCAAAAAAATCTTTCTGTCGGCAACTGACCAGGAAGTGTGAAAAAGATAAAATTAGACACGTCATTATTAATGCATAGTTTGCTTCAATGATATCATTGTTTACCATAATTCCCATTAAATAATAGCCCTCCATATTAAAAGAGTTTTATTTTTTTTTTATTTTTATTTTTTTTTAATCATCTCACCCCAAGCAAGGCATTCCACTGCCACTATTGCGCATGGGGCTACATAGGGGAAGGTAAAGAGAAGGAGTGGATAGACATAGGGAATGTCAGGAGAAAGGTGACAGATGAGTAAGGATAGCGAGGATGAGGGTCGGGCAGATGGGAAGAGTGCTTGATAGAATGGGAGCAGGTTAGTGTGTTAGGAGGTGTGTATTGACCTTACATTTAAACTCCTGGAGATTGTAGCCGTCGGGGAAGCAATCGTTTGGAAGAGAATTCCACAGTTGGGAAGTGCGAGGAAAGAAACTGTTGGAGTAGAAGTTACGGCTGCATTTTATCGGTTTCACTGTAAAAGGGTGGGATCTAGTTGCTAATCTAGTATCTCGTGCAAATTCGTATTTAGGGGGCACCAGTGATCTAAGTTCATCGGATCAGAAGCCGTGAAAGTATTTATAGAAGAGACACAGGGAAGCCACGTCTCGCCGGTGGGAGAGAGACTGCAGGCGGTCTGCCAAGTCGGTATCTATCACATTACAGACCCTCCTCTGAACCACTTGGATTTATCCACTTGGATTTCATTCACAGCGTTATTCCAGTTCTGATGTTCAACAATTAAAGAGCTTAACATTCTCTGGGTACATCTGCATTGTCTGACTATAACCAGTACCCCCTCTACTGAAGACCAGACATCATTTTCAATTTGTTCTTCATTATCTCAAGATTTCTGTTTCATTTTGCAAAAAAATAACAAGGTATGACAAATTAAAACCAAACTCTATGATTGAAACAATTTGAAACACTTATGGAGAAGGAAATGTCATATAATCACCAAAATACCATCCAGAAATCTAAACGTAATGGTTGAAACCTATGGATTTAGAGTGTTTTTTTCTTCTTCAATGGTATGTATGCACTCAATATCATCAAAAAGACATTGATAGTACTACATATCCTGAATGATGAACATGCTACCATGTTTGAAGTTTCTCAAACTACTGAATGGTAAAATTTTACTTCAGGATAACAATTACAAGCATTCAGAATTAAGTCATTTTCAGCTGCTTTCTTAAATATTATTGACAAGTTCTGTCAATTTTTTTTGTTAAATCTTTCAAATTTCTGAATAGATTATTTTTGTTTTATCATTAAATTTGCCATAGTTCATATTAACTTTTATATAATTTTTCATTTCTTCCCAAGTATTTTTGAATAACATTATAATGATGTCAATGATTGTTTGTGCAGTTATGCAGCTAGCCTTTAATTCTGGCATGCTCACTTATTCAGAAATTTGAAAGAAAAAAATTTATAGACAGAAATTGTTTATATTATTTAACAAAACACATACACATTATATAAGTAAAAAACAGGTAGGAAAAAGTGTCTTCAATCTAACATGTTTCCCTTTAACAAGCTTCTTCAGAGATTTTTTTTTAAAGATGAGTGATTTTAAAACATTTTTAAAATCTAAAGAGACAAAATATTGATTGAGGTGTGATTTCATTGGTCAGATATGTGTCACATAATTAAGCGATAGATTAATATTTTTAATGTAGAGAAAAAAGAAAAAACAAACTTATGCCTGTTTATATGTGTGTGCCATGTATAATAAAAGCAGTAAATTTTTATTTTAAATGTAAGTATGTATGCGAAAATAATGCATCTGTCAAGTGTAACTAAAATATAGATGAAATTAAGTATATTTATATGTTGGTAACATTAGTATGTGTGATTAGATTAAAAACACTTTTTTCCCTACCTGTTCTTTACTTATTCTATTCATATAGAGATTTAACTGATTATGCTACCTTGGTTTTAATGTTTAGGTATCTTCAGGCAGTATATATTACCTGATTATCCAATGCTTTTTTTTGAATGCATAACAGGAAGTTCAAAATAAGAGAGGAGTTAGTTAAGACTAGCAAAATAATATTGTACACACTTTCATCCCGGTTTGTACAAACCAAAAATGTATTTGCTAAAGTGTATACATCCTGACATTTATTTCAAACATTTCATAACATCTGAAGATACCATAAGGTTGAAAGGTAGTGTAATCAGCTGATCTTCCTAATTAGAATATACATCTTTTAATTTTAATTTTTTTCTTTGAATATGTATTGAGCACTTTTTGATACAGTTTACTGGTCTAATTTGACTATGACCAATAACTGGTTTATATATATATATATATATATATATATATATATATATATAAATGAATAAGAACAAAGAAAATAATTGCAACATTTAAAACATTAATTTAAAACAGTGCCCAATATAAAACTAGAGCAATGAATATTTATTATTAATTATTACTTTAGAACATGTACAAACGACTATAAAATTGTACATTTTGTTTCAACAGTGAAAGAACAGTCTCATTTGGTAGTTAATAATGATGATATGCATTATATTGAAAAAAGATTTTTAAAAACACCACTTCCTTTTATTTTTGAAAAAAAATTTTTTGTATGAAGAATTTGAGTTTTGTTTAACAAAATATCAACTTTTGTGGGTTATTTAATGCTGAAAGGGTGGGGTTTTATGTTTTTTTTTTTGTTTTTGTTTTTTGTTTATCGTGAGAAGGCGAACCCAGTCAGATTTTAATGAAACAAATTTTTTTTTTTAATTTTAGAAAACTGAAAACGTTTTCCAGTTTTGTATTCATAAAAATTTTGCTGAGAATATATATATATTTTTTATAGAAGGTTATGGTAATAATTTTTTTGTTAATATTTTTCCTTAAAAAAGTATATATTTTTTTTAATAAAAGTTTATTTTTCTGTATATATTATAAAATTTTATTTTATTTTTGATACTTCCATATTTTGATACTTCCATATTGTTTTTTCCAGTTTGGGGGCTAGCTATTTGCCCATAGCTGGGACCCTAACAGGTGCTAGCACTTTGGGTCAGTGTGGACCTGAGAAAAACAGCAATTAAGAGGTGGTTCCATGCTCCTCACAGCCTCCCAATCAGAGGCCTTGCTGCTGGACGCATTTTACAGTCATGCCCAGGACCTATAGTCTGTGGTATTGGTTTGGGTTAGTCTTAGTAGGCATCTCCATCAATAAATTTGTTTTTTTTTTTGTGACATTATATTTGTTGTATATTCCTATTTCTTTAAGAAAGTTCATGATCTTTTTGGCTTTTAATTCTTTAAAAATTCTTTTAAGATTTCTTTTATTAAAAAATTTTCTTCTCAAAGGGGCTATGTTTTTACAATCTTCAAATATGTGTTTTATTGTCAATATGGATCCACATGTACACTTAGGTTGTTGTTCTTCCTGTTTCAGTAAATAGTTGTATGTGAGTTGTGCATGTCCTACGTGGAGCTGATTTAATATGATCTCTTCTCTTCTGTTTGTTTTTTTTTTCTTCCTGCTTCCATTTTTCTAGGTTAGGTCTTATTTTGAAGAGTTTATTAACTTTGTTCATTTCCCATGTCTGTTGCCATTTCTTTTTTAGGTGTTTGTTTATTGTTGGTTTTATGTCAGGATAGAGAATTTTGATTATTTATTTTTTTTTATTTATTTATTTTTTTTTTGTGTAGTCATTTTCGGGGATGATTTTGCTGATTGATCTGCTTTGTCTCTTCCTTTTATTCCCATATGACTGGGTATCCAGCAGATTATAATTTGTGTTTTTTGTTCTAGGCTATTAATTCTATGGAGTAGGTGTAATAAGTGATTGGTAGAGTTTACAATTGAGTGGAGAAGTCAGATAAGCTTGTAGAAAAGCTTTATTCAACTAAGAACTGGTGTTAGGGGTATCCACAGCTAATATGGCCTTTCACCAGTCAACTAAACAAAAGGGGAACAACTCGTTCCAAGAAAGTAAGGGAGATTATATAGTTCCTTTCTTTATCACCACATTCTCCACCGCCCAGGAAACTCCGGGTTCGTCAATCTTTTGGGAGCGGAAGGGTTCAGCGACTCTCAAAAGGGTATCTCCAATTAAGAGTCCCGTAGAATCCTTTGATCAAGCTGAAAACAGAAAAGAAATGAAAACGAAAGTTTAAAGTTGATAGTTCTCAGTTAAATAAGGAGGTTTTCGACGGGTTCTACTGGAACGTTGAAGGTTTTGTGAGTCAGCATCTTCTGACAAGGTCTCCTGAGAATCATTCAAGAGTGGCGGAAGAGAAGTAGTAGGAACTGAATTCTCTGCAGCAAAGTTTTCAGAAGTACTCTGTAAAGATGAAGGAGTGTTAGACCGGTTAGGGTCATCCAGTTCTTGGGAGTCCCCTGGCATAGGGTCTGGTTCCGCATCTAAACTGTTCATTCTATCACCAAGAGGAGCTATGTGATGCAAGGACACAGTTGTTTCTCGCCCATTATTGAAGCGTACATGGGCATAGTTTGGGTTGACTTCAAGTATCTCAACGGTCTCCACCTGGGGCTCATATTTACTTCCACGTAAATGGCGCTTCAGGAGAGCTGATTTGGATCTTGTTAACCATGTAGGTATGGACTCTCCTGTAGCTGATTTTCTTTGGAAATTGAATAGCCATTCATGCGGAGTACAGTTAATGGAAGTGGAAAGTAATGAGCGGATGCAATGGAGAGCCACATCCAGCACCTTTTCCCAATTAGCAATAGAGAGATTTCTTGATTGGAGAGCCAGACTCACCATTTGCCAGATGATGCCGTTGTATCTCTCTACTTGTCCGTTGCCTTGAGGGTTAAACGCAGTTGTTCAACTGGTAGCGATGCTTCGAGAATGTAGGAATCTTTTTAGTTCCTCTGACATGAAGGCTGTTCCTCGATCTGAGTGCACAAAAGAAGGATTTCCAAAAACAGATAATAGATTAGTTAGGTGTTTAATGACAGTCGCAGCAGCCACATCGGCACAAGGGAAAGCGAAAGGAAAACGAGAGTATTCGTCAACCACTGTTAGTAAGTAGCGATTTCGGGAACTTGAAGGTAAAGGCCCCTTGAAGTCAATACTCAATCTCTCAAAAGGTTGACTCGCTTTTATGAGTGTCTGAGGTGCTCTTCCAATGAATCTAGGCTTAATCTCAGAACAGACTTGGCACGACCGGACTACTGCTCTTACATTTTCTACGGAGTACGGCATATTTTTGCTTCTGACAAAATGTAGCATTCGGGTTACTCCTGGATGACATAAATCTTCGTGCAAGCCGTGTAACTTGTCCGCAGTAGTAGTAGAAGAGCAAATCCGGGATAGGGCGTCAGCAGCTGCAATCTGTTTTCCTGAACGATATGCTATATCATAACTGAAACAAGCAAGTTCCAATTTCCATCTTGTGATCTTTTCATTTTTTATCTTACTTTTAGGATTGAGCATGAATGAGACTGACTTCTGATCGGTGATCAACTTAAAGTGCTTTCCAAGTAATAAGTGTCGCCATTTTCGAATCGCTTCTACAATAGCGTAGGCCTCCTTTTCAACTGATGAGTGCTTTTTCTCAGCCGAAGTTAGGGTTCTTGAAAAGAAAGCTACTGGTTGACCGTTTTGGGTTAGGGAGGCAGCAATAGCATGTTTTGAAGCATCAGTTTCGATTTCAAAAGGAAGAGAAGAGTCTATAGCTACCAGGGACGATTTAGCAATCTCCTGTTTCAGGCACTTAAAGGCCTCTGTTTGTTCCTTAGAGAGAGGATAACGGGTAACTTTTGTTAGGGGATGTAGTTTTTCAGAAAAGTTCGGGATCCACCGAGAGTAGTGAGAGAACATCCCCATAGCTCGTCGAAGAGAAGGAAGGTTTTGAGGTACTGGTAAGTCCATCAATCCTTTTAGTCTATCAGGATCGGGTTTTACCGAACCCTTGCTTATCATATACCCGAGCAAATCTATAGAGGTAAGCGAGTAAAGACACTTGTTTTTGTTCAGTGTCAGACCGTACTTTACCACGCTATTCATAAACTCTTTCAGATTCAAGTCATGTTCAGCTTGATTTTGCCCACAGATGGTAACATTGTCGATGTAAGCGTAGGTTCCGTTGAGGTCATCTCGCTTGATGATGTCGTCTATAACCCGTTGAAAGCTCGCTACTCCATTGGTCACTCCGAATGGGATTCGGCAAAATTGGTATAGGGATCCAGCAGCTTCAAATGCAGTGTATTTTCGCTCTTCTGGTTTAATAGCGACCTGGTGATAGGCACTGGTTAAGTCAAGGGTGCTAAATACTCGGTAACTGGCAATTTCGTTTACCATGTCTTCTATCCGCGGAAGAGGATAAGCATCCAGGAGAGTGAACCGATTTATGATCTGGGAGTAATCCACAACAAGTCTCTTTTTGTGATTTTCGGGGGATACTACAAGTGTTTGAGCGTGCCATGGAGATTGAGAAGGCTCTATAATGCCTTCCTTAAGCATCCGGGAGATCTCAGACTGAATGAATTTAGTGTCTGGTATGCTATGTCTCCGGGATTTAACTGCTATTAGACGACAGTCTGGGGTTAGGTTCGTAAATAGAGATGGGTAGGGGATATTTTTAATGGCGGTAAGTCTACAAACAGTAAGAGGTGGAAGCGGCCCTCTGAAAGGTATTTCCACAGAAGAATGTTCGCATAGAAAACTATGTCCAAGAATGACGTCACAGCAAAGGTTAGCCATCACCGATAACTTAATATTCTTGTATTCTCTACCACTCAGGTGGAGAGATACTATGCAATGTCCAAGGGTAGTAGAAGAATGGGAACTGCTAGCCATTAAAATTCTTTCAGAACTTGGCGTAACTGTCAACCCGAGCCTTTTAACTTTATCAGGGTGGATAAAATTTTCTGAGCTTCCTGTATCAACGAGTATCTTTACAGGTTCTCCTTTAATTTCTCCACACATGGACGAACGAGAGAGACTAACTGAGAAGTTAAGAGTAGACGAAGCAAGCAAGGACTTACCGTAGTTGGTAGCAGCCGCCGTATGGGATCTGCAGACACGAGCGAAATGCCCTTTCTTTTTACAATTTTTGCAAATTGAGTTTCTGGCTGGGCATCTGGGCCTGTCGTGCCTCTGGTTTCCACAAAAGAAACATTTCTGTCCGGAAATAGCAGCTACAGTAGGTTGCTCATCGCACACGGATATACAGTCGTCCGTTTCTTCGGTCCGAACAGTAGATACCGAAGCAGTTAGGGAGTTCTGTTGAGAATACGACGCTAGTTGCTTTTGTGCCGTTTCTAGTGTGAGCGCTTGCTCATAGGCCATATTAAGGTTTAGAGTTTTATTTTCTAGAAGCCTCTGCCTGATACAGTTGGACGTAATTCCATTAATAAACACATCTCTGATGTATTCGTCTCTCACTTGTGTTTGCCGTAACAGCCTGAAAATCACAGTCTTTAGCGAGTCTTTTTAGTGATTGTAGATACTGGTCTACGCTTTCGTCCGTTTGTTGCCGACGAGTAGCTAACAAATGTCTACAGAAAACGCTATTTTTAGGCTTCACAAAGATTTCTTCAAGAACATTCATAGCCGTACTGTAGTCATGTATATCGGAAATGTGTTTGAAAATAGCCGGAGAAAGGAGGTTGATTAACAGTTTAAATTTCAATCTGTCTGTCATAGAAGTAGGTTGTTGAGTTTCAGAGACCGCCTCCAGGAAGATATTAAAAGTCGTTTTCCAGTGTCTCCACGTGTCTGCAGCTTTGGGCTTAGACGGGTCTAGTTCGAGTTGTTCCGGCTTGAGAAACTTTTCCATTCCGGTTCTTAGTTGAATAAATTGTAATAAGTGATTGGTAGAGTTTACAATTGAGTGGAGAAGTCAGATAAGCTTGTAGAAAAGCTTTATTCAACTAAGAACTGGTATTAGGGGTATCCACAGCTAATATGGCCTTTCACCAGTCAACTAAACAAAAGGGGAACAACTCGTTCCAAGAAAGTAAGGGAGATTATATAGTTCCTTCCTTTATCACCACAGTAGGTTTTAATTTTTTTTTTTTTTTTTTTTTTTTTTTTTAATAATAATAATTGGTATGAAGGCTTTAGTGTGCAGTCATAAGCAGGGTTTGAGTGGTAGGAATTTAGTTTAGTGAAATATTGTAAAGCCAGTTTTTCTTGCCTTAGGCTTAATGGTAGTTCATTGGCTATTATGTATAGGCTCTCTATTAGGGAGGTGGGGGAAGCACCCAGTGCGATTCTCATTCCTTGATGGTGAATTGTATCTAGTGTTTTTAAATACGTTTTTCTGGCAGTTCCATACACTATAGAGCCATAATCCAATTCGGAGTGTATTATTACCCTGTAAAGTTTTAAGAGTTTTTGATTTGCTCCTTATTTCATGTGAGCCACTACACATAGTAGTTGTCGTGCTTTGTTACATTTTGTCTGGAGTTTTTTTATGCATGGTATAAAAGTCAGTTTTTTAAAGAAAGTTATTCCAAGGAATTTATATTCTTCGACTACTGGTATTTCAATGTTATTTACTTTTAAAACTGGATCTAGATGTAGCTTGCGCTGTTGGCAGAAATGGACGGATTTAGTCTTTGTTTTGGATATTGTGAAGCCATTTGTTGTTGTCCAATGGAGTATTTTGTTGATATATTGTTGTAGCTGTCTCTGTATGGTATTCATGTGCTTTGATCGGTAGCATATCATAAAATCATGAACATACAAGGATCCGTTTACCCCTGGGTTGAGGCAGTGGGTGATATCATTAATTTTAACACTAAATAGTATCACTGCTAAAATGCTCCCCTTGTGGGATTCCTTCAATTTAATAGTTTGGTTCTGATATGGTTGGACCTATTTAACTCTGAATGTTCTTTCTGAGAGGAAGTCCCTGATAAATAATGGTAATCTGCCTCTCAGTCTAAGTTTGTGTAAGTCTTTTAGTATTCCATGTTTCCATGTGGTGTCGTACATGTTTTCTATGTCGAAAAAGACAGCTACTAAGTGTTCCTTTTTAATGTTTGCTTCTCTAATAAACATTTCCATTCTTATTAGATGATCTATTGTGCTCATTCCCTTTCTAAAACTGCATTGGTATTTGGTTATTTTGTTGTTTTTTTCCAAGTACCAGAACAATCTTTTGTTAATCATTCACTCCATGATCTTGCACAAGCAGCTTGTTAAAGAAATTGGTCTGTAATTTTGAGGATCACTATGATCTTTTCCTTGTTTAGGGATTGGTATGATGGTGGTTTGTCTCAATGAATTTGGGATCTTTCTAATTATCCAGATTTTATTTTATGTATGTAAGAGGTAATCTAGGGATTCTTGTGGGAGATGTTTGATAAATTCATATTGTATTCCATCTGGTCCCTCTGTTGTATTGTGGGAAGTTTGGATTGATTCCTTGAGTTCTGTCATGTTGAATAACTTGTTATAGTCTTCCATATTTTTGGATGTGAAATTAAGTTTTATTTTTTCCTCTTTTCTTTTTATATTCTGGAATTTCTGGTTTTTATCTGCCTTGGAGTTTTCTAAATAGGTTTTGGCTAATAGATTGACAATTTCTGATTTGGTAGTAGCATTGTTTTTTCCTGTTCCAAGGTGCCTTATGGGAAAGGATTGATGTTTTCCTGATATTTTCCTTATCATGTCCCACATTTGTTTAGGTTTTGTGTTATTGTTTAGGTTGTTTATATATTTTTCCCAGCATTCTTTTTTTGCTTCTTTTATAAATCTGCGTGATTTTGCTCTAAGTTTTTTGTATTTGTTTAAATTTTGTATAGTTGGTGTTGTGTTGAATTTACATTGGAGAGTTATTGCTTCTTAGCATTCCTTATTGTACCAAGGTTTGTTTCTTTTGTTTTTGGTTTACCCTTTAGGTATGTATTTGTTTGCTATCTTGGTGAGGGTCTCTATAAAAAAGTTCTCTTCTGGATCTTGGTTTCCTTTTTTAATTAGTCTCTTTTTGCATCCTCTTTGGTATTTCTCCCAGTCTGTTCTTTTCAGCTTCCATCAAATGGGGGATTCCTTGTTTGGTGTAGAGGTTTCTAACACAATTGGAAAGTGGTCACTATCACATGGGCCTTCATAATTGTTCCATTTAAAGTCTAAATATAAGGTGGGGTTGCAGAGTGTAAGGACTAGTGTAAGGACTATAGCTGTATATGTGCCTGATGCCAGGTGTAGTTATGTTTGTTTAGGAGACATAGATTGTTTTTCATTATTCTGATGCCCCACCAACAGGACCATTTCGTATGAGAAAAAAAGATATTAAAAAGTGGGGGAAGAGGGTAGAAAAGGTCAGAAAATAAGATAAGAAATTGAGAAACAAAAAAGAGGAAAGGGAAAGATACAGAGGAAATAGAAAGTAAAGACGAAAATAAGTGAGAAATTATTGAGAGGAAAGAGCAAATGGAAACGGCCGAGAGAGAGAGAAATTTAAAATTTTGGCTGGAAGTGAATTGTAGACTCACTGATATTGGTTACATGGTGTCTGGGCTTTGGGCATTTAAAAAAACAATTAAAATCTTTTTACCTCATTTAAAAAAAATTTCCCAAAAATAAAAGGAAGTGGTGTTTTTTTGTTTTTTTTTTGTTTTTTTTTTCAATATAAGATTTATTACCATCATTATCAACTACCTGATGAGACATTGTTCTTTAGATGCTGAAACAAAATGTACAATTTTGTAGTAGTTTGTACAGGTTCTAAAGTAATAATATATTACTTTAACAAATAAATATATATATATATATATATATATATTGTAATTTTGTTATTACAATCATTTATAAAAGCATTATATCATAATTATTTAATTCTGATTCAAAACTAAATGTTCCAACCCCTTTACTCATAAGGTAGTACAAAATCTAATCTAAAAAATCCTAAGATCCAGCCTGCTTTTAAAAATTGTCTACCCATTTAAATAATGTCTGGTCTCACAATGTATCCTACCTAGACAAAATAATTCTCTTCAAAATTTAATAATTACAATGTTTCATTTATAACGTATGCTTCAATATAACATAAAAATTATTTTACTAAAATAAACGACCCACACAATACTTGCTTTTTTTTAACTTCAATATACCTTAGTGTACCATAATTATTTAATCCTAATTCTAACTTAGACATTCCAGCTCATTTACTCATGAGGTAGTCAGTCAGTTAAGTGCCATATGTGAAACACGCTTGGGCAATCATGTCTCGAAGGAGACATGACTGACTGGGCAGAAGATTATCCTGCAGTAGGTTGCCATTGCTTTCTGCGGTAGACCGGCTGCCGACCAAGGCTATAGAACCCAATCTGTCCTGCTATTTAACCCATAACTAGAGGGAAGAGACGGATTAATACCTTTCCCAAGGGTATTTGTGCGTAAGTGAATACAATGGATTCAACTGGAATTCGAATTCGGCTCCCCGGTTTCTCGTTCCGAGCCGATATCCACTGTACCACAACGCACATCCATAGTACAAAAGGTAGTACAAAATCTAATTAAAAAAAAAAACAACCTAAAATCCAACCTGCTGTTAAAAATTGTCAACCCATTTAAATAATCTATGGTCTCACTATGTATCTTATCCAGACAAAATTAAAATGTGACATGCCTAGACACCAGGCCATCCTGCTTCGCTTCGTGACTTAAATCTTCAAATCCATAGTTACCTAATTCTCATTTTTGATTGAACAATATTGACACACCTAAAAAGCATATTCTTCAACTATCACTCCTTAATTTTCTAAATAACCATAAATTTATCTTATATTTTCAAAATCTTTTTCACCATTTTATTTTAAAATATCACCTGAAAAATAGTATTATTCTGAAACATGAAAATTTTTGTATAGTGATATAATGCTTTTATAAACCATTGTAATAACAAAATTACAATATTAAGCTCTACTCTGTATCGAGCACTCTTTATAAAAGTAAATGCTTAAACAGTGGGTTTTAACCTATGTGTTCTTTCACTTTCTTTATATGTATAATAATACAAATAGTATTTGTCAGATGATTGATGTTATATTCACCACCTCAACTTCAAAGTTTTGTAGACTAACTTTTTGTTCAGTTGTTTATATTATTATGTTTTGTAGTCCTTGAACAATAAGTTGATATTTAAGATTTAACAATTACATTTATCTTCTTAAATACAATTGGCATGTGTGTCTTCATGGTAAAGTTGTCATGCTGTTGAAGTAAGCAGAGTTGAGTCGAAGTTACCTTAAGACATAAGGCTTTAATAAAGAACAAACAAGGACTGGTTATCTTCTACTGAAGAGTTCTTGGACAAAGGGCAGATAAACATACTGAAAAAAGAAGAGTTCAAGCAGAGATCGTTGAAAGAGAGGTAATTGGATATTTAAGTAAGAATATGACTTTCTCTCAGCCTTATAAATTTTGAGTTCCAAATATTGATACGGGGAGGTAATATTTTGATTTTACTAGTTAGATTTAAAGTTAAAAAATTGTAACAGATTTAGAGTGCAACACTTACTGAAGAGTAAGGTAATTTTTTTTTTTTTGATATTATGTCATGTTAGTCAAGTGCATAAGATAATGTGTTAATTTTTTAGTTCTCAATATCGAGCTGGTTTGCAACACTCTCAACAACTCAGTACATCTGGGGTTTCTGGAACTGATGTAAAATTTTTGGTATCGACTGATGGATGGAATCTTTTGTTATCCATCATGTCTATTTCTGCAGGGTTGTTTTCATTTATTTCTGTGATGCGGTTTTCCTCAGCTACATACTGTTCTTCAGTTATTGTAGTATGTTGTCCTTTGGTTGATGCAGTGATTTCCTACTCATTGTCTGTAGTGTCGCTGTCAGTTGTCTATTTATTTAGTGACATGTTCCCTATTGGACTTATTTCACATGTAGAAATTGTTGATTCTCTTCCATCATCAAAACCCACATGGGCATACTGCAGATTTTCCTCTACTAATTGCACTTTTTCAACTAGAGGTTCATATTTGCTAGCACTAGTGTGACATCCCAATAGTATTGAACCTGGTTCAGCTAACTAAGAGAGTACAGAGTGACCATTAGGTGAGTATCTCATGAGGAGTTGCATTAGTTGCTGTACAAAGCAGAGATCTGATTGAGTGTAATACTACAGTTTTCCATTGGGCTTCTAGAAGCAAGAGCTAGTCTTACATATTTCCAGACAATACCATCATAGCATTAGCATTGGGCATTCCCTTGAGAATTATATGAAGTCGTCTGGCTTGTAGCTATGCTTAGGCTGGTGTTATATATCTAAACAGTAAATATATGTGCTGTGGGCGTAAAAATGCGAGAATAAAGAATAAGAAAATTTTTGGTGCAAGAAATACACACATAAAATATTTATTTCTCTTTTTAAATAGACAAAGGCAGTTATAATGTGGAAAAAAGAAGGCAGGTTAACAAAGTTCATACAAGGGGATTATAGCAATATACACAAACAGAACGATTCACTTATCAAGGGTTTGAAGTTCGGTCATGTGGCATCGAAAAGTTTATCCATAGTAGTGGCACAGGTTCCTCTTAGTGGGTAAGGGAAGACTGCTGAATTGTCATTTCTTTGCCTTTTTTTATTCCTTCGGGGTGGCTCAAAACAAGCAGCCCCTTTTGTTCCTCGGGAGAGTTTGTGATTGGCTGTAAAATTGATTCAGCAGTCACACCTCATTAATCAAATAGACGGAACAATGTGTGGATCCCCCTGCGCAGTGAGACATTTTGTCATTTCGGGTCTGGAACTCCTGAAGATCACTTCTGTTTATCAAAGCAGGGTACGATCTTACTTCGTTAGAGAATGTAACAGCTTCCCCAGATCCTACCCTGATTTGATGTTATTATTATTATTTTTCTTTTTTATAAATGTGTATGCAGAAGTTTCATGTGTTATGGTCGAGTATAACACTTAGATATTTGTATTGTTTGACTACGGGAATTTTGGTATTGTTCAGTTTCAGGATAGGGTCATTGTGCATTCTGTGAACTTGGCAAAAATGTAAGCATTTGTTTTTTTCTTTTGATGGTTTGAAACCATTTTCCGTAGTCCATTTACTGATTTGATTCAGGCACTGTTGTAGCTGGCATTCAGTTGTATGGATATGTTTAGATCTGTAACAGATCAGGAAATCATCCACGTATAATGAGCCATCGATACCAGGGTTTAGGCATTTCAATATATTGTTGATTTGTACATTCAATAACATGATTGAGTGTCTGCATCCTTGTGGAACTCCCATTTTTTTGTTCTTTCAGGTTTGAGTGAGTGTCGTTCAACTGCACTTTAAAACTTCTATTTTTTAGGAAATTACTTATAAGTATAGGCATGCTACCTTTTAGACCAAAGTCTTTCCGGTCTCTCATTATTCCATATATTCATGTTGTATCATAAGCTTTTTTGAGATTGAAGAATATTGCTGTGAGGTGTTCTTTTTTAATGAAAGCTTCATATATAAAGGTTTCTAATCGGGCAAGGAGGTCAATTGTCCCTCTTCCTTTTCTAAAGCTTGATTGAAGGTTGGTCATTAAGTTGTTTGTCTTTAAGTATCATGTTAATCTATTGTTAATCATTTGCTCTAATATTTTGCTGATACAACTGGTTGATAGTTTATTTGGTTTGGCAAGATATTTTGTTGTTTAGGGTGATCTGTTGTGTTTTTGGTGGGTTTTGGGATAGGAATAATTGTGGCCTGTTTCCATAGTGTGGGGATGTTACCTGTGATCCATTGATCGTTATATATGTCTAATAAGTATTTAACAGATATTTTAGGCAGTTGTTTTAAAAATTCATAATGGATCTCGGCCGGGTCAATGGCTGTGTTATAAGCTTTGGCTAGTGAGTCTTGTAGTTCAGTAATGAAGAATGGTAGGTTGTAGCTTTCTGTGTTTTCTGATTGAAAAGTTTGTTTTTCCTTTCTTCATGTTGCTTGATGTTTTGAAATACTTTATCAAATTTTTGTGGGGATGAATTTTGTGCAGTTTTCTGCTATATGATTTGCAATGTCCTTTTTATTTGTAATCCTTACATTGTTCTGGGTAAGGTATTTCAGTGGAGTACTGTTGTATTTTCCTGATATTTTTCGAATCATGTCCTGTATTGATTTGGTCTTGGTATTAGTATTTAGTTTTGAAATGTAATTTTTTCCATGTACTTCTTTTGGATTCTTTAATAGTTTGACTTACTTTGGCTCTATAGCTTTTTTACATTGGTCATTGAATCATGGCCTGTTAAATTTTGTGCAGGGGGAAGATCTTGGTATGCACACCTTGGCGATAGATGTAAGAGTTTTGGTAAAGTAGAGAAGGTGATTGAACTCTGGTGTTAATTTGAAGTGACATAGTTTTTGGAATTTTTCCCAGTTAGCCAGCCGTAGTCCAGAAATGTAGTGAGGTCACTTATAGTTAGTTCTATGGCTGAATATGAACCTGTTGCTGGGTGAAGATATGAGTAGGATTTGTATGTGTTGTCTAGGGCCTCCTTATCGCTATCGTAGTCCCTGGCATCGCTTATAATATCGTATATCAAGGCTGATATGTCGTTTATCAAAATGAAGAAATGCTGTTGGCTGTTTTTAGAATTCTTCCCAGTTAGCCATTTGGATATTCCAGCGAGGTTTCATTTTTCCAAGTTGAGGATTTGAGTTTTCTGAAAAGATTGGGAAATGATCACTTCTGCATGTGTCATTATGGACTCTCCAGCTGTAGTCCAGAAATGTAGCGGGGTCACTCTCCAGCTGTAGTCCAGAAATGTAGCGGGGTCACTCTCCAGCTGTAGTCCAGAAATGTAGCGGGGTCACTCTCCAGCTGTAGTCCAGAAATGTAGTGGGGTCACTCTCCAGCTGTAGTCCAGAAATGTAGTGGGGTCACTCTCCAGCTGTAGTCCAGAAATGTAGCGGGGTCACTCTCCAGCTGTAGTCCAGAAATGTAGCGGGGTCACTCTCCAGCTGTAGTCCAGAAATGTGCGGGGTCATCTCCAAAGCTAGTCCAGAAATGTGCGGGGTCACTCTCCAGCTGTAGTCCAGAAATGTAGCGGGGTCACTCTCCAGCTGTAGTCCAGAAATGTAGTGGGGTCACTTATAGTTAGGTCTATGGCTGAATATGAACCTGTTGCTGGGTGAAGATATGTGTAGGATTTGTATGTGTTGTCTAGGGCCTCCTTATCGCTATCGTAGACCCTGGCATCACTTATAATATCATATATCAAGGCTGATATGTTGTTTATCATAGCAAAGAAATTCTGTTGGCTGTTTTCAATGTTGCTGCTGCTACTGATAGTGTTCAAATAGTTCGTAAACATTAGCTTCCAATGCTTATATAATTTTTCAGCGTTGGGATTTGTAGGCTCCACATCGAACCTTTCTGGGCACAGTAATCTTTCCATCTTGTTATTTTGTTAGTGAATAAAATGGAAGTAAATAGAAGATAGTGTAATAATAAGTTGAGACTAGTATACTGTCGATATCGGTTTTATTCACTAACAAAATACACGTTTTATTTACAAAGAGTCCTAATCATCGTGGTCAGCACTAACGGGAAAGGGGGATCATTCATGGTTTCTTATTTTTTTTATTATAGGGTAGAGGATAACACTCACTGAGAAAGAAAGATGATTTAAACTATAACACTTTTTAATATAAATCTTAAGTTTTTTTTTTTTAGAAATTGGGCCAATCATTCGGCCCTAAGTACACAAATCCCTCTATAAGGTCCCTATACTTATCAGTGAGATTGGAATTATTTGGACTTGTCCTATCCACTATTCTTGCATAGGAAGGGCCCCTCATGTACTCTTCATTTTTAACATTTTTGCCTCTGAAAAGGAAATGTTTCTTTTATATTTTACTTTCATAATTTCTTTTTCCAGAACTCACAAATACGAAATTAAGTTGTATGATTCTCCAGCAATTTTAACATCAAATTTCATCCTGGCACTCATTCTAATCATGAACAGTCTTTTTGCCCACATTTTGTGCATGTAGGTTGGCTCCTACAGCTATCTCTGATGTCCAAATTTCTAACATCTAAAACGCCACAGAGGAACCGGGATATCTAGCTCAACTGACTGAACATTATAGCCTATTTTTATTTTAAAAGGAATTTTGGGGGAATTGAATGTGAGGATGTGAAGTTATCTTCCCTCAGATGCCTTCGGTTTCTGCGGAGCAACTTTCCAGATGGAGTCTGCACTATATATGATCTGGGTTCTACGCATCTCTGTGCTACAACTGCTGGGGACCATTTGCTGGAATCCGGATCATATACTCGCACATGTTGCCCTGCTAATAGACTTGGGAGGTCTCTATACTGCTAACCCACTCAGTCGGTTCACAGACTTTTCTTATAATGCTCTGCGCTTCCATAGTTTCTAACACTTTTAATCTCATCCCTTATATGGATGGGACATTTCCTTGGGTGCATGGATCACTGGGTGATAGTCAGGTTTTAGGACTATGTGATAATTGCCCTTGAAGTGTCCTATGCAATCAAACTGATCTGAGTAAGAGTTTTTCAGTCCACTGATAGTTAATTGAGCCTTTGTTTTCTTGGATTGTGCAGTGTAAGCTTATGAGTTCAGTTCCTGAGTGAGGGTAATCCTATTATGGTGGGTCCCTCTGTGGTCACAACAAAAAATTTAAGTGTGGTCCACCAACCTTTGTGTGCACACTGTATGCAGACTGACTGATTGATTGATTGTGTTTAATGGTCTATCAACCTCCAAAGGGTCATTTAAGGCCAAAAGGTATTTTTAATTGCTTTCAAAGTCGGTTGTCTTCAAGTTTTTAATTGCTTTCAAAGTCGGTTGTCTTCAAGTTTTTAATTGCTTTCAAAGTCAGTTGTCTTCAAGTTTTTAATTGCTTTCAAAGTCGGTTGTCTTCAAGTTTTTAATTGCTTTCAAAGTCGGTTGTCTTCAAGTTTTTAATTGCTTTCAAAGTCGGTTGTCTTCAAGTTTTTAATTGCTTTCAAAGTCGGTTGTCTTCAAGTTTTTAATTGCTTTCAAAGTCGGTTGTCTTCAAGTTTTTAATTGCTTTCAAAGTCGGTTGTCTTCAAGTTTTTAATTGCTTTCAAAGTCGGTTGTCTTCAAGTTTTTAATTGCTTTCAAAGTCGGTTGTCTTCAAGTTTTTAATTGCTTTCAAAGTCGGTTGTCTTCAAGTTTTTAATTGCTTTCAAAGTCGGTTGTCTTCAAGTTTTTAATTGCTTTCAAAGTCGGTTGTCTTCAAGTTTTTAATTGCTTTCAAAGTCGGTTGTCTTCAAGTTTTTAATTGCTTTCAAAGTCGGTTGTCTTCAAGTTTTTAATTGCTTTCAAAGTCGGTTGTCTTCAAGTTTTTAATTGCTTTCAAAGTCGGTTGTCTTCAAGTTTTTAATTGCTTTCAAAGTCGGTTGTCTTCAAGTTTTTAATTGCTTTCAAAGTCGGTTGTCTTCAAGTTTTTAATTGCTTTCAAAGTCGGTTGTCTTCAAGTTTTTAAGGAAAAAAAGTTTTTTTTTTTTTTCTAAAGTGGGTAATGAGCTGTGGTCTGCAAACAAACAACTGCTGGGGAAAAGTTTTGAGAATTATTATGAGTTCATTGAAATTTGCTTTTATGCCTTGAATATTCCACTGAATAATTTTATTCGCCATATATGGGTTTCAGTTTTGAGAGGGTTTTTGTTTGGGATTTTGGTGTGTTTGAGTATTTTGTTCCTCAATATCCATTACTTCTAGATTTTCGAATGTGTTTCGTCTTGGACTCGAGCAGGTTTGGGTTCTTGATTTTGATGTTGGTCTATGTCTTGTTTGCAGGTTCTTTTTTGGTTTGTCCGAATGAGGGGTTAATTTTAGTTCAGTTTTTTTTTTTTTTTTTTTGTAGAGTTTGTTTTAGTGATAATTTCTGTTTTCTTATTAGGTAAAGAGGGTTTTTTGTTGTTTGGCTTATTTGATTTAGGTAAGAGGTTTTTGTCCTTGTGTGTGGGTTTTTGATTTTCATTTTGGTTTTTGTTGAGAATTGGTTTCGGGTTTTCATTGACAATGGAGGATTCAGATTTACCAAGGGTAATTTTTAGTTCATTGGTGAATTTGGGCCAATCGTTGGGCTCTAATTGTATGAGTTTTTCAAGGAGATCCTTGTATTTATCTTTTGTTTCAGTAGTTGGAGGGGTTCTTTTTTTTTTTTTTTTTTTTCCTTGCTTCCCAAAAGGGTATATTTCTGTTATATTTTACCTCAAGTATTTCTTTCTCTTTTTTTCCATATACGGCAGTTTCTCGAGTATGCCGGGTGGTCACCTTCACAATTTCCACCTTTGATATGAACTATCAAAGGTGGAAATGGTGAAGGTGACCACCCGGCATTGCATTGATCTTTTAGGTGATCCAAGTCTCTCATTCCACATTTTTTGCATACAGGTTTTCTTGTACACTGCTCCTCATGATGTCCAAACATCTGGTATTTGAAACACCTGAGCGGGTTTGGGATGTAGGTCTCAACTTTAATTAAATTGTATCTGACCTTAATCTCTTTTGGGGGCTTGTGAGAGTTAAAGGTCACGATATACGTGCTTGTGTTAATGGTGTTGCCTTCTGTCAAGGAGTCATAGATTATAAAAGAATCACCATTTTTTAATGGTGATTCTTTTATAATCTATGACTCCTTGACTTTTTAGTCCTGTTTTGATTTCATCTGGAGTGCAGAGGTTAGTTTCCAGCTCTTAACTACTCCTTTAGATGTGTTTAGTATTTGATGGGGTACGCTTTTATTTTTAGGTTATGAAAGGATGTCATTTTGAGCAGAGAATTTATTGTTTCCTTTGGTCAACTTCTACTGGCAGTGTTCCATTTATCGTTTTCTTGACCATCTTAGGGGTTATCCTGGAGGATATTATCTTTTCTCTCACGAAGGTAGTATCTTCAGTGGACTCAAGGACAATGAATTTGGTGAAGCCAGGTTGGCACAGCTCAGTCTCTTGAAAGGGTTAGGGAAAGCCATAATATTTATTTTGGTATAGGTTCATCGCCCATGCTCCCCACCCACCAGTTTGGAGCGCACAATTGGGGGTCTGCCAGGGGGAAAACCCAATCGCCCTGATGGACCAGGGACTACACAGGCGGTATACTCACCTTGGTGAGAGGTGCAGAGCACCTGTCACCTCATCCAATGCTCTGCTCCAAGACAGTGTATGGTTGGAGGGTCTGCAGCCATGTCTGGGCCTGAACCTCAATGAGATGATTGACCCTCAGTCAGCACCTTCTAATCTACAGGTTCTGGGTATCTTTCTGTAGTTTTCATTCTTCTGGTTAGTTTAGTTGGGGAAGATTGCTAAGGTTGATGTCATTTATTTCAAGTAGTAGACATTAGGGCTTGACCTGACCAGCCGATTGGTTGGATCAGGCCCCTCCGAATGCCAGTCTAGCCCCGGTAAGAGCCGAAGTGATGTGTTGGGAAGTGGAGGTACTTAACCTGACCTCCAAGGCCCTCAACCATCAGGATCCTGTCCCAGGGCATCACGGGTTGCCACCCATGGCCAACAGGTGGCCCCATTGAGGGATTTTTACTCTCTGCAGGGGGGGGGCAATCAGCATATTCTGGAGCCCAGTCAACAGGGCAAGTATGCAGACTAAGCCATGCTGCGTTATACTTGAGCTGTTATATGCAGTCAGTACTGTGGACTCCTTTTTCGTAGAACCTGGGCGTGGCTGTCCTAAATTATCTACTTTGTATGGGAACATTCTACAGAACGTTCGTAGGGGAAGAGTATTGCCTTCTGCACTTGTGTCTACTTTTGCTTTTAATATGGGGTGCCTGGTCTATTAGGAAGCCTTATTTGTAGTTCAGTAAAAATTTCAGTTTGCGTGTCTCTTTGCTGCTGAATTGTATCAAACGACAACTGTTTGAACTCTTGCCGAGATTAGGGGTTAGACACCCAGTGACCATCGGCCCCACACCATGGCATGGGCATAAATACAGGGTCCCGAAGGACCAAAAATGGGTTCCAGTCAAAGTTTGAGTTGGATGGGAGTTGCCAGTTGAATTCCAGTCAGCTCCTGGCCCAGAGATGTAACGACGAAGATAGGTGCCATGTTGTTGGGTGCCAACCACAGAGCCTACCGGCCAATCGGAGTTAAAGACACATAAGAAGAGAATTTGCAGACAAAATTTTGAGATCACCAACTGAATGCAGTTTTCAGTTGAGTTGGAGTTGAGTTGAGCTCGAGTGGCAGAGAGTTTGAGTTCCTGGTCCAGAGACATAATGACAAAGAGATAATTGCCACACAGTTGGGTGCCAACCATAGAAAATTGCCGCCTGCCAAAGAAAGTTCCCAACCAAAGAAGTAAAGAGACAGAGAGATGATTGCCATGCTGTTGAGTGCTGACCGTAGAGAAGCCTGTCGCCAATCAGCCAACCAGAGACACACGAAGAGACTTTGCAGACAAAGTTTGAAATTGCCAAATGAAGAGTTTTTGGTGAGATTGATCCAACTCAGAACAAGAAATCCACCTCGATTCCATTTTGGAAGATAAACTGCACCAACCTACCCATAACCCAGTACTTTCTGCGACATTCCGGAAAACAAGAATCAAGTTGACTAGACTTATAACAAACTTAGAACTCTGTTTGGAGCAGCAAGCTGCGGCCAGCCAGATTTCTCGTTATGGCTTAGGAGAATAATTTGATTTACTTAAGAGACTTCCGTTCTGCTACCATTTTGATAGAAGCAGAGATTGGGAATTATCCAAGAGACTATTGTGCATATTCTGTATATAAAGACGTTATTTTACAACACTTCAGACGTCGGTCCACTTATTTTTCTTGGTGCTATATTTCTTTCTTTTATTACTCAATTGTGTGCACCACTTCCTGGTTTGGTTTAGTTTGGCAGAGACACAGCTAGTGGAGAACTCAGGTGACTACCTTGTGATTGATCAACACAATGTGGGACAAGGGAGATCACCAGGACAGAATCAATCTACGACCAGCTATCTGGATCAAAACCAACAGCGACTGGCCAGGTAGTGGCATAAGAGGAACTCTGTTTCTTTGCACAATAGCTCTTTGAATTTATTAAAGTCTTGCTGATGGTATGCTGACCATTGGAAGCATACGTCCACCTTCATTAGTCCTCTTACGTTAAATGTATGATCAGACATTTTCAGTATGGCAGAACTCATTTACTGGATCATACCAAGGAAGCTACAAAACTCCTTTTTATCATTTGCTGTCTTTATCTTTGATAAAACTGTGACCTTTTCTGAGTCTGATCTAATATCATTGGGTGTGTATATTAGCCAAAAAACATACATTCCTCTTCGTTGATAATATATTTATTAACATTCAGTTTGATAGCAGCTTTCTTGATATTCTGCATTGCTATATGAAGGTGCAATTTGTGTTCCTTTTCATCTCTGCCATAAAACTATATGTCATCTGCAATTCCTATGTTTTATATGATTCTCACTTTTTTTGCTGAAAAATATTTTAACTAGTCTTGAGGCCAAATGGAAGTCACAGAAATTTATATCGTCCAAATGTGGAATTGAAAGTAGTGAAGAGTCAATTCTTTATCGAGCTTGATATTCCAGTATTCATTCTTAGCATCTAGCTTGCTAAAAAGTTTGGATCTTGAAAGATCCGGTGTGATGTCCTCTAGTGTTGATGTTGGGTAGTACCTGTTATAATGTGAACACCACGTGTATTAGATATCAAAGATATCTTTAAGTCTATTACAGTGTAGATAAAAAACAATTTAGCCTTACCTGTTTAGGAGATTTGCCTTCATCAAAGGGATAGAATTAAATAGTTTAGCCTTACCAGTTTAGGAGATTCATTTCCATCAAAGAGACAAAGATAAATAGTTTAACTGTACTGGTTTATATTTGCCTTCATTAAGGGGACAGGGATTTATTGTGTTAACACAATATAGAATAGAATGATATAAGATAAGGACAACTTGTCATTATTATGATTGATGTTTATGTCTTGAATCCTACAGGAAGTGCCTTCTGCCTGATTCTCCTTTCAGTATCCAGCAGTCAATGCTGTATATACAACAGTAACCTTATTTTATGGCTTGGTTTGAATCTTCAGAGTCTAGGCAGATCCTTAGTTGTTTACCCAGTCTGTCAGTCCATTTACTTTCTCGATTATTTAATTTTTTTCATCTCTTTCAGTTCCTCTCTTAATCTCTTTGAGCTCTAGGGGAATCTTTCTGTGAGCATAAACCACAGATTTGATTGTTGGGTCTGTGACTATGTGGTATTCAAAATCTTCAAAATATCTGACAGTGTCATCAAAGCATTCTGGGTTTATCTTTTATAGGTATCCTTTGTCTTTAATGTGGGTTCGTTGTCTGTTTCATTAAGTTTTATCTGAGGATGTTTATGGATAAAAGACAACACCATGAACACATCTGTTGTATATCATGGTTCTTTATTTAGGGGCCCGGAACCTACAACACCAGAAAGGTTCTTCCATGAAACGGTGAAAACCCTACTTCAGTCCCTCATGCAACATTGTCCTATTGGAGTATCTTTATTCACTTGGACTTCTTTATGCTGTGGTTTATGGTGATTATTTTACAGTTTTCACAACTAACCTCAGGTCAATAGTAGAAACTGATGCTTTGCCTCTATTGAGAATTTGGTTGGAGATTTCCAAGAACTCCCAGAATCCAAAATGTTTGCCTTCACCTTTGACCTATTTGTGAATAGTTACACTTTACATTTTCTAAAAATCTCTTGCAATGATTACAGCAAGTGTCCTAGTACACCATTCCCTGTGATAGATATTGTAGTAGTGGTTATGGTGAGCTATAATTGCCAGAGCATGGGCTGAATGGGCAATTGCCAAGGGCGCCCCCAAGTATAGGGGCCCCATGCTAATCTATGTATGTTAGGGACTTGCATTACAGAAGTCCCTTTTTACTAAAAATAGAAATTAATTACAAGCCACATGTATTGCAATTGGGGAAAATACAGGTCATAATAATCCATTTCATTTGAGTTGGCTTTAGAATAAATAAAAAAAAAAACAAAGTGGGAGAATGTATCATTTGCAACTAAAAGACACCAGAAATAGTGAGGATTGCTGATCCTTCAGAATCTGTTACAAAAAAGGTGTAGCAGATGTTTTCTCATTGTGCAATTTCATGATTTTTACCTAGACAAGTTGTTTGATTTCATTTCCCTTATGTTCTGTAAATATAGTATTGGTGGCTCCTTGTACACCTGCTTTTGTGTATCCAATTTTTATGTTTTCAAAGAAAATCTGCCTTGATATTTTTGGCATGTAAGGCATTCTTTGATGATTTTTTTTTATGTTCTCATTTATTCCTGGCCCTTGTACATGTTATATGTTGCTCTGTACTCCAGTGTCTGGTTTTATTTTTAAGCTTATTTTTATAAGCTTGTTATGAATAAGCTTCTTTATTTGGAATGTTGTGCATAGTTCTTTTCTGTTGAATTTTTTTTCTTTTTTTTTTTTTTCTGTCATTTCATGTAAATGAATCGTGTATATGTTAAGTGGGTGATCTTCTGAGTCATCGTATTCAATAAAATGTAATTTTATTTTTATGTTAGTTTGTTTGGGCTCCATTGTATTGCTGTATGCATGCACTTGATATTGGGTGATTTCCAGCCCATAGAAGTTAGAATAAAATCATAAAAGGGATTGTCTAAATAAATCTCTTACCAGAAGCTGAATTAATCTTGATCCATCAATAGTACTTTTGTTAATATATTTATCATGAGAAGACAGGATGCGTTATGATAAGCAAAGCACAAGCATGTGCCTTATTGTTTATTTTCAAAAAGTAACCAATATACAGTCTGCAAGTTTCTATATCATTGTAACAGGCTCTACACAAATTTTTTTGAATGGTTCATTTTGCCACAAGCTCTACATATTGATCCAAAAGCAGGCCATTTTTCCCCATTATTAAATTTGTGTATTCTTCCACAAAATCTACACAGATTTGGTTTTAAGTGTTGTGTTTTTTGTTTGAATTGTTTTTGTTTTGTAATAGTGTCAATTCTGATAATGTTTTCTATTCTGCAGATTTAGAGAGGCTATCTGTCTGCTGCCTCAGTATTAATTTTTTTTTTTGCAATAAATGAAATTTGCACTTCAGGGTATGCACATCCCCATGTCAGCTGATCAGCAAGCCTTTCTCCTGTTTTCAAATATACATTTCTTTGCAAAATTTTTCAGTCTGGATAAAAAATTGTCAGTGGATTCATCAATATCTTTAACACCTGGAATTTATACCTGGGTATTCCGTGGTTTGAACCTGGTTCAAGGTGCATACTGAATATTTCAAATATTTTGTCTTTAGTGCAGAGATTCCATGAATTGTATTGAAACATAAGGAGATGGTTAATTTTTCTTTTGTTCAGCCTTGTGTCAGACTTAACTGAACTCCCTACAGCTTACAAGTTTTATGCAGAATTATTATCATCAGAAGGTTGGTTGTTGGCAGTTGGAATGTGTGGATTAGTGTAGAAGAGTGGATTAGTGTAGAAGAGTGGAATAATAAATTATACATTTTGAATGTTAAAATAGAAATTTATTATAAGGAAAGACTGACATAAGTTGTAGAAATTAATGCTCAATTAGAAACATTAAGAAATTGTGAGTAGAGTTCATACAAGATGTTCTAGTAGTAATTGTTGAAATAGATAAAGAGAAAGAGGACAATGTCCGGGGTCACTTGAAGTTGAGAATTACATTTTAGTGTTGTTTTTCTCAAAGCTTCCATCTTGAACTTGATAACTGACGTTGATGAAGTCCTTTTATTGTAATCTAGATATTTTTGCACTTACATGCGAAGTCCTTTTGGTCTTGCTACTGGCTCCATTCATCAAAAACTATTTTAACACCTACTTGCGAAATCTGATTTTTTCTTTAAGCAGATGGTCAATCATTTTTCTATTTGGGAAAACCAGGATTTCACACATCATTGTGAATTTTTGTAAAAGTGAAGAAGAGTTGATTTAATTAATATCCACTACAGTATAAATGGATGTGCTTTGTGGTGCCCAGTTCAAATTACAGTTGAATTCTTTGCATTCACTTATGCGCAAATACCCTTGGGAAAGGTATTACTATTAATCCATCTCTTCCCTCCAGTTATGGGTTAAATAACAGGACAGATTGGGTCCTATAGCCTTGGATGGCAACCAATCTACCGCAGAAAGCAATGGCAATCTACTGCAGGATAATCTTCTGCCCAGTCAGTCATGTCTCTTTCGAGATATGATTGCCCAAAACATGTATCACGTATGGCACTTAACTGACAGTATAAATCCAATCTTTTTTCACTGGTCCATAGTAAAATAAGTATTATTTTCACAGATATGTTTTCTATAATATCTTTGATCAAGTGAACTGTAAAAATCCCAGCATATTTTTTTTTATGGCTCGACCAGAGTTAGGCTGGATGGAAATAAACAAACCCTTTGCTCATGCCACAGTGTTGCAGGGGAGAATATTGTAGCAGTAGTTATTAGTTAACTCAAAATTGTTACGTGCCCCTCGATTGAAATTTTTAACTGGTGAGTGTGATGTTGTTTCTATTAATCTTGTGTAGATGTGTACATGCGTACATCTGTGTATTTTTCTTTTTCTTTGTTCATTAGTTTATTCTTTCTTTATATATCTTTTTTGTGATGTTTCTATTATCTTATAATGTCCATTTATTGATTATATTGGTGTTGTTTCCTCTGTCAATATGTATTCCTTGTTGTGTAGCGGTGTTCTCAGATATCTTCCTTATGAGGTTCTCAAACATGGTTTTCATATGGTCTTAGTTTTTGTGGTGTGAGTATGGCCCTTAATTTCTCTTTTTCCTTCTTGTGGATGGGGATCGTATGTAGGTGGCAGCAGTTTCTCCTTATAGTATTGCCGTGTGGTGACATTGTATGATCTGGGTCATTCGTTTGTGCTTATAACTATTACTTTTCACATATAACTAACTGGGGGGGGGGTATCACAGTTACGTTTTAACCTTTGTGGAGCAATGACAAATTTTTTGCACCCTGGTTGTAATATTTTTCTTCCTCTTGTTGGTGTTTGTGTAACCCCTCTTGATCCTTACTGGGAGGTTCCCTCTGATGATTTTTTTTTTTTTTTTTTTTGTAAAGCAGCTCTGCTGGACTTGGTAGGTTGTGGTTTGTTGGTGGTGTTCTTAAAAATAACAATGCCATGTCTATATCTGTATTGCTGTCTTTAGCCTTTTTTGTTTTTTTACTGTTTGATTGGTTCTTTCCACAAATCCATTTGATTGAGCATATTTTCATAAGGAGGTGATGTGGTGATATCCCTAGTCTTTGGAAAATTGCTTGAAAGCATAGCTGTCATACTGGTGGTCATTATCACTTATGATATGTTCTGGTATACGGTGTTCCCCAAATATGGATTTCAAAGCACATGGCTTATGCATGCATTGTGCATTAAATGGAAACTTGGAATGGTAGTTGGCTACAAACAGGTCTGTTTCGTTTGCTACATAGAAAAGATTTGAGTCAATTACTTTCTATGATCTGGAATGAATCTTGTCTGGTATCATGGTTTCCATCTTTTGTTCGCTTTGATATTTTTGGCATGTAAGACATTCTTTGATTTTATTTTTTTTTATTTCTGGCCAGTGTATATTATATGTTTTGGCTCTTAAGATACCTTTTTCAATGATTTGATGTGATGTGTGGATCTTGTTTAGGATTTCATTCCTTATGGTTTTAGGGATTAATATTCTCTTTTCTTTCAGTACCAAGAAGTCCTCCACAGATAGCTCATTTCTGAACAACCATTATTGTCTGAGTATTGTTAGGGTATCTTTGGCTTTGTCCGGCCATTCAACATACATTTTTTCCTCTGAGTGCTGACACTACCTGGTCATTTCTTGACTCTTCCTTCAACTCCTCAAGTTTGTGGTGAATTGCACAAACTAGATTCTTATATCCAAGTTTACTGGGCTACAGTTGTTTTTGTTTGGTAGTCTTGACAGCCCATTTGCCAACAGTGTCTCTTTTCCTGGATGGCATGCTATGGTGAGATTAAATCCCTGTGTTTCCATTAGCATCCATTGTAGACTTGGGGGTGATGCTAATAGTTTTCTGGCTGGTCATTTCCAACGATTTATAGTCAGACTCAGTCGTGAATGGCCTCCCATACATGTACGTATAGAAAATCTCATGCACTCAAAAACCACTGCCAACATCTCGCGTTTTATGTTTGCATGTCTTTGTTCAGCAGAAATGAGTCATTTGAATGTGAATGCAACTTGCCTATCATTTTGCAGTATTGCTACTTCCAGTTTTCTCCTCGATGCATCAACTTCAATGGTTATTGGTTTGTTAGGGTCAAAATACACTAGAGTTACTTCTTTACTGACAAGGGCCTTGATTCATTGGAAGGCCTTCTCATGGTTGTTCATCCAAGTATATTCGTTTCCCCTTTTCAGGGGGTCACAAAGTTTTCTATATGCTCAGACAAATGAGGTATAAAAGGTATCATGTAAGTTACCATTCCTAAGACATGCTGTAGCTCTGCTCTATTGGCAGGAGATTTAAGGGTTTTTATGTCTTCTACTTTTTGGGGATCTGGGTACATTAAATTCCACCAAAGAATTTTATGGATTTGGTCTTGATGATGTATTTTGTACTATTGAATACAAGACCATTTTCCTTTGCAGCTTCTATTAGGCTAAGCAAGTTGCTATCATGCTCATTTTGTTTTTTCCGAATACCACATTATCAGAGATACCAATGGTTCCAGGGCATTTTTCGAGTATTTGGTCCATCTTTTGCTGGAACCTGTCCTGGCTCATCACCAGCCCAAATGGCATCCTCATGAAGTATAGCCTTCTAAATTTACTGTTAAAAAATGTTAGGATTTGGCTCTCATTATCAAGCTCGATGGGCCTGTAGCCATTTTTTGCAGTCAGCATACTAAACCATTTTGTGTTTGCCATTTTATGGGTTGTTTTTTCCAGGGTTGGAACTCTGTGGTGACATCTTTTTATTGCCTTATTTAAATCTTTTGGGTCAAGGAAAATCCTCATGTGTCTGTTGCTTTTTCGGCTATAAGTGAGTCTCTAGAAACAGTCAGTAGGTTTCTTGATCCTTCTTTATGATCCGGTCTTTCACTATCTTGTTTGATGTTTTTTTTTTGTTTTGTTTTTTTTAAAATCTTTTAGGAGGATGGGGAATTTTCTTGGAGCATGTATGACTGGTGTTATTGTTGGGTCAAGAACAATGTGGTATTTATCTAGGTAGTGGTCTATGTGGTCAAATTGTTTCAGTTAATCCAGTAGTAGGTCATTGATGGACTGTATCTTTTGGCTTCTTTTATTTCACAATTTAGGTTTAAAGTTTTGGCGCTTTGACAGCTTTGCAATCCTAGTATTGCTATTCTGTTTGTGTCTGTGATGAAGAATGTTTCTGCCAGCCATATGTCTTGGTTGTATTTGCAGTGGAGTTAGGTAGTGCCAATTTGTGGTATGATGGTCTTGTTGTATGTCACTAAGATGGTATTTGATTGCTTCACTAGTTTTGATGGAGAATTTGGGCGCATTAGTTTGTATATTCGTAGTGACAGTATGTTTCTTCTGCTCCAGTGTTTATTTTTATTAGTAGTTGTGACACAGTTTTTCTCTTCCTGGTACTTGGATTTTTATAACTTCGGTATGGCTATTCGAATTGTTTATCGTGTGGAGTTCTGATTGCTATTATCAGCGTCATTGTCTCTCATAAACATTTTTATTGTATCTACTCTGGTTGTATTTAGACTTGTATTGTTCTTTTGGTAGAATATTGTATTTTGTTTTCTTTATTTTGCTTTGTTTATGTATTTATGCAAACACTGGCCTAATGGTTCTATTTCCCACATTTTCTGCATTCTGTACCATGGGCTGGGCATTTTTTTTTTTTTTTTTTTTTTTTTTTTTTATAAGCGTTTCACCCCGAGCAAGGCATGTCACTGCCACTACTGTGCAGGGGGCTACGTAGAGTGGAGAAAGGCTGGTTAAATATAGGAAATAACAGAGGGTGGGTGATAGGCGGGTGAGGATACCGAGAATGAGGGTTGGGTAGATGAGAGTGTTGTGAGAATAGTTGGGAGTTAGTGTGATAGGAGGTGTCTATTGACCCTACATTTAAACACCTGGAGATTGTAACTGTCGGGAAAGCAGACTTGTGGAAGGGAGTTCCACAGGCGGGAAGCGCGAGAAAAGAAGCTTTGTCATAAGGTTTGTGGTTTCCTCCACATTTGGAACAGCATCTGTTTTGGTGAATGTTTTGTATGCTTTTAACTGTGGCATTGTGTTGTACATTTTGGTTTCTTGTGGATTGTAATTGTTTCATATGGTTGACTGATGTTTCATGGCTTTTCACCATTTGTCTGGCTTTCTCTAAAGTAATTTTTTATCTTCTGCTAGGAGTTGCTTTTGCACTTCTGGGCAAACTGTTCCAACAATGATTTATTCTATGAGCATCTTGTCAAGCTCAGAGTTGAATTTATCTGTTTCATTTCCTGAAAATCACATTGGGCTGTCTGCAGTCTGGAAATAAATTTGTCTGTTGTCTTCATTGATATTACCGTCAATTTTTTGGTTGATATTGCTGAGTGCCAAGCAGGCTTATCTGAAATTCTGGTTTGATTTCCCATATTCCTTAAATTTTTCCAATACAATATCAGTCGTTTTTTTATCCTCAGCAAACAGACCCCAACTATTGAATTTTAGTAAACCTGTTTCTCCAGTTGGGAGCAAGATTTCATCTATTTGATCCTGTGGGTCTGTTATTTTCTTCTGTCTGAAAATCATTTCGCCCTGTTGACCGAATGGGTTATGACTTTGGCTCTGCTTGGGTTGTCCCATTTCATTGTAACATTGTCTTGTAGCCATAAGGGAGCTGGTTAATGTTTGTTTGATTTGGCCTTGTGTCAGCCATAACCAAACTCCCTACTGTTTACAAGTTTTATGCAGAATTATCATTAGCAGGTTTTCGTCATCAGAAGGTTGGTTGTCAGTTGGAATGTGTGGATTAGTGTAAGAAGAATAAAACATACATTTTGCTTTTTAAAATAGAAATCTATTAAAGGAGGAATAACAAGAATTTGTAGAAATTAATGTTCGATGAGAAAGCTAAGGATATCAAGCATTCGTACAAAATGTTCTAGTAGTAATTGTTGAAAGAGATAAGGAGGAAAGAGGAAGAGGACAATGTCCGAGTCACTTTAAGTTGAAAGTTACATTTTAGTGTTGTCTTTCTCGCTGCTTCCATCTATCTGACTCAACTGACATTGATAAAATCCTTTTATTGTAATCTAGATATTTTCCCACTTACACGCGAAGTCCTTTTGATCTTGCAAGTCACTCCCATTCATAAAAAATCGTTTTAACACCTACTTGCAAAATCTGGTTTTCAACTTTGTCTTTAAGCCAATCATTTTTCTATTTGAGAAAACCAGGATTTCACACATAATTGTGAATTTTTGTAAAAGTGAAGAAGGTTGGTTTTAATTAATTTCTTATCCACCACAGTCTCAAAAAGCTGATTTATTTTTTCTTTGGCTCAACAGTTTATGTGGGCTCCCTCAGTTTGGTGGTGAATAAGTGTGTTTTCATAGCATGTGCTTATGTGTCATGTGCACAAGGTAGTAAGGAACACCGCTGCCACCATGAAATAAGTATTACTTACACAAATATGTCTTTAATAATATGTAATAATAGAATTTTCATCGGAATACTCAAACTTGTGCAATGAACACACTTCGCTAACTCAGTGGAAATTATACAAAAACCACAAGGGATAAACCCAATGAAAAAAACTGAGCCAGACTGTGAAATAAGTATTATTCTAACAGAATATATGTTTTCTGTAATACCTTTATTCAAGCAAACCGTAAAGACCTACATACGTTTTATGGCCCATCCAGACCTACTTCAGTGTTGCAGGGGTGAATATAGTAGCAGTAGCTATTAGTCAAAACTGTTTCACAGCAGTGCATAGCTAACCTTTGTTTCGCCCATTGTTCCCTTCAAGAAGCTGTTAAATGTAAGCTTGCATTCTTGTCTTAATTTTTTAAGTGCTTCAATCATCTCTTCAGTTTCCCAATCTATTTTTGAGTAAAAATTTATGGATGTCATATCAGACTTTTTTTTTTTTCTTGGTCAACACTCACTCAATATTATTTTTGATTTGTTTGTGTTTTTTGGATTTTCTTCCCTTACTGTGGTGTGACATGTCCACTGCCACCATATTGTTTTGTGGTTATTGAACCTAAGTTGATATTTAAGATTTCACAATGATGTTTATTTTCTTAGGAGCTTCGTTTTGAAAGCATCTATCTATTAACCACCACAGACAATCACTTCTACTCCCCATTAGTATGGATCAGGCTAGTCTCCCTGAAAGTAAAACACTGCATCTCATTGGATTAACTCTTACAACAGACCTCAAGTGGAATGACTATATAGAATTCACTGCTAAGAAGGAAGTTTTTCCTGTCTGAAACAATCCTGCACATTTACAAATCTACCATCTGCTCGTGCATTGAATACTGCTACCATATCTAGTCAGGTGCTCCTGCTATTCACCTAGGTGTCCTTGACAAAATCCAACAGAGAATCAGTAATGTGATCAATTCTGACTTGGCAGCTCGGATCCAGTCACTTTCTCATCGGCACAATGTAGCTTCCCTGTGTCTCTTCTACAAATACTTTCATGGCTTCTGCTCAGATGAACTTAGCTCACTGGTACCCCCTATATATTTTTTTACTCGAGCCACAAGATTAGCAACTAGGTCCCACCCTTTTACGGTAAAACCAATAAATTGTAAACGCAAATTCTACTCCCTCAGCTTCTTTTCTCACACTTCCCGCTTGTGGAATTCCCTTTCGTTTACTTGCTTTCCTGACAGCTACAATCTCCAAGAATTCAAATGTAAAGTCAATAGTCATCTCCTATCTCACTAACTTGCATCCTCTCTCTCATGCTCCTTTCTTCATCCACTCCACTCTCATCAGTATTCTCATCCTTCTCTTACCCTCTTCCTGATACCCCTTGTAACCTGTCACTCTTTCTCATAACTTTCCTCCTATGTAACCTGCTGCACAACAGTGGCAGTAAAATGCCTTGCTTGGGGAGTGACATGATTATGAAAAAAAAAATACAGTTGGCACATGTGTCTTCTTTATCATGTTTAGGTCCTGGGCATGACAGTAAACTGCATCTGGCAGCAAGACCTCTGATTGGGAGGTTGTGAGGAGCATGGAACCACCTCTTAATTGCTGTTGTTCCCAGGTCCACTCTAACCTGGAGTGGTGGCACCTGTTAGGATCCCAGCTATGGGCAAATAGTTAACCCCCAGACTGGAGTCAAAACACTATGAAAGTATAAAAATACACTTTTATAAAAATATATTCATAAAATAGACTTTTATAGAAAAATATACATTTTTGAAGGAAAAATATTACCAACAATACATTTTTGAAGGAAAAAAATATTCTCAGCAAAACATTTTTGTATAACAAAACTAGAAGACATTTTCAGTTGTCTAAAATAAAAAAAGAATAAAAACAAAAAACTTTCATTGAAATCTGACTAAATCAACCTTCTCAAACATTAAAAAACAATATATATATATATTGTGTGTATTTTGGCAGCATTTTTTCATTAATGCAGGTTTCATTGAATAATATAGACAAGTTTTGTCTATTAATTTTGTGTAGGATCCGTTCATACCGTCTGATATACTTGCTGATATCGTTGAAAGACAACAAAAAATCACAGTAATTGTTGATTTTTTTTATCGAGTCTAAGCTTTTGGCTCACATAAGCCATTATCAAAAAATAAATATTAACACACAGTAAACATAGAACATTTAAGTTATTAACAATAAAGAGAATTAAATTGAAAATATAAGTCCATCCCTACCGTAGCGGATGGCCGAAGACAGTGACAAAATAGTGGCGTTGTGGTCCCTGATCTGATTACAGGCATTTGAGTACATTATTGGAAATATCAAAATTGATTGTATTCAAACCAGGTTTAAATTGTTTAATGTAGATTGCTTCCAGGATTTTTAGTTTCTGTTTATTATTTTCTTGTTTAAGTATGTACGTGTTATCAACGAGCGTTTTTCTCAGAAGTGTGCATTGATAACCATGTTGTTTTAAATGACAGAATATATTTGAATTTTCATTTAAATGCAATATCAGACGCTGTGAGAGCGAATTTGTAGTGTGGCCAATGTAGATATTATTGAGGTTGTTAGAGATACATTCTCTAAATGGACATATGAGTTTATAAACTACATTGGTTGGTTTTTTGCAAATCACTAACGGTGAGGGAAGAGTCGTTGCGGACA